>OU015501.1:67371531-67834031 GCA_907164885.2 Dolomedes plantarius
TTGTTAGATTACGTATTAGGACAGGAATTTATGATTCCCAACACGCCCCAGTGATCATTCTTAGAGCGCACACGCCACAGGCCGGCCCTGTTCACCAGTTATCTATATAGATCAAGACATCCAGTTTTACCACGGTGTAAACTATCGCGACCAAAGAGGCATCTTCGGCAAGTTCATACCGTAGGAGTTGTAAATTTTACTCAACTTGAGCTGGTCACCAAGCTTAATCCATCCCGAAGAAGCTGCTGCTAAAAATCTTACTCGATAAAATTAAGGCAGTAGACAGTGTTTATAACGTTTTCACATACAAAAGTCAGTTTCAATCGATAAAGGAATGTGACAGGCAGTTGCTCATCCAATGCCAGGTTCCTAATCTAACAGTTTGTTGATGCTTGTCATCTGTACTTCAGTTGCGCTAGGGAGCAAGTTACAAGAAAATGCCCTAATAGCGAAACCCAAAACTGTAAAGGACATTAATTATGCTCATTTAGGGCGATTGGTAAGTTCTTGTAACAGTTTTTAAGCAATACTTGAGGAATTAACTCAAGTATTGTTCAGGAGATTCGAGGTGCCTCTAGAGAATTAGATCGACTCAATCACAGACTCCATCAGAAGGTTTTTAAATATATATTTATTTGGACAACACAACGAACATATTCAGAACGCCACTCGGCATAACACGTTCGACCAGCGAAAGGTTTTCTCTTCGACTCTCACTCGACGGCGCGCATCGACCAAGTGAAGGGGGGGGGGGGGGGGGACTGGCCTCACATGGTTCGCCTCTCGCTGATTGGAGAGGGAATACTACATGTTTAAAACCTGCTTTTTTTTAATAACTATTATTTTTGGCATAAGAAAGACCAAACTAACGCTGCCAAATGTGAACTGAGCCATGAAAATAACATGAAAGAACATTCACTACCGTTCTCTTAGGAAAAAAAAAAAAAAATCCACAGATTTTTCCTGTTAAGTGTAATGTAAAAACTTTAAAGATTAGACGTTGATCCGAGTTTCGCCTTGTTACGTTGTAAATAAAGTTCACTATAAATATTACTATACTTATTTATTAAAAGTTTCCTTATTTTCCTTTTAAAACAAGTCAGACCTTTTTTGTCTGTAAATATTTTAGAAAAGTTAAGAAAATCACAAGTAAAATATTTTTTTATTCACGGATCTACTCCTAAATTCGCTACTCACAATAGTCAGTAATATAACCTTCTCCTTTGATAACGGAACAATTGGCTTATATTTGCCATTTTAAATGAGTCAGGATGACTACCTTATGAGGCAGAAAATTCTGAATTTTTAAAGAATATTAGTAGTTGAAGAATTCCATAGTGATATAGCATGAAATCGCGAGTAACTACTGCGATCGAAGTTGTGGCATCACAGTTTAGCTCTTGACCTTGGCGAGCGCCAATTTCATCCAGTAACCATTCAGGAATCTCCCTTATTATTTTTTTTTTTTTACGGTACTATTAGCTATGTCTGGAAACGACGCAGACCGTGGGAACCGATAGCGGTCTTTTTGAGCTTGAATTTATTTAAGAAAAAAATTAATTATACGTATGAATAAATGTGTTTGGATATAAAACATGGAAATTTTTTAAATGTTTAACTTGAGCAATAATAATAATAGCTGAATGTTTTCAAGTATCTGATATTAAGTAAAGCTTTTTGGTACTTAAATGAAATTGTCCAATTTGCTCCTTGCACGTGATGATTGACATTTATCACGTATTTACGTATCTAAAATAGCGTAAAACTGAGAAAAAAAATGCCGATATTATTACTCGTAAAGAATGAATAACCTACAAGCATGCAAAGGAAGTGAGAATCTGATAATGCGGTAAGTTCAAAGGCATAAACTTACATATGTAAGATAAGTATGTACGAGATTTAAAAATTTTATTAGTGAACATTAAAAAAATACCTATCATTTGCGAATATATAAGTAAGAATAAAACTGAGGGTTACTGAACTGTTCCATTAGGACAGACCAAACAAGATGTTATTTTATGCAAAATGTTAAAAGGTGATATATGATATATTTATGCATATATTAATGCATGCCCATAATTTTCCTTCTTATAGATGAATTTTGATCGCAGTCAAAATTTTATGTAACTTTATTCATAATAGTTGAAGTTTCCATGAAAAGTTAATTTGTGAATGAAAAATGTTTATAAAATGCTTTCGCAGTTTTCATGAGTGATGTAAAGCAAATTTTAAAGTTTTAAAATTTTATTTAAACTTATATAAAATTGTTTAGTATTTTTATTTATATCATTTACTACGAACTAAAATTCAGAATAAAGTGAGTGTAATATTTTAAAATTTAAACACAGATTATTTTAATTTGCATTGTGTATGGATTAATTACCAATAAAATTTTATTAAATTTAAGCACTACAAATATATGTATACATAAATTTATGCACATGCATTTATTTAAATGCGTGTGTGTATATATATATATATATATATGTGTGTGTGTGTGTAATAAAAAAACAAAGCTGGGAATAAAATGTATAAAAAAATAGTAGGATGGAACAGATATATCATGTGGATGTCTGAAAATGTGATAAAAGGGCACAAAGTTAATAGGACAACAAAGCATCAGCTTTGTTTGCATAAACCATATTAAATGAATAATATTTTAAAGTATTGTTGGTTATTTGAAGGTTAATATGATTTATAATGCATTTATATGCAGTGTAGCAACAACAGCATAATAAAATAAATAGCAATGATTATTCATAGTAATTAGCTGAAATCTATGTTTTATTCACAAAATAGAAAAACAAATATTAGGAATTACTCTGCCAGAACTTAATAAAATATGAATTGAAAAATAATCACTTTTCCTATTTGTAACTAACATAAAGCGTTCTTTGATTTATAGATATAATACACGAATTTCAATAATTTCTTATATTTCATAAATTTATTTAGTTAATTATTTAAAAATAAATTTTTACATCGCTGCTACTTTATCCCTTGTCATGGAATTTAACATTGATATACTGTGCAAAATGCAATATTATTGGATCCTTCTTTAGGTGGGCAGTTAATATTTTTTTGCAAAGTTCCTATTTTTATTTCAACTTGTTTTGATTTCCATGTATATTAATTATGGTATCTTTCACAGTTATAATGATCTTTCTAGGAAAAGTTTTAGCTGTGTTTTTTGTTTCAGATTCTCAGTTATTTGTATTCATTATACTTCCTTTTGCAGCTTTTTAGAAATATTTTTATATCAAAACATGGATATTTATTATGATTTGACTGTTTAGTATTTACATTTTGAAGATTTCAGTATATTTTCCTGTAATTTTTTCAGTTTGTTTCTTTTTTATAACTTTGTATTGCTACATTGTTTATATTTCGTTTAATGTTGTGTAGCATTTTTTCAATATTTGCTTTTTCACATTTTCCTTTTTTGATAGGTATAGAAATACCTTTCATAAACAGAAAGACTTTTAAAAGCGATAGATGGCCCATGTTTGGGTGTCTATCATATAGAACCATAATACCATAGATATACTCATATTTTAACTTTTTGCATTAGAAAAGTCATCTATAGAGAGTAAATACCAAAATGTTGGGAGAAAAAACCCTAAATAAAACAAGGCTCTGGTACAATAAGAGTTATCCTTAATCCAGCAAAATTACATGACACATAGACACTTTTATCTAATTAGATACCACTGTACAAACATGAAGAATTTATAAAATGATTTTACCACTTAGGTATGGTGAGCAGTTGAGACATTTAATAACTAATAACAGACATACAGTATATGTAAATGATTCAATTTCTTGGTGTTAAAGAACAAATTAAATCAAAGAACATGCCTAAAGAGCAAGATTAAACCCTAATGCTTAATATAATTATTGAGAATTATAAATAATTAAAAATGAAAGCAACTGGAACTGAACAAAAATTTTGAGTTTAAATTTTCATTGAAAAAATGAATTTTGTACTTGGTAACTAAATTTTCATTGAAAAAATGAATTTTGTACTTGGTAACATTTTATATTGAGCTATCTATGTATATATTTAAAAAACAAACTAAAGTTTAGGCTAATCATAATAATTTAAGTTTTAAAAAATCTTTAGGACTTCAAATTAGTTGTAACAAATAGATGGGACCTCCCTCATTTGATGAATTTAGTGGTTGTATTCTACTAGCATTTTTTGGCAGGACTCATGCAATTTGAGAACCTGGAGGTAGTATTTTTGTGATTGTAATGAATGATTCATTGTAATTATCATGGTGTTTGATGTAGAAAGGGAAATTAGGGAACAAATTATTCAGAGTTCAAGTAAAAAAGGACTGCAAACTGAGTCGCCAGTACTACTCATTGAAAACAACTTTTAGAGAATTTTAATTCAAAATAAAAGTCTATATTTATTGACAATTGCAAATGTAATTTAGTAAATGGAAACTTGGATGATACTAATTAAAATTTATATCAAAGTATTTCCTCTCTTATATATCTATATATACTGACCAAAAGCAAAGAATATATAAGGGAGGCACACAATTTAAATTTTTTGTTATTAGAGCCAACTTAAGTTTCAAAGGTAATATGTTAAAATAACATGCAGAATAAGGAAAATATCAGTGACTGGATTTACTTAGTAAAGTATAACTCTTTAAGTTTGAAAAATGCAAATACTTTCAAAATTTTAATTCCTTAGTTTATTTATATTTGAAACTTTTTAAAGTAATGTCAAATTGAAGATTGATTTTCATTTTGCTTGGTAATGAAAAGCTTTGGTGAAATGGGAGTGTGAAGCATTTAAAGATCATTAAGTTATATACAGTAATAGTTTCGAAAGCACCAGTGGTTTTAGCAAAAGTTGGTCATATTTTATTATATTATCTGTCATTTTTTCTTAATTTTATTTGCTATTTCTAGAATTATCTTCAACTCTGTCATTACTATATATTCTTTGATAACTTCAATTTTGCTTAATATTATCAGAGCTATTTTTATTTTGACTTGAAAAGATCATGAGGATGATGATATTAGAAGCCTAAAAAAGTTATATACCCTATGCACTCTGACATGTCATTGGACATAGCTCCAATCAAATGCTCTGTTCTGCTACATCTTACAGTTATAAAGCACACTCACAAATGGTATTAGTGAGACTGGGTTCACTGTCTCATTTCATTTTGAAAGATATGACTGTGGTGTTATACTAGCAGTTTATCTATTCGAGACTCTACAGAGGGATTTATCAAATCCAATTTATCAGTTTTTGGTGAAATTCATCATTAGAAGAAAAATGGTGTCTGTCAGCCATCAAAATGTATAGGCTACTGTATCCTAGATACTAGTATGTGAACCTGTTGTACTTTGGACCTATTTTAATGTTTTAATTTTTTTTTCATCCATGTAGTACATAAAAATCAAATGAATGCTACTGTTTGATACTTCAGAATACAAGAGTTAACCTGTATTTTTATTTACTTTTTATGTGAATTATTTTCATGTTTTTGGGCAATTTGGTATTAAAGTGCCTTTAGGACTGGAACAACATAGCACTGTACCTTAGTAATTTTGGTGGAGTCTCTATAGTGTGCTTTTGAAAGATGCTTCACATTCAGATGAACTTAAAGTTTTCATCTTGTTTCAAAGGCTATTTCTGTAACTCTTTTCCCCTTTGTATTATGTATGGGTTTATCATATGTTTAGAGTAATGAGGGATTTATATTAAAGAAAACTCAAAAAATAAAGTTAACAGTATTCTTGTTTTCATTAGAATGAACATTATGTTTAGATGGATTGCTTTTGGAAGGTTTAGAAATAATAAACCTATTTAATTACCTAATACTATAATACATAGGTATTTTATAACCCCTTAAAACAATAACCAAGTTATGAAATTAAAGCTTATAATATTAGCAAAAATAAATGAATTCCAAAAAGTATATCTGTTACAGTGAGAAATATCTAAAAAATAACATATCTAAAAAGAAAACCATAGCAAAAATATGTAAGACTAGCTGAATACCCGTGCTTCGCTATGGAGTACATTCAAATTAAATACAACAGTCAATGTATGCAATTAATATAAAAAAAAAATACAGTGGAATCTTGATCGATCATTCTCCGAATCATCGTTTTCCCATATATGTTGTTTATTTCAACCAGTCTCGATGATCACGTTGCTTTGTTATGTTCCTGTATTTATCGTTCAGTTTAGTTGGTCTCTTGAAAAATGATAGATCAAGATTCTACTGTATATATAAAAAAATTTTAACAGGTATTTTTATAGACAAAATAATGCAGAAGAAAATATTCAAATTGAATACAACAGTCAATGTATGCAATTGGTTTGTACGTTTAATATCCATAAAACTAACTAATTTGAATTAAATTCTTAAACTTCCATCTCATTTAGTCTAGTGCATAGGTTCTTAAACTGTGGTCCGCGGACTCTTGGTCCTCGTAGCCATTACCGGGGGTCCGTGAAACAATTTTGACATTAACTTTTTAAAATTCTTCCTTAACTTTATTAAATTCTTTTTACTACTATTTTTATTCATTTTATGTTTTTTTTTATTCTATATCCTAATAAAAATGTTCATCTCTATAAATGCGCAAGACCATTTATTAAAATAACCAGCCATACATTTTTACCAATATTTATTACAACGCAGTGCCTTTCAGATTATTGAGCTAGAAATTAAGTCTCAAGAATGACATAAAATGCCTAGGGTTGGGATGGGGGTCCGCAATAAAAATGTTGTTCAAGAGGGGGTCCTCGGACTACATAAGTTTAAGAACCCCTGATCTAGTGGCTAAATTTTTATCTTTTACTGCATTTTAATATTTTTTTTTCGCCAATTTATTTCGTTGTTATGCACATGACGCAAAATTAATTTGAAGTATCACAAAAAGAAAAGAAACATGATCAGCATTTAATAAATTAAATTCTAAAAATTAATCTTTAAAAATTCACCAAAAATCAGAAAATAGAGGTAAAGATTCAAAAAAGATTTCATTTTAAAAGAATTTTTATGATCTTTCTCGTGACATAAATTTTATAACCCTCAGATTATTATTTTAAATGCAAACTTTAAAGAATGTTACAAAAACAGCTTAAAAATTAAATTTAAAAAAATCTAAGAAGAATTTTTTAAAAATCTTTCTTAGTGCACCCCTACACTATAAGAAGTATCATTATGCAAAATTTCAGCCCTTTAGGTCCAGCGGTTTGATCTGTGCATTATCTGTCTGTCAGTCAGTTGTGGAACTGTTTTTTTTTTAATATATATATATAGATTAAAACAGTAAGAATAAAAAAAAAAAACACATAAGATAATTGCAATGAAATGCATTAACCTGTTTAAATTACTTTACAAAAACATAATAGTAGATAAATTAGCTTTTAATTTAATGATACTCATAAAAGTAGTAAACATTATATGACATACAAATTCTCAAGGTTAAAGATGGAAAAAGTAGCTAAGATTTAATAAACATATAAACAGAATTATAATATAACATGAAGTGTAATATTGAATAGAGAAAATTCAAAGTGACTTAAAATATACAGTTAAATGCATGAATTAAAACATTTATTTCATGAGTAACAAAACATGATATGGATCATAAATAAAACACAATAATAAAATTGATCAGTTATAATATTAGCTATCAGTTATATTGTCAGACAGCAAGTTATGCTGAAGAGTTCTGTTCTAGTGAGGAATAGTTTATTAAAGAAAACTGTTGGAGTAGTGACAAATAACAGCATGAAAAGTACAGTCAAACACAGAAAATAATATTTTTTTATTTTTAGTCTTTTAACACTTTTTAAAGTGGAGTATTTTGTATATCATGACCTATGTGCCACAGACTATTTTTGGTGATTTCATGAAGTACAATGGGTAACCCTAAAAGTTATTCAACAGTAAGGTTATCATTGAACTTAATACAAATAGATATGAAATTAAAGAAGCCATTTAATAAATTCATTTCACTTCATTTATTTAATGAATTCATTTCAAAATGAATTTGTCATGAAATTTAATAAATATTGAGCAATTTCAATTTATTAGTGCCATCACTTAAAAGATAGTTTAAGTTCAACTTAAAAATATAACAAAAATAATTTTAGTAAATTTTTTAGGAATGCATTGCATATAAATAAGCTAGTTTTAAGTGTAAAGAATTGTCACAACTCCCAGAAAATGCAGAAATGAAGTAACTAGAATTTTCCACTGCCTGCTGGTGAGAATTATCTCTCTATTCTAAAAAGAACTAACTGCCGCTGCCGCCGCTGTCAAAAGCTTGTCACGCTATCTCCTCCGAAACCGCTGGGGGTATTGGGTCGAGACCGATACCAATCGATGCAGAACAATGTGGGGAAGAAAGTAAGACATGTCTCATATTCGTCGGACTTTAAGTTTTTTTTTTATTTTGTTTTGTGGGAAAATATTGACTTTTTCATGTTCAGATTACGATAACTCGCCAAAAAAGGATCGTAGAATTTTTTTTTTTTTACAATCTAAGACTACAGACATTTCTCCTTCAAACCTCATTTGTTTAAAAATAATTTAAAACAGACTGATATTTTTATTAAAATTGAAAACCCTTTTTTTGGAAAAATTTATGCGTTTCGAGATATATAAATTCGATGCGCTCAGACTTATTATGTTACAAAGAAAATATTTATATCAACTGGAAGATGAAAGCTTTCTCATTCATATAAACTTCATTTCAAGTCTCTATCTTAAAATTTCGATTTTTAATTGAATTTTAAAGAAATACTTCAAAAAAATCTTCTCATTCGCTTCCTTTGAAAGAAGATCCGATTTTTCACCCATTCATCCATTTCGTCGGGAGGGGGGGGGGAAGCTTCAACTGTAAACAAATGAATGACTCAATCGCTGTAAAAAACTATTTAGTCATTCATTCACTTGATTCACCAGAGGAGCGAGCGTAGCGAGGCTAGGGGCGAAGCCCCTAGTAAAAGTAAACAGAATATTCCATCCCCTGCTTACATTGTGTATGTTTTATAAGTAAGAGCAGTAATTGTTCATGAGTATTGAAATTTTTTGTAATAATGTACTTCAGTCTGCTATTTGTAAATTTCTTACTTTCCAAAATGAAATTATTACACATTAAAAATATCTCTACTGTTAAGTTGGGTACCTTGAATCTGGGGTATTCCAAAATTACTACCCACTGTGTATTTATACACTTTCTTGAAAATAATATTGAAAAAGCTGAATGACCATGAAAGGTGATTAACTATAATGTTAAATGTCTATTTCTTTCCCTCTAGCATTCTTAAAGGTTATGCTTTGCTTAAGAGCCCATAAGGACAAAGGACCCTCTAGCCTCCATATATATATATATATATATATATATATATATACATACATAAATAAGAATAAGATGAAAGAGAAAACCAGTAATAGCTCTAAAGCTACATGAAGCCAGGAATTAATTTTATATATATACATACATACAGGGCTTTTTTTCTGAGGGTACACAGGGATACAGTGTATCCCACATCTTTTTAAGTATTATTTTGGCTTAACTTACCAAATTTTTAAGAAACTTATGAATCAATTGTTAATATAAAAAAAAGTATATATTTTTTAAATTGCGAGTTTTTTGTTCCCCTGTGACGTGATGACACGTTACTAAAAAGACACATTTTTATTTGAGGAAACACTGTACATCCACCTATTTTTTTGGAAAAAAAGCACTATCTCTATCTCTCTCTCTCTCTCTCTCTATATATATATATATATATATATATATGTATGTGTGTATGTATATATATGTGTATATATATATGTATATATATAATGACAGAATGGTTAGGGTGTTGGCATTTAGTACCAGAGGCTGTGGGTTTGAGTTTGACTGTTGGCATAGATGTTTGTAACTGATTAGAGTTGGCTCTATCTCTACATAGGTTTAATTAGCCCTTGTGTAGCGATAGATGACTGTAATACTCTCAACCAACCATCAGGTTAAAATGCTGGAAAAACCAAACATATTATAACCTATAAAGTATATATGAAACATGTGTTGTTGTTGCTAATGCCTCTTGGTTGGAGGTTCCACTCACCAGGTCCTATTAGACTATTGGACAGAAAGGGGCGGATCCTGTTTTTGAATTAGCACCACAAGGGTTGGAGTCCGACTTGGCTAAATGACTGGTCCCGTAATTTTGAACCGAGTCAAGTGATGAGACCGAAGCACTTGACCAAGCACTTCCAGAGGTAAATTTGAGAACTTGGTGGACATTGCAGCCACACCCTATTTTATGTGCCCCGGCCACCGTTAGTGAACACGGCAGTGGATTTTGAGCGTCAAGCATTGAACCAGGGACGTTCAAGTCACTGGCCCACTACTCTTGCCAACTGGGCTACCGTGCCCTATATATGAAACATTATCAGTATTACAAATTTATAGTGTTGAGATTTACAGAAATTGTTGCAAGTTTGTCCTAATGGTTAAATATTTTTAAACGTCTTAACTTCAGGAATAAAACATTTTAGATTATTTATTAGGTTCTCAGAAATGTAACCTCAGGTCATTAAAAAGATATGAGTTTGATTATGCCCTATTTTTGTAGCTGTATTGATCGGATTATAATATATTACCGCTGAATCTAATACTTACAGAAAATCAAAACTGAATTCCTGAATAACTGTTGATAAAATTTGTTTGTGGTCAATCTACTGTCTCAGAAATGTTTAATGTCTATAAATTAAGTAGCATAATTATTGACTGAAATGTATTCTGTAAAGTTGGCATACTTTTGAATTGCAGTGAATGCATTAAAAATATAAAATAATGTAAAATTTTTATTTACCTTTTTGATTTTTAAGATGAGTGTGAATACTAGGTAAATTACGATTGTGGGCACCTTAAATGTATCAAAATTTTTAGACTCCTTCACCCCTTTAAAAATATATATATTTTTTAAAGTTTTCTGTAAGGGACTAAATGTTGAATAATGGAGACCAAAGTTATTTGGGGTCTCAAGAATACTTCTAAGAGAAACTATATTTAGTTGCTGATTAGTCTTGAATAGTTGTTTAGAAAATTTCACTCTCTCCCAAATAGGATTATTTTATGATGCATTCAGTCCATGAATCAGTGACCAAAGGAAAATCACAAGAAATTAGGTATAAAATAAGTCCAGAGGAAACTGCAAATTTGGTGATGGATGCACTGGAGATGGGAATGGTGGTTGACATACCTGGGGAGAGCTCTTGACTCTACCCCCCCCCCCCCCCCCCTTCTTCCTCCAGTATAATTCTGTCCCTGATGGAAAATTATCTATTGAAGAATGTACTCAATCCAGAAACATCAGACAAACTAAGACAAGAAATGCTTGCCTGTCATCCTCAAGTGGAATATAACCCAAAGGTAAGCCTAATTATCTTGTGGAAGCAAATGATAATTCTGACACGACTATCAACTGTATTCCTCAACGACTAATGTAAGAGATGCTTACCCAAAGCCGGCCAAAGGGCCTAACATTGATATTAAAAATATAGTTAACAATTATGATAAAAAAAATTAATAGATTCACTCTTGCACCAGCAAGATTGACTACTCATCAGTATAAGTCTTTATTAGCCACCCTTGTATTCAGATAAATAACAACCAGTTCAATCAACTATCTGATGTATCATCAACTGATTCAAATGCCCCCCCCCCCCTTAACTAGTAATCAACCTAATCAAACAAATAATGCAATAAAAATAAAACCTAGAAATTTGCATTCTTTAAGATGATAAAACATACTAAGTAACTGTCAAAAAGATCAGTGAGGCACTTGTAAAATACGGCCAGCTAACATCATCAGGATTTGCACAGACAGCAAGACAGCACACAGAAAAATAACTACTTATCTAAAGGAAAATAACATACAAGGTTACATTTGATAATCCTATCAGTTGTCATAAGAGGATTAGATATAGACCCCCTATTAAGGATATCAAGCTTGAATTAGATAAAAACAAATCCCAGTTATCAAAATTACCCAAATGTTTAAATTCAAAACCAAGGAAAATATACCCCAATTTTTAATTCAACTACTAAACACCTTTTAAGGAAGGAAAACTTTTGAGCTTAGATATATTAACAATGTTGGAATCAGAATAGAAGACCACAGGCCACCCACAAGGGTGCAATGCTTCAGATGCCAGTACTGGTATCATCACCAGGATAATTGCTTTATCACTTCTAGGTGCATTAAGTATAGTGCAGAATATCTCTCATCTGAATGTCCTAACTGGAAAAAAAAAAAGAAGAAAACACAATCTGCTGCAACTGTGGCAAAAATCACCCTGCTACCTGTAGAGTATACGAAAAATTCCCACAGCTAAAAATAAAAGCCGTAACAGTTTCGAATAATATCGCCAACATTACGCAATCTAATGTTAGACCCAATTTCTCATATGTAAATGCCCTCGAAAATAATAACAGTCAAGCTGACCAGACCCCAGTTACCAATATTCAAACTTCTTCTGTCAGTGGTAATAATACTAATGAAGTCAGTTCCCTATCAGAACTTGAAACATTAATGACACAAATTCAGGATGAATTCAAGTGCAAAAGCTTCTCAATGCTTATTCAAAATCTAAAATTTATTCTAAGTCAAATTAAAAACAAGCCCACTTATGAGGATAGGTTGCTCATGTTTATGGAGCACCTACCTAAATTCCTTTCTTCCTTCAGTCATGGCCATCAAGCTTGGCCCACCATTCTTTACTGGAATTCCAATGGAATTAGAAACAAACTCCTCGAATTTCGGGAACACATAGATGAGCACTTCCCTGATATCATACTCCTACATAAACACATCTCCAACCAGAAGACAGAGCTATTGTTTTAAATTACAAATCTTATTGCAATAACCCCTTCTCCTCTATCCTGTCCCTTACAGAGGAACTGCTATTTATATAAGGAAAATTAAAAAAAACCACACTGAAATCTCTTTCCCCAACCTGAAATTATGTTGCCACTGCCATCAAAATTAATTTAAATAAAATCCCATTTACTATTGTTTCTGTATGCATCCCTCTATGTTAGTATGCAGAATCTCTAGAGAAGATCTTAAACTGTCTGAAATTGACAGAAACTTAACTTTAATTGGTGACTTTAATACTACTTGCAGCTTTTGGAATTGCAATCTTAACACACATGGAAACAGAATTCATAATCTCTCTGCTAATTATGATCTTGACAATCTTGCCCCTGACTTGCCAATCCACTATAGCTCCCTTCTCAATGGCTCAAATATTGATTTTGCCCTCCTTAAAGGTGTCCCTTACCTTATGAATATACAAGCACTTAATGCACTTAACTCTGACCATCTCCCTTTCCAACTCATCATAAACATCAATTTTAACTTTGTAGAAGACAATACCAGCAGGCATACTGACTGAAACTATTATAAACACTTACTTAACAACATCCCTTAAAATTTTAATATCCCTTGACAACTTAACTGAATACATCACAAACAATATTAACTTAGCTTACAATTCTGCAACCCAAATCCTAAATAAAAACAATAGATAGCCCACTGGCTTCACCCTGAAACAACTAATTAACCTCAGAAATAGAGCCAGGAAATCATGGCAGTAAACACGACAACCACAACACAAAACTTTAATGAATAATGGCCAAGGCACACAAAAAATATTTATCTACTACAGCTAACACCAGATGGCAGTATCATGTTATTAATCTCTCAACTGGTAACAACTCCATCTAGAAATCTTTAAAATCACTCAAAAACGAAATTGACTGTATGCCACCCCTTTTCAACTCATCCACAAGCACTCATGCACTCACACAGGAAGACAAGACAGCATTGATAGTTTCTAATCTTGGAAAACAATTCACCACTCATAATCTCCACCACCTTTCCCACTGAATATGAAGTAAATGATAATGTAGAACATCTTTTAAACTTCTCTATTCCACCCTATGACTGCCAAATTCATCCCTTTAAGGTAATTCAACTAATTAAGAAACTAAAAAAACAAAGCTAGTGTAGGTAATATCATGAATAATATGCACAAAAATCTTAAAGAACTTTTAGATAACCACTTAATAGTAATCAATAGAAGTAATCAATTCCATTATTCCATCAGCTACTTCCCCTTCTCTTGTAAAAATTCAATTGTTATCCCTATTCACAAACTTAGTAAATCCTCTAAAGACCCAACAAACTACAAACCCATTAGCCTCCTTAGCATTATCAGTAAAATTGCAGAAAAATTCATAGAACAAATCCTAAACTCCCATCTAGAAACTGATATCATCACTCCCAACCAGTTTGGTTTCAGAAGTTTCCTCCTGTTAGGAAATTATCTGTTTATATATGTTACTTTACCTTTACTTTAGGTTATTTTACTTATAATTTTTCTTCCCAGTTTTTATTCTCCCGCTCTCGTGAATCGTAAACAGCTCACGTGAATGTAACGCAGCAAAATGAACGAGTCGCTCATTTCGCCTATCATACGTCATTATTTATGAGGGAGTGTCCTCAAAGATTGTAATTTTTTCATTGGATGTTTCCTTTATTAAGCAAATTTCTAACCACGCTCTGTTACTAGAGGTGTATTTAAAAGACCTAGGGGGTAATGCTGTCCGCCTATATGGTGCCGCCACAATAAAATGGGCAGTAAAATTGCTGCGTAGTATAGGCGAATGTTTGACAAGTGCCTCCGCATTGAAAAAAAATTAATTAAAAGACCTTGTTGTTCAGTCTTCACTTCTTTTTCGCAATGTTGACATTTATAGGGAGATAAATCTCCCCACTATTCAAAATTATCTTCAGAATCTTGCTATTAAATTCCATAAAGATTTACCAAATGATCTTATTAAAAATCTTGCTGATTACGATCCTGCTGACCCAGCTAATAAGAAACGGCCCTGTGCCATTCTTGCTCGTAACTTTTAATTGTTTGTCCTGTTCTTTGTTCGCTCAGTCACTCCCCCCCTCCCATGTTTTAGCTTTACTTGTACTATCGAAGCGTTTTGTTTTCCCCACTTTCGTTTTTTATTGATAACTAAAGTTTTATGCATTGCTATATCATCCTACAGTGGAGGGCCCGGCCCATTTACTGTAGTTACCACTACTCTTCCTGAAGCTCCTGAAGTCTTCACTTCGGTTGTTGTTATTCCCTTTTCAGGCGGATGCTTTTCCCCTAGGCCGTTGTATTTCTAGGACAGTAAGATTTATGTTTTGGATATCTTATCGTACTTTTCTTTTTCTTTTTTAAATCTTATGTTTTACTTTTTGTCCTTTTCTAAATTTTAAATAAAATGTTTGTTTGTTTTTTACTTTAAAAGACATAATTTTTTACCACACTGATCCAACACGTCCTTGTGTAGCCCAAAGGCCCACATTAAGGTTATGGGCCTTTAGTGGATCAGTGTGAATATAAATTTCTTTTAAAGTATTTTTTTAGAAGCTCGGTGTCGGGGTGTTGTCGCAGTGGAATGGGGTGTTGTCGCAGTGGGGGAAAAAATTCCTGCCTTAACGGCCGATAATTATGGTACTTGGCGCGAAGATATTAAGGCGGTACTAACTGATCGTAATTGCTGGCGTATGGTACTAGGTACTGAGGAAGCCCCTGCAGATGATAAAGAAAAACGGGACTTTAAACTTAGAAAAGATAGAGCCTATTCTACTATTTATTTAAATGTGTCTAGATATTTAAGAACTTTAATTTCGGATACTCAGGACGGCAAAACAGCATGGGACTGTTTAAAAGAATATTTTAGGCCTGACTCTTGAGCTCGTATTACTGGGTTACTAGATGAATTTTTCAATTGCCGAATGGCCGAAAATGAAGGAATAGGACTCTACGGGGTAAGATTAAGAAAAATAGTTAACTAAAGGACTGTGGTCATCCTGTTTAGGATACTTATGAAGCGTTTCAGCTTATTAGTTACTTACCTCTTGATTTTTCCGGAATCGTTCAAAATATTTACAGGTGGCCAGATAAAGATTTTAAATTTGATAATGCCCCAAAAGAGTTGTTAGCCGAAGAAGCCCGACTTACACAAAGCAAAGGAGACCTGGAGCAAGTAGCATTAAGAGCATCAGTAGTAAAATCTAAATATTCAACTCCCCCAAATGTGAAGAGAAAAAGCCATTTGTGCCAACTTGTTTTAAGTGCGGCAAGACAGGACATTACAAAAACAACTGCAGAAGCAGAAGTAATAAAATAACCCCGGGAAAGCTAATCCTATTGAAAATAGCTATGTAGTAGAAGCTTGCGTGAACGAAATAGTGTATGCACAAGATGCATGGGTATTTGACACAGCGGCTTCATCTCATTTTTGTAGAAACAAAACCTTTTTTTCGATTTTACCCCTGTATCAAATACTGATATGTCTGTAGCAATTGACGGGGTTTCATGTCCAATTGAAGGGATTGGTATCAGTGGCGTAGCTACATATTCAGCGCCCTGGAGCAAGTAAAATCGTTGCGTCCACTTGTTTCTTGGAAGAGTTCTGGCGAAATTTGTTTTCTATCTACTCTTATTTCGATTTAAAACCTTACTTAATAACGATTTATTTGAAATTCAAGACATTTCAACAATAAGAAATTCAGTTTAATAAATATGAGTACAATAATAAAACAAATTATAATTCTTTAAGTACGGAGTACCGTTATATTTACTACATATTTTATAAACTCTATTGACAAAATGTATTTCAGCATGTTTAGTTTGCACATAAAAAAAAACCTTTAAAATTGTTGTTTTCTCGTTTGCAAGTCGGTCAGTCGGTCAGTTCTCCAGATCACGTTAACAAGCTATTGCTCCAGTGGCGCACCCAGGGGGTGGGCCAAGGGGCCCTAAACCCCCAAAGAAATAAAAATTACATTATGAATATTGAATTTGCATTATAAATATTTTTATCCGTTCAACAACCCCCCCCCCCCCCCTCTCCCTCAAGATTAAACCCTGGGTGCGCCACTGTATTGTTCTTTCAATTGATATCGTGGCCAAAGAGCTAAGGAGGTGTTGTGACATGTTGCTTCTTAAATATGTTTTGATTAATTTCAGCTTTGAAAAACTTCGTTCTGATGTCGGTGTCGTCACCGGTAAAGTTAAAAAAATCATGCATGCTGTAATAATGTCGGAGAAGCTACTTGAGGCTGCGGTGTGAATTAAAAGTAGTTCAGCAACTTCGCTTATAGAAGTAATTTGTTTTAATTTAATATAAAAGCACATTTGCAGGTGATACATTTAAAAAAATAGACATAACTGTCGAACGGATTTAAATCTAATAGTCAGTCATTTATTAAATCCATTACTTATAAAACACCTCGACTTTGAAACATTATTCACTGCTTTCACTGCGTTCATCTACTTGTAATTTATCAAAGAATTTTTCACACACGACGCAATATTTTTGGGGAAAACAAGGTTCAATATTCCATAGAGCTGATAACTCAAAGTCATCGAAACTCCCAATTATACATAAGTTCTGAAATTCGGTTAAGAGTTATGAAAACATCTCAACGGATTTCTCTATATTTTCATGAGTACCTTGCAGCATTTTCGAGACTATTAATAGGTTCGAGTATTTTACTTTGTACAATTATCAAAATAATTGTTGAAAATAGTTCAAAATAATTTATCAGATTTTTAGTTTCACATTGCTCGTTATAATTTTTTCCAATTAATGATAAATGTGTCAATATTTTAATTACATCAAAATAGCGAGAACGTGGGGCATCAAGGGCCTGAACACGGGAAGACAATCGTGTTGGACAAACTCTTTAATGTTTTTGCTAAGTTGGTTTGATTTGTTTCCTAACGCCTAACAGAACTGAAAAAAACGTAAATTTTTTTTAGCTGTTCATAAAATTGTCTGACTTCCTGTACATTAGTGACACTGTCATACAAAAATTCAGCTTTCTAGGTTTCATGGTTCTAGTGATACAGTGTGTGTGTGTTTTGGGGAGAGGATTAACCTCCTATTAGCCCCCTTAAAATTCTAATTTATTAAAAAGATTTCTTAACGAGCACCTAGGGCATAATAGCAACCTCCATGCAAAATTTAAGCATCCTAAGACTTATGGTTCTAATGATTTGAGTTTGTGTTAACACTCATTTTGAATATTTTTTGTGTATATCTGTTTTGTCATTAGCACACAATTTTTTATTAGATCTAAAATTATTTATAATCGAAATTTCGTTCTTCATCTGCCAATTTTTTAAAAATTATCTCATGCATGTTATAAAAATACATATTTGTATTTTTATAACATGCTGCTGTTGAAAATGTTTGCCGCCAACTTTCAGCTATAATACGTAACTGTTAGGTAGTACCTATTATTCTTTATGTTGCAACATCAATTAACAAACTTTATAAACAAATCACTTACTTTTAAAATTATACGTCGGTGAATCCAACAACATGCTGTAGATAAGTAATTTACTAAAATAATAGTCATAAATTGTACGAAGTCATTTAAACAGAAAATGAATTTCAATCCACAGTCTCAATAAGTTTTAAAATTTGTATAACACATTCATTCAAAAATCATCTTGAAATTCTAACACTGCACAAAGTAAACAAAGGGAGTATGAAGCGCTAAATACTGACCTTGCTTTCAAAAAATCCCCGAATATTTGCCTCTATTCTCAGCCTATGTTAAGGCTGCTATGTACTAAGAAAAAAAAATCTGTGTTTGAACCCTGCATATTTTTTAACTCCTTAGAGAATTCTACCCTTGCTCGTTTAGAATGACATTTGAAGGATTGTAAGGACTCTCGCCATAGGGGCTCTGGCCATCTCCCTTTTCCCGTTAGACACTCAACTGGTAACGTTTGAGAAGATCTAGTAGTGTCCAACACCGGGCAAAAATTCAAAGCGCGGCCCGGCCAGAGGCTGAACAGAAGTTTTTACCAGACTAGTCGCAGCCTACGATCGGTCCGGCTCGAAGTATAAAAGTAAAATTTAGGCAGGCTTTCACAAAATTATTGATAAATTAAAGATTTTTATATATATATATATATATATATATATATATATATTTATTTATTTATTTATTTGATCTTTGATATATATATATATATATATATATATATATATATATGAACTTAAAAAGCTTCTTTGTTCCAACAGGAATACAAAACTCTAGAGTCATTTAAATGAGCATTTACACTATATGAACACTAAATGAACATTACACTATAAAATACTGATAAAATATTTAATTTAAAAATAAAACCCATCATTTTTCTATTTCTCAGTTTTATGTTACAGAAAAAGTTTAAAAAATTTTTTGTGGTGAGATATTTGGATCAGATAGGAATGGGACATTTTCATTCGACGTTATCTGTTTTTGTGTGTTTTCTGACTGGTTTGCAGGGTAAACTTATGTACTTATACTTATTTAACAGTTTTCAATTAAACCAATTTTTTTTCGACATACCTAATTACTTGCATTTTATCCATAGCACACAGCTTCTTAAAATTCACAATAAAAATTAATAATGGCAACTCGATTCAAACTAATTGTTGTAGTTCAGGCATCGGGGCACGTTGTATCATGTATGATTGTCTCTATGAACAGTTTTCAAATGCATTTATGAAATTGTTCAATACATTCAAAATCTCCATTGATCCGTTCTTAATTTTTCTTATTTAAAATGAATTTGAAAGACAATTTTAGAAATGATTAGTGATACTATTTGTAGTGTATTAACTATAACTGTTAACCTCCATGGACAGCTTTAACTATGACAGATTGAACACGCGGGAAACGAGAATACCGCCCTTTACACGTACGCTCTTGGAGTGCTTGGAGCGTACGGTATTGCGCGCGGGAAAACTTGCTCAGTACGCTCAAAAGCAGCTTTCCCTTCCTCTCAGACATCTTCACACGTGCACTCAATCGCGCGGGATCGTGGTTTCATGCGGGAAAGAGCGTACGTGTAAAGGGCGCTTATGAGAAGTTTCGTTTAGTCTGTAACAGTGTATCTTGAGCGTAGCATGTAAATACACTGCTGGCCACTGTAAATGCAACACCCTGAAGGAAACATGCAAATAACATGAAATTTAAAACATGCATTAGCGGAGGTGAGATATGCAAATGATTAGAATTTCAGCGCACACGCACATCACGCGCGCCTGTGGCGCCACTTCAAAGCGCTATTTAAAGCTTGGAGATTTCGACGATTTCAAGTTCGGTACTTGTGTTTTTCTTGTGTTTTTTTCAAAAAAGCGATCAATTATGCCTCGTCAAAAACAGCGATCATCTTTTGATCAAGTATCCGAGTTCGACAAAGGAAGGATAGTGGCCTACCGAGATTGTGGATTATCTTTCAGGGAAATCGGTAGTCGTGTTGGACGAAACCAAAAAACTGTAATGCGGATATGTGATCGTTGGATGCAGGAGGGTACGACGGACCGGCGTGTTCGATCGCATCCACCTCAGCGCACCACTTCACGTGATGACAGGCAAATTGTGCGCATGGGAGTGACGGATCGCTCCGTCACATAACGAACCATACCACAGCACATGCAGTCTAACGCATCATCCAGTATCTGTGCATTCGACGCCGTTTACAACAGAGTGGTCTGTCCGCAAGACGTCCATTGCTTTGTCTACCCTTGACGCAGAACCACAGACGTCTCCGCCGCCAATGGTGCGATGACAGAAGGATGTGGACGGCATAATGGAATGAAATTGTCTTTACTGACGAGTCACGCTTCTGTCTGCAACACCACGGTGATCGCATTCGAGTCTGGAGACACCGTAAAGAGAGGATGCTGAACAGCTGCGTTATGCACCGCCACACTGGTCCTGCACCGGGTATTATGGTATGGGGCGGTACTGGATATCACTCTCGCACACCTCTAGTACGCATTGCCGGTACTTTAAACAGCCAGCGCTACATCTTCGAGGTGTTGGAGCCAGTTGTCCTTACTTACCTTCAGGGCTTGCCCACAGCCATATTTCAACAGGAAAATGCGCGACCACACGTGGCACGCATTGTCCAACGGTTCTTCGTCAATCGCCAGATTGAATTGCTTCCCTGGCCGCCTCGCCCTCCGGATCTTTCGCCGATAGAAAACATGTGGTCCATGGTTGCTCTACGATCGACCCAGATTCCATCCCCAGCTGCCACAGCAGATCATCTTTGGCAACGTGTGGAAGCTGCTTGGTCTGCTGTACTCCAAGAACTCATCCAAAGTCTCTTTGAATCAATGCCGAGGCGTGTGGCAGCGGTGATCTCCAACAATGGCGGCTACTCTGGCTACTGATTTTGGCAGGAACCACACTTCACAGAAGTCTATAAATTTAATCATTTGATACTTGGTCAACATGTTATCTACAAAATATTTTTTGTTGTGATATCTCTTGTCTTTCTTGGTGTTGCAATTTGGGTGGCCAGCAGTGTAGATATACCGTAGCGTTGTAGATAGACTGTAAATAAATTATGTGTGTAAAATGATAAAGAGTATTCTCTTAATTGACACACGCATAACAATCGGCCACGACAGACTGGCGACGAGGATGGGATGCGAAGCCCGTTGATTCGGTAAAACCGAAACTGAGTGTTTTCCAAAGGATAGGGTAACACCAGAAGATGGCTCAAGGTAAAAATTGTTTATCTTTTAATCAGAGGAGTAAATAGAGCAGCAAATTGATGAATTATTACGTCAGAATCGGGAATTGTTTCAAGCTCTTCAAAACAAAGAAAACGGTCCTCATAATAAAGTTACCATACAATTTGAGAAGTTCAATGAAGAATATGAAAACTTCGATAGTTTTATTGAACGTTTTGAAACATACGTTGATGTACAACAAGTTGCGGTTGATAAAAGGGCTAAAGTTTTTATTTCATCGCTTAGTCCGAAGTTATATCAATTGCTAAAAATTCTGCTGACTCTTGACATCCCTTCTGACCAAAGTTTAGAGAAATTAAAAGATGTTCTGAAAAAACATTTGACTCCTAAACCTTTAATTATCCCTTCCCGCCATAAATTTCTTAATCGTAAGCAGAATGAGAGGGAAAGTATAAATAATTACATAGCTGAACTCAGAGCACTTGCAATAAATTGTGACTATGATAATATGTTTAATACTATGTTACGCGATGTGTTTGTAAGCGGCTTAAGAGATGAGGCAATTCTAGAAAGATTATTTGAAGAGGACAATATTGATCTAAAGAAAACTATGCAAATTGTGTTAGCTATGGAAAAGGCATTTAGATGGGCAATTGATGTTATGGGTCGTTCTTCTGGAATCGATGTAATAAATGTAGGTAAAAGAAATAAGCCTTACGTGAAAACAAACAAACAAACAAAATTTTGCTAAAAAGCAGAAAAAGGCGACTTTTGTACGTGGTGCACAGGTACAAACCATAATAAACAAAACTGTAAATTTATTGCTAGTAAATGCAATTTTTGCTCAAAGATCGGGCATATCCAAAAGGCATGTTTTTCAGCAAAGAAAGCAAATTCAACATCTGTGAAACAAAAATAGGTAAATTTAAATGAGGTTAATCAAAACCAAATTCCGTTCTATGGATTGAATTCTGGTGAACGTACATTACGTGAGGAAAAACCGAAACAATCTCCAATAATGATCAGTTTAAAAATTGAGAATAAAAACTGTGTAATGGAATTAGATACGGGGGGAACGATAAGCGTAATGAGTATAAGAAATTTCAGGGGAATTTCAAATAAGAAAATTCAACCTACTAACTTAGTTTTTCGAACTTATAAAGGTGACTCATTGGTACCCATGGAGTATGTCACTGTAAAAGTGGAATATAAAATTCAAATTTTGAATTTGAACTTGTCATTATAAAGGAAAACTTGAAAACGATTCTAGGTCGCGAATGGATTTATAAGATAAATCTTGATTGAAATGCCATAAAAACTTTAAAAGTGGAAACTAAAGTGAACTTAAATAAACTTTTGGAGGAATATAAAGAAATTTTTGACAACAAACTTGGGGAAATAAACAACCATGAAGTTAAGTTGGAACTGAAACCAAATGTCAAACCAATATTTTTTAGGTTTAGAACGGTACCCTTTGCTGTACAATGTCGAGTCGAAAACGAAATCGAAAGACTAGAAAAAGAGGGCATCATAGAAAAGGTAGAAAGTTCGGAATGGGCTACGCCTGTGGTACCAATTGTTAAGCCGGAGTAGCATACGTCTATGTGCGGATTATTCAGTTACCCTAAATCCCAATTTAATTGTACCTCTTACCAAGACTCTAAGAAATATTCACAAGCTTGAATGGGGGAAAACAGTTTTCAAAAATAGACTTCAAACACGCATATTTACAAATGCAAGTTCATCCTGAAAGTCAAAAATTGTTAACAATTAACACGCATAAAGGATTGTTTATCTGTAAAAGGCTGATGTATAGGTTAAATGGAGCACCTGCCATTTGGCAGCGCTATGTTGATGGGTTGTTTCAAGGCATAGACTGTGTTAAGGTATTTATGGATGACGCGAGGATCACCGGAGCTGACGAAAGTTCACATTTTAAAGCTATAGAAATTTCTTTATTGGTGATTCTGTGCCAGTCAGAGATTACCGAGCAGCTAACTCAAAGTGGAAGTTTGGAGAAGTTGTAAATCAAGACGGTGCTCTTCACTATACCATTGTGTTCAAGGTATATTCGTGAGAAGGCATGTTGATCAAATTCGTTCAGTGGGAAATCAAGTGCAAGATAGTAATTCCGTACAATATGTATTTCGTAGGTTCCCTACTGGAAATTTTACTGAGAATGCCTCAGAAGTCCAGCACAGTGATAGTCCTACCTCTCATCAGGGTCCAAATAAAAAAGCTGAAGTTCCAGCTTTGTCAGCAGTGTCGGCTGATATTCCTGTTCAAGACTTATCACCAGTGCATCCAAAACCGTCATCGACTGAAACCAGTACACCTTCAGGCCAGTCTAGTACACTCAGTGCACGACATCCCAAGCCGTGTGCCTAGACGTTCTGGAAGAGCCCGAGACCACCCCAGAGACTTGACCTTTAATAAAAGGGGAGGAGATGTAGTGTATTAACTATAACTATTAACATATATGGACAGCTTTAACTGTGACCATGAGAACACGCGGGAAATGAGAATGAGAAGTTTCGTTTAGTCTGTAACGGTGTATCTTGTGCGTAGCATGTAAATAGATATACCGTAGCGTTGTAGATAGACTGTAAATAAATATGTGTGTAAAATGATAAAGAGTATTCTCTTAATTGACACACACACACATAACAGTCGGCCACGACACTATTTATGTGAGAATTAAAAAAAAAAAATTATAAACTGACAGACAAAATTTCTATTTAGACTTAGTTGGTCATAAAGTCTTTAACTTCTCTTTAATTTCGAATGTTTTGGCTAAACGCAAACCTGTTCTGAGTTTTTACAATTAACTTAATATTGAACTCTAATTTTACTACTAATAAAATTATTTGCCTCCATTTTTGCCCGAATGCAACTGTTTTTTTTTCAATCGTTTTCCTAACTAAAACTTATTTTATCGACAAAACTAGAAAAGTTTAAGGTAAAACTGAAAACTGTTATTACAATTTAGTTTAATTGCTATTTATTAGATACACCTTCAGGCCAGTCTAGTCCACATTGCATTTTGGAATTTGGGTGCACGTTGCACCCGATAAAACATGTAATTGATTTCGGTAGTGTTAACGGGATTCAAATTCATTGAATTATGATAGTTATGCTAATAGCAACACAAAAATTATTACATCTGTTCATTTGCAATTTTAGTGCATCTAATTTGCAATGATATTGCATGTATAACATTTGTGATTAAAAGTCAATCACAAATGATATATTTGCTCATATGTTTTTGTACTTTGTCGCTTTTTCAATCTTTTTCGGTTAGCTCAAGTAAAGTTTAACTAATTATTCATATTATTGAACACTGATTTGTCTGCAAATATTTTTTTATAACATTACTCTTCCGTTTAAACGCAAAATAGCGAAACCAGAAATACTTTAATCTGTCATACTCAATATTAGTTTAAATATTTGATAGTTGATTTCTTTCCTAAATAACTTGTTACATTCTGCTTACATTTATCATTCAATAGTTGTAATTGAAATGGATTCAAATGTGCTAACTGCTCCGAAATACGGGGAGTTTTTCCAACAAAAATGTTGAATGCATGTATACTCATTTTGTTAACGGGTCTTTATAATATACTTAGAGTTAATATGGCAATATCTTTCATGCCAGTCACGAATGTTCGACTTAAAACTTGAATTTAAAGCTGAAATTTCGCCACGTTCAACCTTCTTCCTAATGGTTTTATAGGATATGTCGGAAAACAATAATATAACCCGTTACGCTGTTTGGCCACTAAAATTCTTTTTCCAGACTTGTTTAGGACTTCTATTTTATCCCCTTTTCCGATAAAAGTTGCTCCACCTTTATCAAGTCTTGAATCTGCTATTAAATGTCGTCCGATTTTCGGCGAGTACATTACATTTTTTAGTTCAATTTTTTCATGTCTGCCGTCAACGGAAGTCATGTTTACGATTCAGGGGCGTTACTGTGGAGAAGTTGGAGCGAACTGCTCCAGGCGCACGAATCATGGGGGGCGCAAAATTTGAAAGAGTGAAATAAAAATTTGTGAAATAGGTATTTTGATATGTGATTTAGATATGTGAAGCTCTACTTTGTTTCACTTATACATGGAACAGAGTATGCCATGATAACCAATCCAAAACGTCCTTTGAACTTTTCGGTGGTCGAAAACCATCTGTTACCCACTTAAAAGCTTTTGGTAGCACAGCTTATGTCGGTGTCTCGAAACAACTAAGAAGAAAACTCGACATGAGAGCTAAAAAAGATATGGTGGGATACGCCCAGAAAACCAAGGGTGATAGAATTTGGTTACCCCAAGAAAAAAAGGTGATCGACACCGTAAACGTCTCTTTTGACGATACTAGTCCAGAATCTGATGAAACTCGCAGCGAAGTCATACTAGACCCTGTTACACCATACATAGTTCGTCAAAATGACTTTGAAGCAGACACAGAGTCTGAAAATGAAGGAGAAACCCTTTTAACATCAACGCGAGTAGAATCTGACCGAGAAATAATCTGGGTAAGAAAGGCAGTTCCCCGGCGTGACAAGTCCCACACTGATATCTATTACGGAATACAAGGGGAAAAAACAGGCTCCGCTCAAATAAAGATGTGGAAAAATACTGCCAATAAAATGGTCTAAAATATAATCCCACTCTTTTTAATTTCTCTGGTAAAGATAATTACTCAGGTATTGTTAAAGATGACTAAGGAAGCGGTACAAGTAACCAACAAGAAGCATGATTAGCCGATTTCAAGATCCTCGAACACTTCACAGAAGCAATACTTTCTCCTCAACAGAAATCTTGGCAAATTGCCATGAAGGAAAAATTCGCCGTAATGACCGAACGGATAGTTTGGACTTTGGTTTCGAGGCCAGAAGGCATCAAAGTGTTAGGAGCCAGATGGGTATTTGCAATTAAGAATGATAAGGGGAAAATCGTTCGTTATAAGGCTTGACTGGTTGCACAAGGATTTCGGCTGAGGAAGGGAGAAACATACGATGAAGTATATAGTCCCTAAGTAAATTTTTCAGTTGTAAGATAATTCTTTGCTTTTTTAGTATGTTTCAAGAAATGGAAGCATACACAGGTAGACATAAAGTGTGCATACTTATATGCAATTTTAAAAGAAAAAAATTATATGTCACAACCAAAAGGCTTTGAAGATCCAAACAAACCCAACCATGTTTGTGCTTTGAATAAAGCCATCTATGGACTGAAACAAAGTGGAAGGAAATGGTACTTTGAAATATCAATGGTGTTAGAACAGTTCAAGTTCAGAAAGATGAATTAGTGCAATGGAGTGTACTTCCTAAAAACAAAAGTCGTCCTACTCTTCTACGTTGATGATATCATTTTATTTGGGAGGACCCAAGAACATATTAATATTGTTGTTTTGCTTTTATTGAAGAAATTTGTTTTAAAAATATTAGGACCCGCAAAGTTTTTACCCGGTGTTGCATTTGAGGAAGAAAACAACAAAATTCTTCTAAACCAATAGGAATATATCGAGAAGATAAAACAATTGTACCAAGAATATCGCTTTCTCATTGTTTCACTACCTATTGCCAAAGGAATAGTGCTTTCCAAGGACCAGTGCCCTAATACCAATCCAGAGGTGAAGGAAATGGAGTTGCTACCTTACATAAACATCGTAGGTTGCCTAGCCTACCTTGCTATAAGGATCAGACCGGATATCAGCTATGCTGTGAATATCCTGCCTCAATTTCAAGAGTTCCTGGGACTGATTCACTGGAATTGCTTGGCTATGTATACCACACCAGAGACCTGAAGCTGGATCTATCCCATATAAACAGCTTGAATGTACGCTGTTTCAGTGATTCTGACTTCGCAAACAACAGAGATGACCATATATCAATGGGTGGAATCATCCTGTTTGTTGATGAGGTCCCAATACTTTGGAGGACCTTTAAACAACGGTGCGTGAGCTTATCAACAATGGAAGCGAAATATGTCACTCTAACAGAAGCTGCCAAAGAACTACCTTGGGTGATCAGGATCCTAGATGAATGTAACAAGGTACATTTGATTTCAGCTAACTCTTTTTCAAAGAAACTGTTTTGTGACAACATAGCATCAATAGACTTTTCAAACTCTCCTATAGAAAACTCCCAAACTAAACACATACATATGATACCATTTTTTAAGAAATCTTCCCTATGAGAAACTGTTTAATTTAAATTATATAAATAGCAAACAAAACCTTGCAGATATATTCACGAAACCTCTAACAAAAGAGGGTTTAAAAGAGTTTTCTGATAATTTCTTTGTAAAATCTTAAATCTCAGTCTTAAAAGTATATATCAGGGTATTATAATGCTATTTATGAAATTTCATATTATTTAAACATATACACTTGTTCTGCATTCTGTATTTTAAATTGTTCAAGTGTAAATGTATTTTGAATCTTTTTTTTTTGAGAGGTGTATACCTTGGGGAAATTTCTTTTGGTAAATAGTTATCAGTTATCATGTATTACAATTTAATGTTTTGAATAATTGTATTTAAGTTCAAATGAATGATTTATGTGCAGTTTTATATTGGAATTGTGTTTATCAATAATAAATTTAGTTTAATATGGTACAACATTTGAAAGCACATGTTTATAATCTACTGTTTTTCATATGTTTATACTATAAATAGTATTGCAAGTAATAAGTATTTTTATTAAGGTCAACTTATTGAGTTTTTGCAACTTCAACATATGTGTATACAATTATAAAAATTTGTGAATTTTGTGCATTCTGAATTTACTAGCCATATGAATAGTTTTTTTGTGTAACATATTTTTTACTGAATATAAATTTATGATATTGTTTAAAGGATTTTACATCCAACAACCTATTTTTTGAAGTGACATATTGTTTGTTATATAAGGCTTTTGTATGAGAATGGGTGAAGGGGGGGGGTCATTGTTAGGAAATTATGTGTTTATATATGTTACTTTACCTTTACTTTAGGTTATTTTACTTACAATTTTCTTCTCTGTTTTTATTCTCCCACTCTCGTGAATCGTAAACAACTCACGTGAATGTAACAAGGTAAAATGAACGAGTCTTTCATTTCGCTGATCATACATCATTACTTATGAGGGAGTGTCCTCAAAGATTGTAATTTTTTCATTGGATGTTTTCCTTTTTTATGCAAATTTCTAACCACGCTCTGTTACTAGAGATGTATTTAAAAGACTTTGTTCAGTCGTCACTTCAGTTGTTGTCATTCACTTTTCAGGCGGATGCTTTTCCCCTAGGCCTTTGTATTTCTAGGACAAATCTAAATAAGATAGAGTAGTGTCTATCAGATGCCTCGTAACCATGTCTGCAGTTTTTTAATCTGCAACCAGTGCATGGTTTATAATGTGATAGTAGTAACAACTACAGCAACAGTAATTAAAAATTATTATTATATTTGTTACACCTTTTTTTTAATCAAGCACTGAAACATAATTGCTAAGA
This sequence comes from Dolomedes plantarius, assembly GCA_907164885.2. Lineage (NCBI taxonomy): Eukaryota > Metazoa > Arthropoda > Arachnida > Araneae > Dolomedidae > Dolomedes > Dolomedes plantarius. The sequence continues at coordinate 67,400,633 of OU015501.1, forward strand.
TAATAGATTTGGCTGCACTAGGAAACTTTAGAGACAAATCAGATTCTGATGACCCATACACAATTTTGTGTTTAGCCCATTTTTGGGTTAGTAGTATATCTTCAACCTAGGTGGGGTCATTAATTTCTGGTTGAGCCTAATCTCTATTGTACAAGAACATTTAATACATAGGCCTGAAAACTTTCCAGCAAGGTTATGAAAGTTAGAAAAAGTAAGGGTATACACTTTGTAGAGTTAGCTCCTTCAGAAAACAGCTAAAATATCATTTGTTGCTGTGAATTAGGTATTTTTACTACAAAGGAAAATATAAACTGAAACTGTTGTGATAAGTGTTTTCATTTACATGACCTCAAATAAAGTGATGATGGTGAGAATCTGCCAATCTGTTTGCATAATTCATACAATACAAAATCAGAAAATTTTAATAATAAGGAAAAGTAAAAAAATACTTCAAAAACTTAGTACTTATCTCTCACCATTAAAAGTCAATCCAGTAACTTGGAATATAGCCATTAGCATTTTTATGTGTCTTTGACCAAGTATTAGATTTTTATTGTTCTCCTTGAAATTGCTTTTCTTTGTATTCCAAGGTTATAAAATTTTAAAATAGACATGATTGTTTTCAGCCTTCATTATTTTAGACTGATGATTAATCTTAATGGAGGTTTCAAATTGGTACATATATTTTATACTGGCATGTTAAAGGCATATTGATTTTGATGATCATTAGATCTTTCATCTATGCATATTTATGTTTTATTACATACAGTGTAATCACAGTATGTTCTGAATGAACATGAGTTACAAATCAAACCTGCATATGAAATAATCATGTAGCAGCCTTTAGGAGTATTAAGGTACAAGTTACACATCAAAGCAGTGACTAACAGTTCTAAATGTTTTTTATTTAGATGTGGTTATTTACTACTGAAAAGAAATTGTACTCTACATAAACAGAAAAAAATAGCCCAGTAAAGTCATGTCTCTATTTTCCATAGTGAAATACAACTCTGTATGATGAGAGAGACGCCCTTACCAGGTGTGACCCACATGTCAGTTAGGAAATTTTATTGATTTATAGGGTTCCTTCTTTAATTCATTGATGGCAGAGGATATAACAGAAAGAACACCAAAATACTTACGTCTGTGTATTCATTCACCAAATGCTCTATTCACCATTAGAAATTCATTATGATTTTCTCAGTTTTAACCCTTCACTCGTCTAAAGAAAATATTAGTGTGGTAAATTGAGGTGAATTTATTTATAATCAGAAAGACCATTATCTTTGTTTGTTAAATCCTAGTGTTTGCAAAAGGGTTTCCCCCCTAAAAGGCTTAAAAAATGTTTGATTTATTTTTAATTTTGTACAAAAAAGGGAAGTTGCTTTGTAGCTGTCTTTTTTTGCCAATTTCCTTTCATCAGATAAGACTTGTCACGGAAAGTATTCTTACTTGAACCCCTCCCTCATTTGTAATCAAAAGCAAGGAATCTAATTTGTTATTTTACACAATCCAAAGTACAGTAGTTCTAATTTAAAATTATGTGTTCTTGTTGTAATTGCCATCTGCTTCTTTTAGTATAGAGGATTCTGCTTATAATTCAGCGACAGTGTTCTTGTAAAGTTAGAAGCATTGGAAATTATGTATTTTCAGTACATAATATTTTGAAATATCCTTCAGAAAATTATAAAAAAATATATATAAGGGAATAAATATCTCTTAAGTTTATTTTTATAACTGTGTGTGTGTGAATGTAAAAGTTATTATTTTCTGTAATTACTATCATAATCATAAATATTAAATATTTTTATACCAAAGCAGAATGCTATTGTTATTTGCTTTGCAATAAAATCATTAAAAATACAGCTTAGTATTTTATCAAAATGTAAAATGCTAGGCATTTTTGTCATTTAACTTGAAAAGTATCTCAAGTTGTTTCTAGACAACATGATTCTAATAAAATATTTATGCAGTCATAATGATAAATCTGTGAGATAAGAGGGAAAAAAAATGAGAAAATTTGATCATAAATGAGATCTGTAGAATTTTTAAAAATCTAGACATTGGTATAGAAAGCTGGTGAGGGGAAAATGAGACATGTCTGATATGAATTGCATTGGTTGTTTAGATAATTTTGTAGTGCACCTAAGATAGCTTACCTCCTTGGTTGCTGTATGATCAAATGCTGGATTTCTCATACTTTGTTCCAGCTATGTGGAACATATTTAGAGAGCTCTTTTAATTTTTAATGTATATCTTTCAGAAAAAAAAAGTTACAGATAGGGTACAACTGCATGAGAAAATAAAATTAAGGGGTTTTCAAATCATCTGCTGAATATTGGTAGGAATTTAGTAATTGGATTATAGGAATTAATGTTAATGTTCCTTGGTCTGATTAATTTGGGATTACTGAATCTGAACTCAAACTACAATGAAATTAAACTGTATAAGTAAAAATAAAATTTTATCAAAATTTGAATAAATACAGTACATTATATTTGAACATTGTGCTTGTAAGGAAATTGTGTATTTACATGTCACATCTTAACAAATATGTAAAAGGTACTCAAAACTAGTGATTATATTGCAAACTGAAAACTGGTACTTTGTCTTAGAGATGAGAATCACTTTACCTTAATTGTACAAAGCACTCCTTTACCTCCATCTAATATTTTACTGAAGTTAAAGTATAAAACAAAGCATTCCAATTTGCATAGTCATTATTAGCATTTGTTTTAATAACACTGGTTTCCAATTCGTTTGAATTTTTTTTTTTTTTTTAAATGAAAACTTCTTTTTTCAATCTTTAAAGTCTTTTAAATTACCATCAGTTTACAGTACTGCATTGATAAATTATTTTTCATGCTTCAGGAACTTGAAATGTGAAAAGTATTTTCTTGTATGTAACACCATATTTTCAATCCTGGAAATATAATGGCAGTATTATGGATTCCATTTTGGATTTACATAATCAAAATCTTTGAAATTTTGATTATTTTCATCTGCTTCAGGATCCACTTCAGGATTGCTGTCAAAACTAGATAAATCAAAACTGATGGGATCACGCATTCGCTCAGGATCAAAATGACTGAAATCAGTATCAGTTTCCAAATTTGGAATAAATGGTGGCTCTATATTTTTTCTTTCAAGTTTTCCCCAATCTATTTCTGCAAAAAAATTTTGGGACTGTAAATCTGTGATGCCTGATTTTCCAAGGCGTTCATCTGGGTTTCTGTTCAAAAGACCTTTTAGAAGAGTGATGGCATTTCCTGATATAACCATTGGAAATTGAACCTCCTGATTGGTGTCTTCTGTATTTTGTAAATGAAATGTAGCCCATGGTTGAAATGGAGACCTAGCATGTAGTAATGTATAGAGAACAATACCTAATGACCACCAGTCTACTTCAAAACTGTACGAATCACGCTGTATCATTTCAGGAGCCATATGGTGCACAAGACCTGTGAGGGATTTTGCTTTTTGTCCATGCTCCAATTTTTTTCCTTTCCCAAAGTCAGTTAATTTAATGTGACCATCGATGGCAATTAAAATATTGCGTAATTTAACATCTCGGTGAATTATGCATTTTGTGTGCAGAAAATCAATAGCTATTGCTATTTCTGCAGCATAAAATGCTGCATCATTTTCAGATAAACAACCATGAGTTTGAGAATAATAATGAAGATCGCCACCTGGAGTATATTCTAAAATGTAGCAAAAATGGGAAACTGTTTTAAAACAACTGAGCATACCAATAACAAATTGATGATTTGCCATTTGGAGCAAAGTTTTCTCAGTAACACCCAAATTAGTAGCTTTAGCTTTCTCTTGTTTTACAGCTTTTATTGCATACATTCTGTTGTTACGTTTCGCTGCAAAAACACTTGAATATGTTCCATACCCAAGTACTTTTAAGAGTGTGAAATCCTCAATGTTCAAAGAGGCCATTATGAATTTCTTTAACTGTGCAAAGTTGATTATAAATGAAAATATGTATCTAATTAATTTGTAATTTCCAAATAATGATGTAATGGAGATGTGAATTGTAAATAGAGTTCTGTAGACAAACTTCTTGCTCTTTGTTTGCTTATTTATTTTAAGCTACCTAAGTTTTCTTGAAGCACAATAATGGGTTTACATATTTAAATATGTATATTAGCAAATGGTTTCCAAAATTTTCTTGAGTAATCTAATACTTGCCAGACTTCATTTTGATTTCAAATCTGCGATATCATATATGTTGCCATGTCTGAAAAATATGAAATATTTATATTTTCTTAATACACATTGAAAAGAAATTTTAATGCTTAGGTAAAACAATTGTTTGAAGTAATTTCTTTTTACTTGAATAATAAATAGCTTATAATAGAAAACTTCCTGTATTTTATCAGAATTTCTAGTGGGAAAACCATAAATTGGAAGCTATTATATTTGCCTCAATTTCTAAAATACATATTTTACAAAACAAGAGTGAACTTAAGGAAATTAATTTTACATTGAAGAAATTAATGTGGTCATGAGTATATAACTTAACTTTTAACCTCAACATTTAACTATGACTCACATCTAATTATCCTCCTATACCATTTTAAATTTTCATACGCTTTCTTTTCTCGCTGTTTCTTGGAATGACCATTGTAGGCTATTGATATGTTTGTCTAGTTTCTTTCCATAAATTATGGTTGATGTACACAGTATTTCTAAAATATTTGTGTATAGATACATGAATGCAAGTTCCTTATGTAATATATATATATATATATATATATTAATATAATATAATATAATATATAAGTGTATAATACATCACATGTGCAATAAAATAAATTTACTTTGAGATGGAGGTTAACATCACATGCAACTATTGCAATGAAACATTTAATGCTTTATTTTAACTTGCATAAAACAGTGTGGTAGATTTGTAGAGAGGGTTACATTAGAAATAAAAAGAAAAGATTAAGTAAATTTAAAAAAAAAATTGTAAAATTGTTGTGTAATAGATGTTCAGAAAAATATTTTTTTAAATATTAATTCTCTCAGAGAAGCTTGCATTCCAGATTTATCAAGTTTTTGTTCTCCCAGTGAAGCTTCAGCTTTCTATGGATTTTTATTAGAAACAGATTATCAAGTAATTTTTTCATATTTCGCTTTAGCATAGATTATATACAGGCTGCTGAGAAGTGTTTGAAATGTGTTTCCGTGTTACTAATTTGGCATTAGCACTTTGTATATGTAGGTAATAGAAATATTAATAACATTTTCCTCAGCATCACTTACCGAATCAGAATTTGCTGATAATTGGTCATTTAAGTTTTTAATCAAGTCCTTGACTACATAGTCTGTCAAATAACTTGGTCTGGACATTTGTGACCTATTTTCCTCTTTATTTAAACTGAAAAAATTCTTGTTAACACTTTAAAGTTTTTAAACTGACTGAGTCAAGAGAATTTTTAAAGGCATTTCTCGGCAGATAAGCCACACAAATCTGAGATTCAAATACATTCTGATTTATCTTAGATGGTCATTACTTTTCTTTATTCATTTGTTGATTTTTCTCATCCCCCAAAATATTGATCAGTTACAACCTTGCTAATCTCCCCTTGACAACTATACAAATAAAAATAAAGATGAAATTCTCAGATACTTTTTTAACATAAAGGTATATAAATTATAGAATTTTGATTGCTTATATTTAAAGGTTTACTTACGTTTCAAATTTCCTAACAGAAAAAAATTTACGATTGTTTTCCTTTCATTTAGTATAACTTTCCTGGTCAAAGTTTTGTGAAATTAAAACATTCCGTGGACGAAATCCTCGTGAGAAATATCGGTTGGAGAGTGAATGAAGTGTTTTCCTAAAATTATTAGATGTGTTGGAGTTGAAGCGGTTTCTGAAGAATATTCAAGTTAAATCCGAATCGCAAAGCAACCGTTATTGGAATCGACCTATTGCGTCATTTATCACCCTGGTTGTGGGAAATTTTTCTTCTGAAGTAATACCGTCGTTTAAAACTATTGAATGCCGAGTTCCTCAAAAGGAGTACTAGACATTGACTTAAAAACTGTAGAGCAGGGGTTTCCAACTGGCGGCCCGGGGGCCGCATGCGGCCCGCGGTGCCTTTTTTTGCGGCCCGCAAAGACTTCTAGAAAAATAATTTGCAGCATCAATTTAGATATTCTTAGTTAACGAAAAATGTTTTTGTAAAAATCTTTGTTTTCAAATGCTGTTCATTTACAAAAAACATTGACTTTGCTCGAATTCCATGAAAAGTAGGGTGTCCACTCATGTTCTATTTCATCCCCCCCACTTCTTATTTAAATACCCACTTCTAATTTGACTTTTTTGTGTGTGTCTGTGCAATTTAACGAAAGTTGGCCAGTTATAATCAAGGTCGTTGTTGGAGGTTCATCCTCGAATTTTTAAAAATTTCATAGTACATACTATACACAAATCCTCCAAATCCCCCTCCCTCAAGAAAAAATGTTCTGGGTATGGTCCTGATTAAATTGCGGCCCTCCACTAGACAGGTGTTTTCGATTGCGGCCCTTGGACACTTGTAAGTTGGAAACCCCTGCTGTAGAGGCACCAAGAGAGCAAGAGCTCCTTATCCTCAGTATCAATGTTAGTATGTGACATAAGATTACCGTTCTCAAGGTTTCAAATAGTGTTGTCAATGATTAAGGGAGGGAAAAAAATTGTTAAATCAACTAATTATCTAGAACGATTAAGAGTAATTAATGTGGCATGGCTAACTTAAATGATAATGGAGAATTTAAACTATGCCTGAGACATAAAAGTATAAAAATAATTTGAAAATTATGAGACGGGAAATTTTGAATAAGATTAAATTAAATGAGAAGTTAGTGGAAGCGGTAATAGTTATAAAATGGAAAAACTCCGAAATCCGTAAGGCGTGAGTAGCGAAGTCAAAGGTGGAAGCAAGCAGGTCTGGAATCCCAGGAACGGGTTATAAATCCCCTTCTCCATCAATTAGCTGGCCCGAGGGACGATCAAAAAGGGATGACAGGCCAGAAACCAGAAGTAGCCGGGCTATTGTGATTTTGAAAAGGTCTTTGGTTTGGTTTGGAGCGCTACGGTCATTTTTTGCTACACGAGGGCTAATTAGACCGGGACCTACAGCTTAAAGCCGATAACATTACGTACAAGAACGATTCCGAGGTTAATAACCAAACTGGCCATCGAGTGCCTAAAGCACCCTCTAGGATCGTAATCAGGGGGATTAGCAAGTTCTTCGTTATTGATTGAGTATAGCCTATTGGGAAAGCTCGTAGCTAGATCTTTAATATGATGCTGAATAGGTTCGATAACCAGATCCCTATGAATAAGAGCAGGGCCCGACTTAGCCTAATTGGGGCCCGGGGCAAAAAATTCTTTGGGGGCCCCCCCTCTGCTTCACTACTTCAGTAATGAAGAACTTAATACTTAATACTAAACTTTCTATTCGATTTGGGGGCCCCCCTCTGATGTGGGGGCCCGGGGCAAGTGCCCCGTATGCCCCTGCCTTAGTCAGGCTCTGAATAAGAGCGTTACGTAGGTACCATGGCGCCTTCCTGATACCTCGGAGAGTCTTGTTTTGCATAGTTTACAGTCTCTGGATATGAGTATCAGATGCTGAGCCCCAAACCGGGACAGTGTACATCAGAATTGGGCGAAGCACGGTCTTAGAAGTTAATAGAAGTTTATTATCAATACTCATTTGATTCTGATACAAGAGGTATGCGATATCCCTACGTGCCCTAGAAACTTTTTAATAATGTATTCTGTATTTTTTCTCCAGATTAGCCTACTATCCAAGTAAATGCCTAGGTATTTTCTCTCTCAAAGTGTACCAGGTGACCACATACTGTGACCGGCATAGGTGAAATCCTGCTATAACTAAAAAATATGGCTTTCGTTTTAGCAGGATTTAGTTTAATTCTCCACCATTCGAACCAACGTTCAAGAATATCAATATGCTTTTGGAGTTGCTTCTGCATATATTTATTAGTATTGCGGTACTTCGCTAAAATTGCCGTGTCGTCCGCAAACATGGCTATTGTAGTGTGTGGAAAGTGTGGGATAACATTAATAAATATACACTGCTGGCCATTAAAATTGCAACACTAGGAAGAAAAGCAAATAACAAAACTTTAGTCATTGCGCGAATACAGCATAGTAGGATGAAAACCTGATTAAATTTGTAGGCAATTTGTGAGGGTACACAGGGTCCGAAATTCGTATACACAGCTGCCGCCTCTGGCAGCTAAAACGGCTTTAACCCGGTTGGGCATCAGGTCGAACTGGGCTTGGATGACAGAGATGGGCAAGTCATTCCATGCTACTTCAAGTCTATGCCACACATGATCAGTCGTAGTTGCTAGAGAGCGGTGGCGGCCCTATCTCTTAGCAATCCATTACCAGAGGTTTTAAATGGGTGAGATATCTGGAGGAAGTGCTGGCCAGAGCAACAGTCGAACACCTTCTGTGTCGAGGTAGATCAGGACACGACGGGTAACATGGTCTTGCGTTATCTTCTTGAAAGAAGACGTCTCCAAGGCCTCGAAGATAGGGAACAGCCACCGGCCTTGAGATCTGAGAAATGTTTACCGACGACGCGAACAGGTGTTCATGTCGTGTATCCAATGGCTGCCTATACCATCACACCAGGTGCAGGGCCCGTATGATGATATTGAATACAAGCAGGCCACGTGGGTACTCCTCGGTGCCTCCAGACACGGATACGTCCATCATGATGGTGCACGCAGAACCGAGACTCGTCTGAAAAGACGACATAGTGCCACCCAGGTATCCAATTTTGTTGTTGGGCGCACCACTGTCGCCACGTGTCTCTATGCTGCAGTGCCAAGGGAAGCGCAATAATGGTTGCCGTGCAGACAGTCCGTACTTATCCAGACGTCGTCGCACTGTCCGTGCGGATACTTGTGCTGCAAACAAGCCCATTTCATGACTCAAGGTCAGTGATGTGGCTGTACGATCCTGCAAGGCCGACCTGACATTATATCAGTCCTCTCGGGCGTTGGTGGCGGAAGGCCGTTGAGATCCTGTATGGCGTTCAGCTGAACCAATCGATTCCATATACGCATGGCAGTCGTTGGATTCCGACTAATGCGAGTAGCAATTGTTCGGAACGATAAACCGCACTGTCGATAGGCCACGATCCTGCGAATTCCGACTATCCTATCGAATTCCGACACGTGCTGGTAGCCGTTTCTCCTTCTTATATGAGGAAATGTTTCAGAATGAGAAACCCGCGATCTAACTTTCCTTTTATACAGTGTTTGAGACGCCGTTTCTTTTACCTGTGTCGTTCGATTGCGCTTAAATGCTAATCATTTGTATATCCCAGCATCTTCCTTTCATGTGAATTTGACGTTTGTAAAATCCCTCCTTCATGGTGTTGCAATTTTAATGGCCAGCAGTGTATTAAATATAACAGGTTCTAATGTAGCTCCGAGGAACTCCAGCATTAATTTTACAACATGAGGAAATTGATTATGTGTGGCAGATTTTAATGGTTCTGTTAAGCAGATAAGAGTGAATTAAGTGGATAATAGCAGATGGCACCTTAAGTTTAATTAGTTTATAAATTAGTGCGCTATGCCAGATGCGGTCGAACTATTTAATAGAAGCACTTGTTTATACTGAATGTCTGGAGAATTTTTTTGTTCTCTGATTGTACACCTCTTTTCCAGTGTGGCAGTATAAGGATTTATAAGGTTAAATTTGTAAGAGGGATCACGAGGCATCATTTTCACACATTGATTGACTTTCACGAACTCCTGACTTGAATCCCATCAAGACTTTGGGATGCGATGGGTCTTCAAATCTTTCTGTACTCATTGGATTTTGGGAAAGAAAAGAGGAAATCTGGAGAAAAATAAACATTGTAGAAGTTCATGAAACGATAAGTGTGTGAATGTGTTCTGCAGTCAGAGTAAAGGTGGTCTAACATAATTCTTCAGTTGCACAATTTGTTTTTCTCTGAGCACTGTGCAAGGGCGATTCAAATTCCTTTTTAGTTATTTTAAAATTTGTGTCGCACAAGTGTACCAGAGATTTTAAATCAATCATAAATGTTTTGAATTTTTTTTTTCTGACCTATATTCTGAATGTGGGACTATTCATAGGAATTTATAATTGTGCTTTCATAACGATTTCAAACATATATGTTGTTGTTGCAAAGGTCTGTGGGGCTCACACTTTGAAATCCCCAGTCTGGTGTACTCATGGAGATAAGACAGGAAATAGAAACATAAACACACATGCACAAAAGAATTTTATTCACAAACAATGACACTGGTGATGTATGGTAGATTGCAGATCGTCTTCCGAGATGAGGTACTTTCTTTTTGCAAGAGGAAGACTGACTATTACCCTAGATTACAGCCACGCCTTATGCAAGATTTGAATCCATGCCCTGGGCATGGCAGGATGATGCCTTAAGCATTTTGCCACTGGGCAGCCTCAACAGGGAAGCCTCAGTAGGGAGGTTATTGGGATAAACAATACTATTGTATATGGATACAAAATTCCTTCTGATATTAGTGAGACAACATTTGTATTCACTATGCTGGTTGAATGTAAAAGTAAAGAATATATTAATTGTGTGAAATTCTCTTTATATAAAAGGTGTTATGATTCAAATTAATTTAAAAGGCTGTTGATCTGTTCACTATAATTATAGAATTTGTTGTTGCATATTTGAAATTTTGTACTGTGAAAATTTATTTTTACAAGTTAAAATGCTGTTATAATCTAATGTAAAATTTAGCAAAATCTGCAAAATATCATTCTTTTAGCTTTAAAAAAAAAATTATTTAAGTTTATAAAATAGTATGTCTCTTTCAGATTGATGCAGAAGTTATGGTTGCATGGTACATGAAGCTGTACTGAGTTCTCTACAGGAAATACCTTTACTCTGCAGGATCAAGAATGTTTTTTTAAATATCGAGTTGACTCAGTTCCAGAAAATTATAATCTAACATATAGATGGAGGTTCATTTAACTGGTGAATTTCTAAGATTATATGTTGACAGGAAATAAGGTAATTGTTTTTTTTTCATATATTTTCATTGTTACTCGATTTTTACTTTACCATGCTCACAGTAGAATGAAATCAAAGTGACTGTTATTTCTAATTGGAAACATATTTTAGTTTGTTCTCCGTTTTGATAAGATGTTTTGTTTCCTTTTCATCATTAATTGATCTTGTTGGTCTATGGAAAATATGCAACTATTCAGTTTTCTTGCAAATCCATGAACAAAACCAAATAGCATTTTCCCCAATGAACCTTTCAGATGATGTGGTAACTGAGTAGAGACTGAACCATTTATTATTTTGCCCTTCTATTTGAACATTTTTGTTTTATTTCCGTTAATTGATCTGAGACACTTATTTGAATTTTTTTTTTTACTATGACTTTTAAATTAATTTTACTTGCATTTACTGATATCATTAGTAGCATTAATGTTTTTATGTTTGATTAACCGCATTTGTATTGCAACTAATTGTGTTATTGAATATTCCCATTTTGGACAAATATCTATTTCTTCTTAACTGAGAATTTTTAACATCCTTAGCCTGGTCTATCATACTTAATAGGCTGCACATTCAGATTCTTTGTTAAGTGCAAATTAACTCCAATTAAAAAAAATATTATACCATTTGATTAATAAAACATGGATAGATCAGTTAATATAACAAACAAATCAAGTGTGATTATAATTTCAATTTTGGAAGAGAAAATTTCATGTGACTCTCAATCAGAACAAGGAGCTGAAGACAATTTTCTTGAATTGTTTCCATAGCAGTCAGATTGAAAAACACAGTCATTTTTCGATTAGTGTGCTTTAATTTTGAATTATTGGCCCTCCTCTGGAGAGTTGATCCCTCACCAATTCACTCAAGGTGGGTTCTTTTTGCTTGAGGGATGGAAAGTGAAAGTATTCATCTACAGAACCTCATCCCCTTCCACTGGGAGGTTATTGTCACCAAGCATCCCCTACTCTCTACTAACATTTAACTTCCTTTTGGGCTTAGTCATACCTATGTGAAGAAAGCACTGTAAATGTCTGAAAAACTGGGGTCTATTTGCTGAGGGATGGTGGTTTTATATGAAAATAAGACTGTATTTACAAGAGAAAAATGACAAAGCATGCACATCTGCTACTATAGACTAAAAGAAAATTTTCATCTCAGCTAATTGGAATATCATTTTCTCTGATTTGCTCTAGAATGTTAAAATTACTAAATTTATTTTCTAAGTTAAATGCAAATATAAAAGAAGGTTTTAAGATGACAGAAATTTGCATATTTTTAAACTATTTATTCTTTCTTAAAACAAAATTTTTGTTCTTGTCATCGTTAAATATTTATTCCTAGAGAGTGCCTCCATATCTTAGTAGTCTTTGAGTATTAAGCAGTTTTTTTTACATATGACATTTGTAATTATGTGTTGTGGGGTTTTGTTCTTAGTTAATAACATTCTTATTATAGGATAAAATGTTGCAAAAGATATTACAAAGGGATATTTTATTAGAAAAATATAAATTCATATACACATTTATATGCTTCCTCTCTTTTCCATAAAAATAATTTACAGATTCATTAACTTTTTTATAAACTGATCTCCATTTATAAGTTTCAGCTTTTAATACTTAAAATTATAAATCCATTGCACACATTGGAAATATGCTCAAATATATTTAAAAAAAAAATCAGATAAACAAATAGTGAGACAAATCTCAGTTGGTGACAAACCTGATTTATACTGTAAGTGAAAGTAAACAGTAAATAAACGTTTTAAATAGCATACAAATTTAAAAAAACAAACAAAAACAAATTAAATACCTTAAAAAAATCATGTTTAAAATGTTAAATTTTATGAATCAAGATAAGTTTTTTTTCTTCTTGTTCATGTAGGTCACATAGAGTAATAGTAAGCTGTATATGCACGATCAAAATATTTTTACTTATAAAAAAAATGTTTATTGGGTTTAAAATTAGAAAAACTATCAATAACAGTTATTTTAACCTTTCTTATTATGTTGCATATGAAAAATTGATAAAATATCTATATTAAAGAGTTCTAAAATACAATTTACTATTACCCTGACAATGTGGTAATTATAAACAAGTGTTTTCTTAATGCTTTGAATATATAGATACAAAAATGGATAGGAATACAAAGGAAGCAATACAAAGTCAGTTGACATTGCATTGCTTCCTGTTATGTGTTAAAACTTAATCGCATGGTTACAATCACAACTTTAAATGATTAAGTAGGATGGTGCTGTAAGAAGCTGTAGTACCAATCAGTTCCTGGCACAGCATTCTTAAATCATGTATTGAGATTGTTTGCTTTAATATGTTCAGTGACAATATTAACAATATCATGTTTATAACAATATATTTATTGCATGGATAATTCATTCGAGCTCTAGCTTTAATGCAATTTCCCAACCAAGTCTACTTCATCTACCCAAGTCTATTACTACATTTCGGGCATGCTTGGTCCACTAACTTTGTCAAGTCTATTTCATCTTGATGTGATTATGTGGTAAGATGATCAGCACCTAATCTATTGTTAGAACTTTTCTACCTTTTATTTGAGGAAAAATAATACTTCTTGGCACTCCATAATGTTCCTGGGCTTTTGTAAGTTCAGCTTTGATTTTCTACATCCTTGATTGCTCTTATTACTTCCCTCTTTGGAGTAAGATGAAGAGAGGAAACATTGGTTCCCTTCTTTTTGTTTGATAGCACACCCTGACATGATAGAAACAGAAAATATATTTTTGCTTCCAAAAATCTGGAGAAGTTTCTCTTCTGCCTATATTCTTTAGTGGTTAGCAATATGAACTGCCATCACTTGGGTTTGAATCCTGGCAAGTCATACATCTTTCTGTGCTGTCTCATAGGAGGTAATGTTGGTCCATCCAGTGGTTTTTATAGTAATCTACAAGTCTTGCAGAGAATATTCTAAGAATAAGGGCCTCAGGCATTAAAAAGAAAAGAAAATGTTTCTTTTTCTCTCTTTCAAGTCTGACATTCTGCATCCTATCTGGAGAAATATTCACTATTATATGAAATTCAATTTAATCACGTGTGTAATCATTCACCACACATGCACACACATATGTATTACATGCTGTCTAATAGGTGTTATGCAGGATTCCACATTTAAAAAATTAATCCAATTTTTTATTAATATCATAGAGGGTTATCACAATTAGCATTAGCCCTGTAAATGAATCATGCATACACAGATATGCAAATATAAAAAATAAAGAAATTTTTTTTTTTTCAGAGATGGTACTCAGAAAGCATATGTGGAGAATAAATAAAATAATATTGTCTTCAAATCCTCAATAGTATTAAAGACTAGCATTTACTTTCTGACTAACTGGTTTAGAAAAATTTCATTTGAGCCAAGTTGATCACTTTACAAATGACTAGACCAATTAGATCAAATTTAGTTGTGAATCTTCTGCATTATTGTACCTTTTTTAAATAGCTATTATTTTCAACATGTCCTACAGTAACTATTTTTCCACCCAAAAAATATCTTGGGTATTCGAATTTTAGAGAAGTTTTAATAGTTTTCAATATATTTATGAAATAAAATGTTTATTTTACAAATGCCAGTTATTTGGCCACTAGCACATAAGACCATGAGCTCTCCAATACTTCAAAACAAGGGACTTAAAATTTAAAAGCGCAGGGCACTCGTCAAGATGTATTGCAGTCATAGGTTCACCGGAATGGCACAAGACACAGTCAGAAAGATCATCAGACCAATTTGGAAAAATTTTCAAAGAAATGGATTAGTCTCTCCCTTTCATCACATAAAATAATTATCTTTTCTGCAATTTTTTTTAAACATTTCTTTGATATATCCAATTAGTTAAAGAGCAAAGCTTGGCAATATTACAAATTTAAAATCATTTTATTACTTGTGATATTCTTATACTTTGGAGAGGGGTTAAAAAAAGTTGATAGAAGTATAGAGAGGGTATTAATTACCTTGTCTATTTATTTATAATTGGATGCAATCAATATGGTATCCAATTAATTATCCTTGCTGTTGATCTTTAATTTCATCTCAATGCAATTTGTAATTTATACATATGGTTTGTCACATTGAATACAGTTAAGAGCCTTTTTTTGTCAACCTAATTTTTAAAATTTAATTTATTTATTACATTTGGTCCTAAGTAAAATGCCTTTCTTACCCTACATTCACCTCATCCCTTTCATTCTCTTAAGAAATAAATTTGTTACTTCATAGCCATTGAAAAATTAAACATTTCTTTACCAGTATGGGAAAATATTTATTTTTTCTCTTTATGAACTTAAAAATTATAAATTTTTCTCTTTATACCAATTTATTTTCTTAAACTATAAATGAGAAATTGTTTGAGATGAGGAATAAAGAAATTTTGACGTGGTTATCATTTATAAATACATGATAACCACTAATGTTTCTTGAATGTTAACTAATTATTGAAACTTTGCTGTAATCTTTTATTCATTAGTGTAGAAAGGAAAGGTGTTCATGTGTTGTGAACTGTATATCATGAGGAATGTTTAATTATCAATGACGTTTAATTTACTTCAAGTTAAGTTGGGAGGGCACGGGGGGCATTTGTTGGGGGGAGGGGTTCGATAACACTTAATTTATTTCAAATTAAGTTGGGGGCATGGGGAAATGTGCCCCATCAGTCTTTCATACTGGGAATCTCAGAACTATACATGCCGGTGATTATGAAAGTGGTCTGTCATACATTTTTTGTTTCGAGATATTTGAAGGTTTGAGTTGACCATGAACTGAATTCTGTTTAATGATGCAACAACCAACTTAATCTAATGGTTCAGTTTTTACAATTTTGCAAAGATTGTTTCAGATTATGGTAGTGTAAGAGAGTGCAATGTGAAATAACTGATAAACTTATTCTTTTTAGATTCTTGACTTAGGCCACTTTCATAATCACCGACACACATAAATATCATATATTCATTATCATCTGCAGTAAATCCTTTATCCCAGTATCCCCTGTTAAAGAATTTCTGTTGATCATAATCATTGTACATAATTTAAAGCACAAAAATTTAATACTAGTTTATTTATAATTTAGATGTTGACATCTTTAATGATTACATACTGCTTTAATGTACTTTGATGTGGATAGAAACTGCTTTTTGACATGAAATTAGACTTTTGAAATTCTTTGTCCCCTGCAAATCATTAAGTTTTGCTTGAAACCTCTGTTACTCTTTTCATTCTCTCACATCTGTCTAAAAAAGAAAAAAGTACATTATAACCAGAAGTAAAAACATTTTTCTTAAAATAAAAGAGAGCACCTTCTCTGTCATTTATTTTTCCTGTCTCCCACTATTTTTTTTTTTAAATTTAATCTCTGCATATCTTATTACCTTAGGATAATATTCAAAGAAAATTTTAGGCTTAGGTTCTGTTTCCAAAATTATTTGGATACTTAAATGTTTCTGTTCTTATGCTGTATATTTCTCTGAATTATGTTTTCATTAGTTCTGATTGAGTGAATAATTTGATAAGTTTCAACAAATCTTAAAAAGTAGACTGTATACAGTGGAATCTCGATCGATCGTTCCCCGAATGATCGTTTTCTCGTATGTATCGTTTATTTCACCCAGTCCCGAAGAAATTCCATTGAAAACAAGCAAAAAAGACTGCATGGATCGTTCCTCGATCCATCGTTTTCCCGCAATATTCGTTCAGAATATCGCATCCTTACATTAATTTATCGGATCGATCGTTTTTTCATAATAACTGAACCTGAAATATAAATGTCTGGATTGAGCTAGAATGACGCTTTAATTAAACAATGAGCAGAACATTAGAGATGAACGGTCTCGTATTTTTGTTCTCTCTTGTTTAGCCTGGTTTCGCTTTATTGTACCACTCCCATTATTTGTTAGTCGTTGATGTTCCTTAATTCTTTAGCCCCTGGAGTGCCTTATTTTTGGCAACTCATTCCAAATTCACCGACTATTCAACATTTCTGTTCTTATCAGCAATGGCTCACAGTCAGCTTTTTTTTGGCCTTGGGATGGAGCCGCCCTGGTGTTTGGTCTAGTGTGTGAGAAATTTCTGATTACTGCAGTTCTACACTGGCCGATGAGTGTTTCACCCGGAAGCTGAATTTCCTGGTGGTCTTATGTTGGACCCCATCCAGTGCAATGGAATGGTTCTAGTTACAAATGATTCATGGCTGACGCTTCTTTATACTCTCACGCAATAACTGATACCGAAAAGAATGCAATTTGCAACACAAAAAAATATTGTTTACTTATGGAGAGAAAACTGCCAAAAAACAAACGACGATTAAGTACTTTTATTTGAATCAAAATTCCTGTGTATCTACGTGTATTTCTTTTTATATTATTATCTTGGATTTCAGTACAACTTGGTAATTTTATCTTCAGTTACGCTACGGGTATGTATGCATTTATGTATGTGAGTAAATATATTTTAGGGATATCAAACTTTAAGGTATGTTAATACTTTTTTGTATGTTCCCACATTTATCGTTTTCCCGCATCCATCGTTTAGTTCAGTCGGTCCCTTCGAAAACGATAGATCGATATTCCACTGTATATATTTCTAGAATACCTAATCTGACATAGGTTTATAGTGATAAACCATTAATTGAACTGTTTGCTATATGTTACATAATGTCATATAGTTACTTAAGGAAGATAATATAACAAAAGTGTAAATTTTATATTTTAAATATTTTTCATTTTTCTGTATTTTCATGTTGCAAGATTACTTATAAAACATGTAGTAAATATATATACTGAAGAGCCAGAAAAACTGGTACATCTGCCTAATATTATGTAGGGCCCCACAAGTATGCAGAAGTGCCACAACATGACTTGATATGGACTCGACTAATGTCTGAAGGTATCTTGGAAGCAATTTATGTCATGAATCCTGCAGGGCAGTCCACTAATCCATAGGAGTGCAAGGGGGTATGGATCTCTTCTGAACAGCACATTGCAAGGCATCCCAGATATGCTCAATGTTCAATAATGGCTGGGGATTTAGTTGGCCAATGAAAGTGTCCAAAGTCAGAAGAGTGATCCTGGAACCACTCAGCAGCAACTCTCAACGTGGGGGGAAGGGATGTTGCATTGTCCTGCTGGAATTGTCCAAGTCCATTGGAATGTACAATGGACATGAATGGGTGTAGATGATCGGACAGGATGCTTATGTATCTGTCACCTGTCAAAGTTGTCTCTACATGTATCAGAAGTCCCATATCACGCCAACTGCACATGCTCTCTACCATCACAGAAGCTCCACCAGCTTGAACAGTTCCCGGTTGACATGTACAGTCCATGGATTCATGAGGTTGGCTCTATACCTGTTCACGTCCATCTGGCCGATACAATTGGAAACGAGACTCGTCAGACCAGGCAACATGTTTCCAGTCATCAATAGTCCAATGGAGGTGTTGGTGGGCCCAGGCAAGGCGTAAAGTTTTGTGTCGTGCAGTCAACAATAGTACCCGAATGGGCCTGAAGCTCCGAAAGCCCATATCAATGACAGTCCGTTGAACACTTGTTGATGCCACAGCATTGAAATCTGCAGCAATTTGAGGAAGTGTTGCACATCTATCTTGTTTGAGGATTATCATCAGTTGCCAACAGTCCAGTTCTTTCAAGGTCTTTTTCCGGCCACACCACTGTCAAAGATTTGATGTTTTACTGGATATCTGATATTCACAGTACAATCGTGAAATCGTCATGCTCTAATTTCCAAATTGCATCACTTCCTTGGAGATGCTATGTCCAATCTCTTGTGCACTGACTATAACACCACGTTCAAAGTCACATAAATTGTGATAATCTACCATTGTAGCAACAGGAACCCATCTAACAGCTTTGCCAGACACCTGTTGTCTTATGTAGGTGCTGCCGACCGCATTCTGTTACGCTGATTGGTTGTATATCTGTTATTTGCTTATGCACACCTGTACCAGTTTATTTTTGTGCTCTTCAGTGTACATTATAGTGTGTTAATTGTTTGTATATTATAGTACAGCTGAATAAAAACTGGTATTTAATATGTGTCTATTACGAAACTTATTTTAGATAGAAACAACTAACACAAAGCAACCACCAATTTGATTCTGACTTAATATATGTTTTTTTTTAATTGCTTTATCCTCATATGCAATTTATTTCCTAAATCATCCCGTATTTTAATATTTGTACTAAAAATATTATAAACATTGTTTAGATGGAAAATAAAGAGAGAGAGAAACTGATAAATTTCTCCATTAGTACTGAGATAAATCTCCATTAATATTTAGATTATTTTAATCTCCATTAGTATCGAGATAAATTGAGACTCAGCAGTAATATAAGAATCACTATCTAAAACTATTCAAAATTGTAAGGTATTCTCTCTGGTGTTGTTCCCTTTGTAAAGTATATGTATTATTTGATTTGGAAACTCATCTTTTTTTATAATTCAATTTAGTTGTCATAAACAAGTAAAACTGTGAAAGGAATTTTTCATCACTAAGCAATGACTGCAGAATCAACATAAGTGCTGAATACATGACGAATATCTTCCTTATTTTAGGGGGAAAAAAAGAAATGGACGTACTACTAAAACAGCTATCACAAGCTTAACTTACAGACGATGGCCCACGGAATGTCTGTCTGTGATTCCATTGTTGCTGATTGCTTCACAGGTATTTCTTGTGTATCTATATGATGCCTGCTTTCTTTTCTTGACTTCCTGTTGTGTGTGTGTCTTTTGAACTGGAATTAAGAATTTCAGTGTACTTTTCTTGTACGGAGAATTTTTAATATAAATGTAAATTTATCTCTCTTTACTAATTCTTATAAATTTGTTTTCTGAGGGAAAAAAGCTGTTTAAAATAGGTTTACTTAGCCCAAGAAAAACCAATACATATATTATGCATAATTTAGAAAGTTTAAAATTTTCTTGCACGTTAAATAATTGAGGTCATTTAACTGCATCTCATTTCTGCATGTTTTGTCGCTTTTATCTTTATTGAAGGTTTGTAGCTTTTTAAGTTTTGGATAGCTTTTACTTACAAAATAAGTAGTGAAATGAATTAATTTAATTTACTGAAAGTTATTTATTAAATTATACAATTTTGTATAAAACATGGATTTAAATTCACTTTAACCATATAACTTATTTACTTCATGAGAAGAGATATTAAATAAATGTATTTACATAAATTAGAGAGATGTACCTGAATATGTGAGATGGGTGCCTGTAACTAAACTTATATGAAAGAGGATTTAATATGTTTTATGAGTAGATTTTCCAACTAGTGAATAATTCTTATTGCTAGGATGTCAAATAGGTAGATATATTTGTAAAACATGTCTATCTTATGACATTAAGCTTAATATGAAACTTTTCAGAATTACTTTTATAAAATTTAAAAAATAAACTAGTTGGTAGCCATCAAAACATAACAGCTGGATAGTAAATAAATGTACTAATACACAAATGATACTCAACACATCATTTCGAAATGTTAAAAATCATAATATTAAGAATAGAGATATACACTTTAAAATATTACTATTGAACCCAGCAAAAAGAAATATGGTTACTCAACAGCACAAAATAAACAATTTCTGTAAGGTTTAATTCTTTATCTCACAAACATAAGTAAAAATAAAAATGGCCGAGAGAGAGCTAGAGAGATTCTTCAGATTAAACAAATTAATGTGTTTAGGCGGCCTCATGCTTAGTAAGTATCTAAAGCAAGATTTAAACATGTCACTGAGCATGCACAGAAACAAATTAATGTGTTTATGTGGCCTCATGCTAAGTGAGTATATAAAGCCAGATTTAAACATGTCACTGAGCATCTGCAGAAAGCAATTTATAATTGAAAATTATCACTAATTTATAGAATTTACTGTTACAAAAAGCAAATTTGACAAATCTACAGATTACAATCTTTCGTTTAAGACCAAAATGAAGTAAATTGATGCAGTAATTTTCTCTCACAGACTGCCCAAAAAGTCGGCTTAGCAACTTAAATATATAGACTAGTTGGTACCCGTCAAAACATGACGGCTAGATAGTAAATAAATGTACTAATACTCAAATTATACTCAACACATCATTGCCAAATGTTGAAAATCATAATGCGCAGAAACAAATTAATGTGTTTAAGCGGCCTTGTGCTTAGTGAGTATCTAAAGCCAGATTCAAAAATGTCACTTAGCATGCGCAGAAAGCAATTTTTAAAATTGTAAATTATCGTTAATTAAACAGCGCAAAATAAGCAGTTTCCATCAGGTTTAGTCTTTTATTTCATAAACATAATTATCATAAAAATAAAAATGGCAGAGAGAGATCTAGAGAGACTGCTCAGAATAAACGTGTTTATCATTAAAACATGTCACTGAGCATGCTCAAAAACAGTGAGTTTCTAAAGCCAGTTTTAAACATGCCACTGAACATGTGCAGAAATAAAATTTTAATTGTAAATTATAACTCATTAATAGAAATAGTGATTACAAAAACCAAATTTGACAAATCTACAGATTACAATCTTTCGTTTAAGACCAAAGTGAAGTAAATTGATGCAGTAGTTGTTTCTCACGGACTGCCCAAAAAGTCGGCTTATGAACTTAAGTATATAGATTTTTTTTCACAAAATGTTATAGCTCTTATTTTGTATTGTATTTCTGGCTTACATTTTTACAATGAGTTATATTGCACAAAATAATTTTTCTGAATCTCTAAATTGGATTCAGGGGGTTGTCTGAATTTATTAGCATGAAGTCTTCTAGAAATTTAGATGGAAAAATAATTCCATTTACATTTACAAAATAGTTTGCTAATCAATGAGATTTTTTTCAGTTCCAGGTTTAAAAAAGGCTGATTTTACTTAACACAAATACACTATTTTTCATGTATTAAAAGTATTGGACTTGATTCACTCAAATTGCAACAAGAGTTTAAGCTTAGTAAAATATAGTAGAAATAAGTATCCGTATTCCATTAAGCCTCATATTTACAGAATAGAACAGAGATCAAAAGTTTCCTTTATTCATATAGCCATTAGTTTCACTAGCTGCATACAGTTGCTTAACTGGTTGCATTACTTAATGGTTTGTCAAACAATTTTACTGTAATTTTAGAAAGTAAGTTTATTAATTATAAACTCTGTATATAAGTCAGAAAGAGCCCAAATTTTTCATTTACTTGTGTATCATTGCCAATGTGATATGGATAACTATACGTGATTATACTAAACTTTTGTATTCATTCTGACTCATTTGTAGTATTAGTCTTCATAGTCTGTTATTCAGTACTTGTCTTATAAGCTTAAACTCTTGTTATTAAAGTGAGAACTGAAATTAGTCATTCTGCAATTAGAACTTCATATGTTCATTTTTTTTGTACATATGATGCTTGGTTTACTTAATTGCTTTGTAGCAAAATGCTTTTCACTTTCACATGTTAACAAAATACATAAATGAAGAATTTATTCTTCATTTATGTATTTTGCTAATATGTATAAATGAAAAACATTTATCTACACGAAACTAATCATTTTAGAGGTTTTTTGCTGTTTAAAAAAAAAAAAATATTAAACAAGTTTTCATAAAACATTACTTACCTCATTAAGCAACAAAATTGAGTTTATCACTGTCAAATTGTGTTGAGAAGTGGTAGGACGTCTTGGATGAATGTAGTTTAATCTAGAAAACAGAATATGTATGTTATTGTACCAAGTTACATTGTAACTATATTTACAAATATCTAGAAGTTTTAGGACTCTTATGCCAGATGATGGCTGAATGGCTAGGGCACTGGCCTTTGGTACCAGAGTCTGTGGGTTCGAGTCCCACTCTTGGCATGGACCTTTGTAGCCATTCGGAATCGGCTTTAAGCAGTAGGTCCCAGTCTAGCCCTCGTGTAGCAAAAAAATTGACTGTAGCGTTCCAAACCAAACGAAACCAATTTAGGACTCTAATATAGATAACAACAACTAAAAGTCCTCTGTCATGACCCTACTATTTCATTTACAATGAAGCAAAATATTATAGTTTTAAATAGTTTGGTTTCACCTCCATTTACATTGAAGGTCAAAATAATATATTTTTATCAAAATTTGTAAACCAAAAAGCATTCAGTTTGTTAAAAAAAATACTGCTATTTTATGTCTAATTCAGAATGTAATCTAGCTGCTGAGGAATTTATTGTTACAAAATTTAAAGAGGTTATCCTGTACTGTTCTTTTAGTTTAGCCTGCATAATCCAAACTAAATGCATTGCCAAATCATACATCATGATTAAAATGTTTACTGAATCAACTGAATAATTGTCAAGTTTTTAATGTCATGCAATTTTTGTCTTTCAGTGTATTAGTTAATCTAGTTTCTGTTTTACGTGTAAAGTGAAGAAAAAAATTCGGTCAACCACAAATGTACTCTTGAATTTATATATTCCTGTCTGATAACAGTGTAATAGATTGTTTGTTTACAAACAATTTCTTGATAAACAAGGTATAATCAGTGGAGCAAAAATATTCATTGCTTTTCCTTAAAAGAATAGTCATATGTAGATGTTGGTATATGGACATGTACATATATAAATGTGTGCCAATTTTTAGAATATATAATATATTTTCCAAGCTCTATTTGAACCCTGTTTAATACGCTATTTTTATTTCTTTTATTTTTTTGTAAAATAAAAGCATTTATGACAATTTTTAATTTCACATTCTTAACTGAGAGCCAAGAAAAGAAAAATATTTCTTCTTAATGAGCTCTATCTAAGTGACTCATTAGAAAATAAAACTTGAAATATGAAGCTCTAAAATAGTGAAAGGGGTAACTAAAATGTCCTTAGTGTATTAAGGGGGTATGCCATCCTCTTGACTGTGTTAAGGAATATAATATGTAACAAAAGGGTATTGTTTAAGTTTTTATCAATTTCTATAAAAATTTCTTGTGCATAATTCAATACAGTCCTTTACATTTGCGGGCATTAGAAGTGCATGACTCCTGTAAATAGCTCTTGATTCTATTAGATTGTATTTGACTCTTACAAAAAATTTAAATGTATGTGCCATGATGTTACAGTATCTTTAGTAAATGTAAAGCTATGGCTTGCGCACAGTGAGACACAATAACATGTAATGCAGTACGTGTACAGTATATAAAAGTTATAAAACTATTAACAAAACAAGTTGATGCAGTACAATAACATACTGCATTCTATTTTATTATCTTCAATCTACGAATAGGCTGGAAGGATCATCCCCCCCTCCCCTTCCCCCAAGAAAAATCACATTTAATTATAAAACTAACTCGCAAATTATAAAAATCTGCGAAAGTTGAGGGCCTCTTTTTTTGGGGGGGTGGGGGTGGGGAGTAAGAAGAGTCATCACATAAAAGAGCATGCTAAAAATGTTAGCCTTTGCTTGACCAGTTCAGTAAACTTATAACTTACGCTTTGAAAACAAAGAACATTGCCATAATCAGAATCATGAGAAGCATCTTTCTTTTTTGTCTACGTTGTTGAACATTTCTCCACCATATAAGGTCTTGATTTGGTGGATAAATATCCTCATTACCGAAGATCCTATTCATGTCTTGACTGAAAAAAAAGAATTGAATGATAATATCGCACTGTATCGGGGACTAACGGGCAGCAACAGTGAGCCACTTCACGATATTCAAAACGTTACCGTTTCTAAGATTCAAGTTGTTGCCAAATTGTTTAGCATAAATTCTATTCGGATACTCAGAAAAAAGATTATATAATAGACAAAAAATTAGTTGAATATGCAAAAAATCATTAACACAAATAAAAATTTAGTAATTGTCTTTTATTTTGTTTACGGAAACAGGGCCATTCCTAGAGTAGCTGCCGCCCGTGTGCGAGAATAATTTTGTCCCTCCCCCCCTCATACCGTATGGATTAATCGAAATTTCTCTGAAATATTTTTAACTTAAATGAAACAACGAATTACAGAAAATATTATAAATTCAGTTTATTTTTTAATTTTACAACCTAACATAATAATTATTAATGTATCGATATAATAACCAAACGAATACGTTATATTAAATACATACAACACATATCTATTAATACATATACTTTGGTTTGCTCTAACATTAAAATAATATTTGGTAGCATAGAATCCGATTCCTGCATAGCTTTACTTACGATATTAATTTTTGTTAACACATTATACCATGTAATAATGGAACAAGTAAATTTAAATGACTTAATTTTCAAAAGTAATGAATTTGCCATGTTTCTAGTTTCAGAGTCTCTAGTATTATCAGAATAGAGGGTATATAAAGCATCATATATTTTTGTTAGATTGTATCTAAGAACTTTTAACGCATCTATTCTGCTTTGATGGGATGATGGGTTAAAACGAAAAACGAACAATATATTTCCCAACTGGTTGCGACGTGGAGTAGCGTTTTTAAAACCAATGTGGTTTTATTTCCAGTTATACTTGTAAAATGCATTTTTAACTTTAAGTAGTTACCTAGCATAATGATAATAATTTTATATTGATTATTTTACTAATAAATTAGTTTTAAAATTTTTTTAACCGGGCGGCTGACTTGCCGCCCGTGTGCCCCGCACCCCTGGCACCCGCGGGTTGCAACGGCCTTGTACGGAAAGCTGGTGTAAAAGCATTTCCGTTTGCATATAAAGAAATTTAACTGCCGTGTTTTAGTCTGCCTCTACCGATTCCTAGAAGGTATTTGTATTATGATACGATAAGTTTTATAGGGTGGGTGTCCCAAATATCGCCCCTGTGTCTAATATCGCCTACTCGTGTTTCCGAAGTACAATTCGCGCTATGTACACTGGTGTAAGAAATTAAGAGTATTTGCAGACTTGGTCGATTATCTCTAGAACTACTGTATCGATTTTAATGAAATTTGATTTGTACATACATTGATACAATACAAAACAAATAACCATTCAATAATTGTAATATACACGCATGATCGTGCGTAACACTCGTTGGAGTCGGAAGGTATGAAACAGCGGTTGCAGAATAAACAAAAAAAAATGGGTTAATATATGGGTTAATAGGGGGTATGGTCCCCTCTTACAGATATACAGGTCTCGTAGCGTGATTTCATACTTGAAATAAGGCAGTTTATCATTTCCTGTGGCAATTGGTCCCACTCGTTCAGCTGTTTTCATTCC
The DNA here is from genome assembly GCA_907164885.2 of Dolomedes plantarius. Classification (NCBI taxonomy): domain Eukaryota; kingdom Metazoa; phylum Arthropoda; class Arachnida; order Araneae; family Dolomedidae; genus Dolomedes; species Dolomedes plantarius. The sequence continues at coordinate 67,426,907 of OU015501.1, forward strand.
CTGGATGGTTCTCAGAGGGAGGTTGCGAGTTGCAATTGCCTTCCCCAGAGCCTCCCAGACATGCTCTATAGGGTTAAGGTCTAGAGATCTGGCTGGCCAATCCATCCGGCGAATATCCTCACTCTCTAGAAATTCGTCGACCAGAAGAGCTCTATGTGGCCTCGTGTTATCGTCCATCAAAACGAACTCAGGGCCAACTGCACCCCTGAAAAGACGATCATAGGGCTCCAAGACCTCATCCCTATACCTCGCACCAGTCACAGTGTCTCTTTCAAAGGTATGGAGAGGTGTGCGGCCATCCAACATGATGCCTGCCCAGACCATTAAACCTCCTCCGCCATAATGGTCGATTTCGCGGACATTGGAAGGTAGGTAGCGGGTCCCTGGTTCTCTCCATATGAACGTACGAACGAATCGGTGTTTAGGCTGAACCGGGACTCATCAGTAAAGAGAACGGTCGCCCATTGATCCATACTCCAATCTCTATGCTCTCTGCACCATGATAAACGGATTCTCCTGTTCGTAGAAGTGAGCGGGACGCAAACAGCAGGTCTTCTTGCAAACAACCCTCTGTCATGAAGTCTTTTGGAAACAGTCACCCTTGATACACGTGTTCCTGTGGCTGCATACAAGTCACGAGAGAGCTGAGAAGCTGTAGCACTCCTGTTACGCCTCGCTATAATCGACAAATGGCGATCTTCTCTGGCCGTCGTGGCTCTTGGACGACCTTGCCCAGGCTTTCTCTCGATGGATCCGGTATCCTGGAACTGTTTCCATAAGTTACACACGACGCTGGGCGTTAAATTGAACTCTCTACAAATTTGGACTTGAGATTGGCCTGCTTCTAGCCTCCCTACAATTCGCCACCTTATTCCATTGTCTAAACGTTGGTGGTTACTCATTTTTACTGTTACAATTTGAAATTAACCAATTGCTGCAAAATAACACCAAGAAATTCGCCGAGGTGTGCTAGCAAACGAAATGCGTCTTAACTTACGCGCGCTTATAAAGCCTGTTTCTCTACTGGCTCCGTCTACACACACGTATACGCTTACGTATTTGACGTACAAGATTTGCATTTTTGTCTAGAAGCAGTGGTTTTACATTCAGTTCAGTTCTTTTCATGAAATTCGATAAAATATGCAAATTCTCTTAATTTATTTCACCAGTGTATGAGAAAATGCAGTAACTTCTTAGTTCTGGGTTTGTACTAACAGCGGCGCTAGCGACAACGCTCTTATCACTGACAACAGAAACTATATGGCGTCTGAAGTTGTTTAGGCTGTTGTCGTCGTAAATTTTGGCTCCAAAGAATCTAGTGAATGACCAGGTAGAAGCATTCAAATTCTAATTTTGCTTATACCATTTGAAAGTGCATTAAACAGAGAATCCAGAGGTGCTATTATTTTTGAAAAAAAAACTGTGTTTTAAATTTCTTTCTTAGCATGTTTCTGTTGACTGTGTTGTGTTCGTAATATCGCCTACCAAGTTGATCCTAATATCGCCTACCAGGCGATATTTCGAACTTTAATTAAAAACTAAGTATTGCATTCTTGTTTCCTTTTTAATTTTAGTTATTTTATTACACTTTCCGTTCTTTTTTTTTATTAAAAATAGACAGACATGGGGTACGTCTTGTCTGCAAGCCGCATGTCAGGCAGTTCTGAAAAAAGAAATGGGAACATTAAAAGCTTCCAAACAATTTGGCATTCCAAGATCTACGATTCGTGATTACATTAAAAAAGATGTGAGTGAGAAAAACGATGGAACTGCGGAGGTTAGAATAGTGGTGGGAAAGATACTTGGGAGAAAACCTGTACTGACGGAGAATTTAGAAAAAGAGCAAGTTAACTACTGCAAGGAAATGGAATCCAATTTGTTTGGTATGACTCGAAACAATGTTAAGCAGATGGCCTACCAACTTGCGAAAGTGACTAAATTCGTTTTTGAAAAGGAACGCTTCCCAATTTACAATTAGAACTCCACAGTCATTGTCAAGAGCCAGAATCCCAAGGTTCACTGAAGAAACGTGAAATCTTCTTCACAATTCTTAAAGCAGAACTTGAGAAAATTAAGTTCTACCCTACCAGAACTTTTAATGTTGACGAAACGGGCATCACAACTGTCCAAAATAAAAAATGTACAGGTGATTTGCTCGAAAGGGAAATCAGCTGTATACAAAATGTCATCGGCAGAGAGGGGGAAGCTGTTGTCAGGAGTGGCTCATGTGTACCTCCTGCTTTCAGTGGAACCACAAATATTGTGATGCAGCCAATGGAGAGCGCAGGAAATATGATATGCAGTGGAATCTCGATCTATCGTTTTCGAAGGCACCGACTGAACTAAACGATGGATGCGGGAAAACGATAGATGCGGGAACATACAAAAAAGTATTAATATACCTTAAAGTTTGATATCCCTAAAATATATTTACTCACATACATAAATGCATACATACCCGTAGCGTAACTGAAGATAAAATTACCAAGTTGTACTGAAATCCAAGATAATAATAATAAAAAAAGAAATACGCGTAGATACACAGGAATTTTATTCAAATAAATGTACTTAATGGTCGTTTGTTTTTTGTCGGTTTTCTCTCCATAAGTAAACAATGTTTTTTTTTTGTGTTGCAAATTGCATTCTTTTCGGTATCGGTTATTGTGTGAGAGTATAAAGAAGCGGCAGCCGTGAATCGTTTGTAACTGGAACCATTCCATTGCACTGGATGGGGTCCAACATAAGACCACCAGGAAGTTCTGCTTCCGGGTGAAACACTCATCGGCCAGTGTAGAACTGCAGTAATCAGAAACTTCTCACACACTAGACCAAACACCAGGACGCCTCCATCCCAAGGCCAACAAAAAAGCTGACTGTGAGCTATTGCAGGGTGGCGACAGAACCGGGAATTCAGGGAAATCAGGGAATTCTCAGGGAAGAATCATTTTCTGGAAAAACTCAGGGAAAACTCAGGGAGGTTTCATTTAACTCAGGGGAAAATTTGGAATTTTGTTTTGCAAGTGGCCGTTTCTTTAAATCCCAGCGAAAAGATCAAAACGGGAATTTCCCCTTCTCTTTGTCCCTCGCGGTAACTACCCTACGTATATAAAATTAGCTAAACGTTGCGAATACCACGACCTTGACCTTATTCCGACTGGCTGCTTGATCGAGTTTTTTCATAAACAAAGACATCTACTGCAGTCTGTGGCACGTATTATTGTTGTAGTCTTCAAGAATCTTCGATCGTCTGGAGTTTTGGATCTTTCTGCACGACCAGCTACGAATTCCAGCTACTTCGACCACGATGAATTTTTTATTAAAAAAATAATTTCATTTGAATTATGCATCAATACAAGGTAAGAATATATTTTGTTTTCATTTAGAGGTACTCTTCCATTAGCCGGGCGCCAATTTGAAGCAAAATCAAAATGTCGCCAATTTTTTTTTCTTTTTCCATTCCAAAAATGAAAGTGTATTTTTTACGTAAACATCCAGAAAAAAGAGTTACATACATTGTATTTTGTTATATTTAACCTGTAACGGCCGGAAATCCAGTAACCGAAGTCTATCGCGGTGCCGCGTTCCCTAATGTCAATAATAGGCGTTTAGCGCCTGCGGCTTTTAAAAATACTAACGGCCGGAAAAGCCTGTAAAAGTTAAACATCCGGTTCCAATTTAATCAACATTTAAAAAATTCATTTTATTTCAAAAATACGTAAATTTGACGATTTTTGCGACATTTTGATTTTGGTTCAAGGTGGCGCCCGGCTAACGGGAAAGTACCAATTTAGATTATGCATGATTTTTTAATATATATGTGTTAGAAATTCTTATATATTTTCGCTATGTTATTAAGTAGTTAAATAATGTAAAATTTTCAAGGCTAAGCTTCCTTGTCTGTGTCATTTATTGCCAAGATGATTTCGCGCCAATCCTTGCGGCGCGGCTTGTTCTGCTCCCCTCGGGTTTGCTTTGGTTTGGAACGCTACTGTCAATTTTTGCTACACGAGAGCTAATTAGACCGGGAACTACAGCTTAAAGCTGATTCCGAAAGGCAACAAACATTCATGCAAAGAGTGCCGCTCGAACCCGGTAACGTAGCGAGCATAACTGGCGCCCGGGCCACGATACCTTTTTGGTGCCCCCTTCCGAAAAACATATAGTAATATATATAGAATTAGTGAAAAGGACCATTTGGCGCCCCTCTGTAAGTGGCGCTCGGGGCATAATAGACCCCCTCTCGCTACGCCACTGCTCGAACTCCGACTTTCGTACCGAAAGCCAACTCCTTAGGTATTTGGTCATCGTCCGGCTAAACTCCCCTCGGGAGAGCCACCTCGATGAGCTACGTCACAAGAATTGCTGTAATAGTAAGCCGGCCGGTTCAGAAGGGTCAAACGTCAGTACACTGATTTTTTTAGGCTGTGTAGGTGACCACTTTGATTTTTTTTTCGCACTTCCGGGTTTTTGCACGTGTTCTTGGTAATTGATTTTCTAATCTGATTCTGTTTAGTTTGCACACTTCTTTTGGACAATATAGCATATTTATACATTTATATATATATATATATATATATATATATATATATATATATATATATATATATATATATATATATATATATATAATATAATATAATATACATTTATATTAAATTGAAATAGATTAAATTAGATTGTTGAATTTATTAATTTTATTTGAAGTGATTAGGATTGTCAATTGAATATTATTTTAGAAAATTATTTTTGCTTTATGAAAAAAATTTTAATTTACAAGTAAGTTTTATTTATTAATAAATTTCTTTATACTCTTATTTTATTGAAAAAGATTACTAAATAAGCTATGTTGTATGTTATCGGTAATAAGCAATGAGAAGTGGCTGTTATGCGTTAATGTGAGGTTTTATTTACAGTTAAATTTAATATTGACACATTCATATTCTTTTAAATTTATTCCTTGCATCTTATTATTTCTCTTTTTTTTTTTTTTTTAGATAAAAAAATGTCACAATTTAAGAGCTCATTTCAACAGCATTGGAAGTCAAAGTTCACCTGGCGCAGGGAGGTACCAGGCAATAAGAACATAGCCTTTTGCCAACTATGCCAATGAAAGTTTAGTTTGAGCAATATGGGTTTACGAGCAGTGAGAAGTCATAAAAGCATAATATGAACAGTGAGAATGAAAAAGATGTTTTATTATCAGGAAGTGTTGGCAGCTACTTTGCATCATCCAAAACACCTACTTTATCTGATTCTACAGATATAAATGTAACCTGTCAGAACAAGTCGAAGGATATAGATACTATTGCTCCAGCTTTTCTTGAGGCTCAACAGAATAAGTAGTCATGCAACATAAAAAATTACTGTTTAAAACAAAATGTTACAGAAGCTGAGATACTGTGGTGCTTGCAATCTATAATGACACATAAGTCATTACGGTCTGCGGAGAAAGATTTGAAATGTTTCTCCAGGATGTTCCCAGATTCTGATATCGCCAAAAGCATGCAATTGGGCCGGGATAAAATGGCATACGTAATTGTTCATGGTATTTCACCACTTTTTGAGAAAGCCTTATTAGAAGAGGTTCTTGCTTCTGAATATTTTGTCATAGGATTTGGTGAATTCTTTAACAAAAATCTCCCCAAAACAACAGATGGACCTGAATGTGCGGTATTGAAAAGCAGATGAAGTTGGGGTAAGAACTTGTTATTTAACATCGGTATTCCTTCAGCGGAGTCGTGCTTCTGATTTATTAACTGCCTTTTTAGATGCTATGAAGAGTTTTGATATAAAAAATAAGCTTCTATGGCTTTCCATGGATGGTCCTAATGTGAACTAGAAGTTTTTTAAAGACATCTAAGATAACATAAGAGATGGAAATGGAGGACCAGAGATTTTAAACGTTGGGTCCTGTGGGCTGCATGCAATAAATGTTGCATTTAAAACTGGAACTGTGGCGACTGGTTGGAAAATTTTAGAATTCCATAGATCATTGTACTACTTATTTAAAGATTCGCCAGCAAGAAGGTCCAAATACACCTTATATTGAAACTCAACCTTATTTCCCTGAAAATTTTGTTCAGTGAGGTGGCTAGAAAACTCTGAAGTTGTAAAAATGTAGTTTATTAAATGTTCAATCTATAACTTAATATTATCTATCTATTATGGTATACAATAAAAGTATTTTTTACTTGTGTCAAGTGTATCATTATAGCCGGGGAATTGCTCTGCGAACGGACGAGGAAACTCAGGGAATTTCATGAAAAACACTCTGGAAATCAGGGAAAACTCAGGGAACTTTTTGCTTCAGTTTTTGTAGCCACCCTGTATTGCTGATAAGAACAGAAATGTTGATTAGTCGGTGAATTTGGAATGAGTTGCCGAAAATAGGGTACTCCAGGGACTAAAGAATTAAGGAACACCAACGACGAACAAATAATGGGAGTGGTACAATAAAGCGAAAACAGGCTGAACAAGAGAGAACAAAAATACGAGACCGTGCATCTTAAATGTTCTGCTCATTGTTTAATTAGAGCGTCATTCTAGCTCAATTCAGACATTTATATTTCAGCTTCAGTTATTATGAAAAAACGATCGATCCGATAAATTAATGTAAAGCTGCGATATTCTGAACGAATATTTGGGAAAACGATGGATCGAGGAACGATCCATGCGTTCTTTTTTGCTTGTTTTCTATGGAATTTATTCGGGACAAACGATACGTACGGGAAAACGATCGTTCGGGGAACGATCGATCGAGATTCCACTGTATATGTTCCTTCTGTTTGAATGATTAAATGGCCAAAAGGTTAAATGTTTAAATTATTGGTATTACTTCTGTTTAACTTTTTCCACAACAGGTTTTCTGTTCTTTGTACTTTTTTTATGGGAGTTTGTCTTCTTCTCTTTATTCCCCCCCCCCCTCCAATTTCAATCTTGCTCAGAAGGACTTTGCTAGCAACACCTTTTAACAGGTGCTCCTAATTGCGCCTAGTAGGCGGCAATAGGAACAGAGGTAGGCGATATTAGGAACCGCTCTGGGGTTCACTGGAAATTTCAATTTTTCCAATTTAGCTACATAACTTAAACTAGCACTGGTTTTGGAGCTGGTTGATCTCAGGATTTCAAAGGAAATAGTTCTTAGGGATGTTCTTTGAGTTTCCAGCGTAATCAGAAACTAAAAAGTGGATTAAATGTCGAAAAAAAGTTAGAGTAGGCGATATTTGAGATACTTACCCTAATTATTTGTCTAAGTTGTTGCTCACATAACGCAATATATTTTTGTACTGACGGTGCTGTGCGCATCACAGTTTTTAGGGTCATTGTAAAAACTGAAGCACAAATTAGGTTATATCCACTCTTTTTTCTTAGCACTATCGCGTATCATGTGTTATATCAGATCATGATACACAGTCATGTACTAAGGCAGTGTTTTCTATTTTTTGTTACTCGTATTTTTGTATGATCATTTTGTGTTTCACCATGGCTCATCTGTATTATGAGTTCCACATTGCAGCATCTGTACCACATATCATTTATTTGATGTTCCGGTTAAAGACGCTCGCGACATATCAAAATATCAATTTTTGTTACGCAGATACAATGCAAATAATTGTTTACATTTGCCCAGTTATGATAAAAATTCTGATACGGGTATGATTAAAAAAGGATGCTTGTGTTGTTGCACCTTTTAAGTTTGGTAAACGTTGAGAGGAATGATATCCTAAATTTATTCGATGGTTATTTCACCAAGCGACATTTTCAAATTTTGAGTTTCGTCCCCCCCCCCCCCGTCCGACGTTATTCTCACAAATAACCTTTCTACACTTTATACTATGGCAATATGATGTATGTTGCTAGGCTTTTTTTCCCACATCTATTGTTCTTGAACTAAAATTATAACTTTACAATTGTCTAATGGCAGATCATCGCACAGGCACAAGAAGCGCGCAACTTTGGGGCCTCCGAAAGTTAGTAGCTTTAAAAAGAGATTCATTTTGTGAACTTCAGACACATAAACCATCTTTATCTAGACAGTCTGCTGTTCGTGGAACGACAAATGATCAGTACAAATTTCCACTACCTAATGATCAATGAAATTTCCTTTTCGACTTTGAGAAAATATCTTAAGTAATAAATAATATTTAACAATAGTATTTAGAACAAGGGGGCCTCAAAACTAAATTGCGCTTTGGGCCCTTGAAATGCTATATCCGCCACTGCTATTGTGATGTTTAAATTATCCGCGCGGAGAATACGCTTGAATACACCGAATTGAATTCAGTGAGAACCCTCCTCAGCGCATTGACTGCCGGGCGGTCCTAAAAATATGAAATATGATTTTTTTCAAAATGGAATAACAATAGAATTGATGTTTGAGTAGTATTCAAAAGTTATATAATGAGAAAAATAAATATAATATAAATAAAATGAGAAAAAAAATATAGCATCGAATTTTTGTTATGGATCATATCATTGATAAAAACTATTTTAAGGCTAAAGACATAATCGGAATCTTCAGTTTCACAGTTTGAAAAAGCGGGAAAAAAACCAACTTTCTTAAAAGTTTTCTACAATTTCCCGATTTTAACTGAATTTATATTAATGTTTTAATTTATTTCAAGTTAAGTTAAGGAGGGGGGACGTGCCCCCCCCTTCCCCCGACGCTACGCCTATGACTTCTAGAATTAGATAAGATAATTTAAGATACAGTTGCTAGTAGCATAGGATAGAATTAACTACGCCATTAGTATAACAATTGTATTTATGTAAAAATAATTATATCATGATTATATATCGTAAAAATATTAATATCATGATTATTTCTCGTATTTTTTCTCCTTTTTATGAACTCTTAAACATTTCTATGAAGTAAATTGTAAGAACTGTAATATTTAAATCCTCACGTCTTATTTGGAGGTAAAAAAAAAAAAGGAAAAAAGCGATTAAAAAAAAGGATTAAAAAAAAAGCGTTTTTAAACCCAAATTAATGTAACTCGTTTAACTCCTCGGCCCCCCTGCGCTTTCGCGTATCGGTCTAGTAGTAACTGAAGACCGGTCGTTTACTCGGCGCATCGTAACCCCACCTTGCACAGAGTAGCGCAGGTACGTATTGCTTTAGGACAAACGTGGCAACAGGAGCTATCGCCACGTGGCGAAAGTCGAGGGCCCCAACGTCCATGTCACTCCTTAGCCCAGGCCAGGGGTCGGCAACCTGCGGCTCTTTTGATGCAAAGTTGCGGCTCTCCAGTTACATACGAAAAAATTAATAATTTACTATCAAAACCCTTAAAAAATAAGAAAATATATTTTTAAGTACCTAATTTCTCAATAGCTTCTATTTTCATAATCGTTAATTACAAATCGCTCCGCTTAACATGACCGTAATGAGATAAATTTGAACTATTGTTTTGTTCTTAGAGATGAGACTCCGTGACCATGTTTATCGAGCTCCGTGACCATGTAAGATAGAACTGCTAAAATGTCTTCAAATGTAACACATACGCAAGTGGAAGACATTCAACTGGCTTCTGCCTTATCACTTGCTATAGATGAGTCTTGCGACATGAAAGACACGGCACAAGTTACCCTTTTCGTCAGGTATATGTCGTCCCAAGGTCCAAAAGAATAACTGCTAGGATTGCTACCGCTCTCAGGGCAATGTCGTGGATAAGATATAGCAAATGCTGTGCAAAAATGCCTGGAAGACAATGGAATCGATATAAATAAAATCGTTTCTATAGCAACTGATGGAGCCAGAAGTATGACAGGAATACAAAAAGGGGTAACATCAATTCTTCAAAAGAAATAAACCACGAAATTCTAACGTTTCACTGCATAATTCATCAAAAAGCGCTTTGTGCCCAAACATTTCCGGCCGAAATGAACTTGGTAATTAAGATTATTTACAGCATCTTGGCAAAAGCACTCTACCATCGCCAGTTTAAAGATTCCCTTGAAGAAATAGATAGCCAGTTTTCTGACCTACTTCTGCACAATAAAGTGCGATGGCTTTCCAGAGGTAACGTATTGCAGCGTTTTGCGTTGTGCTTGAGTGAAATAAAAACATTCCTCAATGAAAAAAGCACAGACCACCCCGAATTGGAAGAAGACAAATGGCTGCAAAAATTCAACTTCATGGTAAATACCACAATGAAACTAAATGAACTAAATCTAAACCTGCAAGGAAAGGGCAACCCAGCCTACGCCTTGCTTGAAGAACTAGTTTGTTTCGAAAAAAAGTTACTTCTTTTTGTTGAAGACATGGAGAGCGGTAAATTACTTCATTTTGAAAATCTGAAGCAATATCGCGATGAGACCAATGCAACTATTGACACGAATTACTTCAGCATAGCTTTAAAAAACATGAAGGATTGATTCGCTGAGAGAATCGAGCAATTCAAAACAAACAAAAGTACTCTCGCGTTCATAGTAAATCCTCTCAACACAAATACAAATGAGATCAACATTGAGCCATTTCGAATTGATGCTGGATCGCTTGAAATGCAATTGCTAGATTTGAAAATCAAAGACTTGTGGAGTGGAAAGTTAACAGAACTCAAGAGCAAGTTGGAAGAGTTGGAGGTCCAGAAATGCATGCACATCGCGCAGTACAAGTGCTCTAAAAGAAATTCCGCGAGTTGAGGCCCTCATATTCGGCGCATGGAATAGTCTTCCAGAATGCTACAGTGAGGTGAAAAGTTGGCATATGGAGTGCTGACAAATTTTATGTTTACAAAAACAGTGAATCTAAACAGGCGGATCATTTGTCTTAATAAACGTCATTCTACTTAAATGGACGATGCAATTAAGAAGCAAACACACTGTTAGTTTATAATTTCATTTAATGGGATAGCTGATCGTTAGGTTGATTTATTTTCTAATGCTGTTCTTCCGTAACTTGTTTGAACGGACATAACTCGCACGCTTGATTTGAGCAGGGCACTTGAGAAAGAGTGAGAGAAATAAATGTGTTTTTCCCGTCCCGGTTGGGAATTTATTTGCTTGTTCTGTTGATCGATTACTTTATGCCTGTTTTTCGCGTCAAGACGAAATTAGTTTTCAAAGTGATTTACAGAAAGAGTATGATAGATGTCTATTGAGAAGAGTTTCATTTATTTTCTCTGAGCCGTTGAACCGATAACGTTATCATACAAAAATTTTCACATTTTTATTCTGTTGTAAACAGTGACTAATTTTAAAGGAGTTGTGGCAGTGGAGTGTTTTTATCACTACGCTTAGATGAGATGTTATATATGGAAGTTTATCTAGCATATATCTGTGTTTTCAGTTCTGTGCCATGTGTTCCGTGTCAACAAAAATGTTACGCAAGAGAATTTAGATGACGATTTCTTGTGTTCAACTTAACACCAGACCGTAACAATACTTCGTCAGGGAAGCTCAAAATTTTTGGTACTGAAATGGGGAGCTAATGCAAGTGTAGTTTTTTTTTTTTTTTTTAAAGTATAAAAGAAATGTTTGTTGAATAACCCGTCTTTTAAACCCATTGAAATAAAATTGAGAAATCCCCATGAATAAATGAGGAGCAAAGAAACGGTTTGTTAATTTTGATCGTTATTATACAGCATTAACTTTTATGGTAAAATTATTGCTTAACAACTAATACGTACAAGCCTGTCATTATAAGGTATGCAAAAGAATATAAATAACATGAATAATTTATTGAATATCTCACCACTTGTCTTATAGAAAGCAAAAATAGTTTTGAAAACATTAAAGATGGAGTACAATAACTTGAGGCTGCTATGTACTATGGAAAAAAATGGCCATTTTCACTCGACATTATTTCTTTTGAGTGTGTTGTCTGACTGGTTTGCAGGGTAAAACTACTTAAGCTTATTTAACATTTTTCAATTGAACCAAATTTGTTTCGATATACCTAATTACTTAATTTAAAAAAAAATCTTTTTTTTTATAATGCACTGCTTCTGGAAATGCACAATAAAAATTAATAATGGCAACTAGTTTCAAGCTAATTTGATTTAGTTCAGACATCAGACCATGGAGTATAATGTATTTATGAAATTTTTCAATACATTCAAAATCTCCATTAATTCGCTCTTAATTTTTCTTTTAATTTACGATGAACACGAAAAAAATGTTTTAGAAATGATTAGTGATACTATTTATGGGAAAAAAAAAAAAAAATTTAAACACAAATTTTTATATAGACCTGAGTCCGTCATAAATTCTTAACTTTTCGAATGTTTTGACTAAATGTAAATTTGTTCCGAGCTTTTACAATTAACTGAATATTGAACTATAATTTTACACACTAATAAAACTATTTAATTGCCTCCATTTTCCTCCAAATACAACTATTTTTTTTTTTTTTAATCGTTTTCGTAACTAAACTTATGAAAGCAAAAAATACGAAATGTAACTTTCACTGAAAGTTCGTTCTGATTTTGTATTTTAAAAACAATGCTGGAAATTATGCTTATCTACAGAGAAAGTTGGTACTTTGCAACAATTTTTTAATGTGAGTGTGTGCTTTTCTTACCGACAATAGTAAATTAGGGATTTTAATACAAGGTCGGTCTCCCCTGAAAAGTTGGGATTTGTCCGAGAAAGTGAAATTAGGTTTAAAAGAAATTATCTCAAAAAAACCTCGAATCTTCAAGGAATTGCTCAGAGATTGCCCGGTATATTCGGGGCGATCCAGTAAATAACAAATTAATCCTAGGCCTTTTTTCGTCCCATGTTCCTATCACTCTATATACACTGCTGGCCGTTAAAATTGCAACACCAGGAAGGAAAGCAAATAACAAAACTTTACTTATTGTACGTATACAGCATAGTAGGAAGAAAACATTATTAAATTTGTAGGCAATTTGAGGGTATACAGGGTCCGAAATTAGTACACATAACTGTCGCCTCTGGCAGCTAAAAAGGCTCTAATCCGGTCAGGCATCAAGTCGAACTGGGCTTGGAGGCCAGATACAGGCAAGTCATTCCATGCTGCTTCAAGTCTATGCCACACTTCATCAATCGTAGTAACTAGAGCGGTGGCGGCCCAGTCTCTCGGCAACCCCTAACCAGATGTTTATAGTGGGTGAAAGATCTGGAGAACGTGCTGGCCAGGGCAACAGTCGAACACCCTCGGTGTCGAGGTAGGTCAGGACACTGACGGGCAACATGCGGTCTTGCGTTATCTTGTTGAAAGACGTCTCCGAGGCCTCGAAGATAGGGCGCAGCCACCGGCCCTAAGATCTGAGAAATGTAACTCTAGCTGTTCAGATTACCGACGACGCGAACAAGAGGTGTTCGTGTCGTGTACCCAATGGCTGTTGATACCATCATACCAGGTGCAGGGCCCGTATGACGATATCGAATGCAAGCAGGCCACGTGCGTACTCCTCGGTGCCTCCAGACACGGATACGTCCATCATGATGCTGCACGCAGAACCGGGACTCGTCTGAAAAGACGACATGGTGCCACCTCTGTATCCAGTTTTGTCTTTGGGCGCACCACTATCGCCGCGTGTCTCTATGCTGCAGTGCCAAGGGAAGCCGCAATAATGGTCGCCGTGCAGACAGCCCGTACAGCTCCAGACGTCGTCGTGCTGCAAACAAGCCCATTTCATGACTCAAGGTCCGTGATATGGCTGTACGATCCTGCAAGGCCGACCTGACATTATGTCTGGCCTCTCAGGCGTTGGTGGCGGGAGGTCGTTCAGATCCTGTATGGCGTTCAGCTGAACCCATCGATTCCATATACGCATGGCAGTCGTTGGATTCCGACTAATGCGAGTAGCAATTGGTCGGAACGATAAACCGCACTCTCGATAGGCCACGATCCTGCCGTTATCGAATTCCGACACGTGCTGGTAGCCGTTTCTCCTTCCTTCTTATACGAGGCATAACACGATCTTTTCACAAACAACCAACATTCAGTGTTTGAGATACCGTTTCTCTCTGCTGCGTCGTTCGATTTCGCTTAAATGCTAATCATTTGCTTATCCCGGCATCTTCTTCCTTTCATGCAGATTTGATTTTGTATAATCCCTCCTTCGCCAAAACGCACATGGCCGGCCCGACATGGCAACTAAGCCCAACTGGGATGAACCCCGCCCGTACAAAATGCCCCCAGCAGGCGACCACTTCACAGTCCAGACACGAGATCCCTATCGTCAGGCTCACAGAACAAACCCCACACAGCAAGAGGCACAGAGCGGCAAGCCACAGAACAGACGGGAGAAAAAATAAGAATTTAGAAGAAAAGATGGCTTTAACTTGCTCTGGTAGAGGAAACTCACTAAAAGCTAATCCGACGCAAAAGGCGTAAAAGAAGCGGGAGGCAAAAAACACAAGTAGAACGAGCCCAGAAAACGACAACGCAATTAATGAGGGTGAACGACTCCGCGGAGTATAATCCCTCCTTCATGGTGTTGTAGTTTTAATGGCCAGTATTTAGTTGACGCCCAGTGGCGTAGTGGTTAAAAGCGTCAAGCTGCCACGCCACAAGTCCAGGGTTCGACCTTGCGACTGGGCAAGGTCGATTCAGCCTTTTATCCCTTGAGTGGGCCAATAAAATGAGGACCAAGCATGCTTGGGAACTAAACTCTGGGGTCCCACGTCAGGTTGACCACCTGACTGAGACATATGGTGTATGGCACCACAATCCCATGGTCAAGAAAGTGGAGATAGGCACCGCCGGCCTTGGTCCACAGCAGACTGTTGCGCCATGAGTTTAGTTTAGTTTCAGTGTATTTAGTTATTGACATTGTTGCTTCCACTTAAGGAGAAATCATTTAAAATTTTGCAACTGTGCAAAGTTAATTTTTTTTTTTTTGTTCTTCTTCGGTGGTTTCACCAAAGAGCAACTTACAAACTTGTGCAATTTTACCAGATGAAGAAAAAAATACACCAGAATATTAAATTAGGAATGTAAATATGATTTTGAATGCAGATTTGCAAACGTTGTTGTAGCTGTAAGAATTCTTCTAACACTACCTGTAACTCTAGCAGCAGCTGAATGCAGTTTTTCTAAAGTGAAAATTTTAAGTAATCTACGAACAACCCTTGAGCGATTGAATGATTCAGCAATAATTTCTATTGAAAAGACTCTGTAAAACAATAAATTGTAGAGATGCAATAAAACAATTTGCAGCAGTAATGGCTCGAAGAATGATTTAGTAATTTTTTTTATGAAAATTGATTAAGTTCTGTAATTTAAAATTTTTATATTTTTAAATGAATAATTTTAAAAAAAAATGAATACACATTTACCCCAAAATGTCTGTTATTCTATTAAGTAGACTTTTTTCATAGTGATTCATTCATTATTTAGAGCCTCTCCAAAAATCTGGAAAGGTGCCTTTTTAAAAACTTACCTCAGGTGCCGTAATTGATCGGCCCAGTCCTGCTTCAAATAAAACTTGGGATGAAACACAGTGGATATCTTTGAATTTGAAATTAAAATTGTGCGGCAACTACGATTGAGACTAATGCAAAACGTAGCGTTTGCAGGAAGAGTGGGCCAAATATGAGGTAGGTTAAAAATATGGGAAGAGGATACTATTCCTTTGACCCTTCACTAAGAGGGGTTGACCTCGTGGGGTTCCATGTGGGGAGCGATACCTGTCATAGTTATCAATTCCCCCCCCCCCCCTTAAAAAAAAAAGGAACATGTGGCGGATCTGCTTCAAAGAAGAGAACTTTTAAATATGCAAATGATGGAAGGAGGGGCGTGTTACGTACAGGTGTGGCAGGTTGGGGAGTGAATAGAAGAACCTGATTTTCTATGAGGCTGTTTGCGTTCGCTCGAATGCGTTGGCCAGCTATTTCCCAGCAGCATGTGTTGTGCAAATCGTCTTACTTCCGAGTAAGGATTGTTTAAATTTTCTTAAGTTTTAAATGTTTCAAGTTTATTAAAGTTTGGAACTTGTGTCTGTTTATTCACAGCCAGCACCTATTTCATTGTGCCAGGTAGACACCTTTCAGTAATGGAATCAGATGGCATGTGGCAGTAGAAGTTTTTAAAATCAGTAGGTATACAAATGCCCCTTATTGAAAGCCACAAACATTCCCACAAAATTTGGTATTTAAAATGAAAGGGAACACCTTTTTAAAATGTATGGATATAATAAGTTATTATTTATGGAGTGCGATAAATTTCTTTTAGTAATTATGAGTAATATTTTTTTTAGTAAGGCATTCACATAAAATTTGTTATGGCTTTTTGCTGTTTAGAAGTGAACTTGGTGTTCAAATGTCAGAAAATTTTCATTTTCTCCAATGATAGTGTCATCCAAACCATGGCCAGGGCCCAAGTTTTTAGAAACAGTCCGGGGGTTTGTCTCCCTGGTTTGTAGCTTTTGTGTTTGAACTGTAAGTTCTGGTTTGTATTGCACTTTTTTTTTCTTTTTTTTTTGAAAGATATTGGGTGTGACCAACTCAAAGATAGTGTTGAGAAAGTACATTTCGGTAACTCATGTTTTATTTGTATTTTATGTATGTTTATGAATAATGATAAAAATGTGATAATGTATAATATTTTCTATTTAATAATGTAATCTATAAGATTATTTAATTAATTTTATAGGAATTCTGAAATTATTTAAAGATTTCCTAATTTATACATGATGTTAGACTTTAGCTGTTTGTATTTGTATTATTTTCCTGTAACAGCTTTTATAAGGTCACATGCTTTTCATATTAGTCTATTACAGGGGTGGCCAACCCGTGGCATGCGTGCCACGGTGGCGTTTTAACAGTGGCACACGGAGACTTATTGAAAAATTAAGATTTGAACTTATTGAACTTATATTTAAACTTATTTGACTTATTGAAAAATTAAGAAAAATGTCAGGTATTGTTGTAGGTTTGGATCAACATATGTTTGTGAACAAATGTTTTCTATTATGAACATAATAAAATCAAAATATCGATCAAGATTAACTGATATGCACCTAAAACGCCTAATTTTGTTAGCATCTTCAAGAACTAATCCTAATATACATGACTTGGTAAAAAAACTACAAATTCAAAAGCCACAATAATTAAGTACTGACTATTTAATAATTATTTAGAATTAAATGTTTCAAGTTATTCATTTTATTTTATACATAACCTAACTGACTGAACCTTTAAAGATGTTTATTAACAATAAAACCTAAGTTTGTACTTTTGTTCTATTTATATTATTTTTTAAATCTCTACTATTCAGATTTTAAAAAAAATGTGCTATTTGTGTAAAAATCCCATAATTAGCCTATAAATAGCATTTTTTCACCTTTTTATATTTTTTGTATGTTGGAAAAGTTGGAAGTGGCACGCATATTTTTTTTTTTTCAGATAGTGGCACTCTTCCTTAAAAGGTTGGCCACCCCCTAGTCTATTACATAGGTCTATGGTAAGAGGAGTTTAATCAAAATCTAATGGATGTAAATCTATCTTTACAGATTTTGTAGATGTAAATCTATCTTTACATCTACAAAAATACTCATAATATGGATATCATGCTTTATATAAAAGACTTTGAATATTTTTTCATGAACTGATATCTTATAAAGTAATTAAAATTAGATTGTAAATTTTATTTTCCAAAATATTATTTACATAAGTCTCTTTGAAAGCTTACAATAAGCGATTCTTCTTGGAGCAGATTTAATTTCGGAAATAACTTTGATAATGTATCCATTTTCTTCTTGATTGTAATTATGATTTGACTATGTAGTTGAAAATCCTAGAAATGAAAACATTCCAAAGTTAATATTTTAATATTTCTTACAATTAAACATTTAAATAACATAATGATCCACACTTGTATATACTTGTACAATTTTAAAAATATATAAAATATATTTCTGATACTTAGATAGAATTTTATATATTCATAATGACAACAAAGCAGTTAAAATATTTTATATTATTTGTTTAACAATTGTAGATTTATATACTAGATTTTGTTAAAGCATACCTTGAAAGGAAAGAAATTTTAGGTGATAGGTTTATGCAGATTTCAGGTTAAGTTGATCAACAAATTTTGATGCTATGTTTATTGTTAATTATATGCAATATGATGGAGAGCATAGAGAAATATGTAAAAATCAAATGAGCAGGAAGTTTTATTTTATTGATAATTGGTTTTGAAAGTGCACTGCTACTATGTTCAGTGCATAATATTGATTACTGTCGTTTTGTGTTTGGGAAAGGGGAAAAAAATTAAGTTTTCACACATTCTTTTCTGAAATGTTCATATCATTTATTAGGTTATAGGGCTTATGTGCTAACTTTAAATACTTAAACAGTTTCAATGCATTTTATTAATCATATCTATGGTAGGTATAAAACGGATTTATCGACTGGTGGAATGATAAAAAGTTCTAAATTTGTAGAACATAAATGAGCCTTCTAAATTATAGTAGCTATTTTAGAAAAGAAATCTGTTTTATTCAAGTTTTTAAAAAATCTATTTTTGTAAATAGGTAAGACTTTTACCAAATTGAAACTACAAATTTGGTGCCTAGATATTGTGAAAGGAAGAACCTATCAAGAAATGAAAACAGTTTATGTGTTGAAAATGTCTTTGTTTCTGTAAATTAACAAATCAAAACTTGCTGTGACTTTTTAAGTGGGATATCATGTGGGCGAATCATTTCAAAAATAGAAGATAGTCTCTTTTTTTTAATAATGTCCAATATGCCCTAGAATAGATAATATTAGGAAACTTTTGCCCTGTTGGGAATAATTTGTAGCTATTAACTGAAAAATTTTAAGCTTAACCTTTTCCCATAAATTTTGATTGGGGGAACAAGGGTCCGAATGAATATTAGAAACTAAAAGAAAATTAAACTCTTTGTCTGTGTTTTAATACATTCAGTGATTTTTTTTTTCTTCTTTTTATGGTAGAGGGGAGTGTAGAAGTGAAATGGTATAATTCCCCACGGTGTGTGGCCAATAACGAATGTATTACAAAGGATGCAGAGGCAGGGGTAAATACAGGCTTGTGAACCAATAAAAAGTAGAAGAATAGCTGTCAGTGTGGCCAGTGATAGCGATCTGAAGTCTAAATTTTATTGGTTTACAATCCTGTATTTACCCCTGCCTCTGCATCCTTTGTAATACATTCGTTATTGGCCACACACCGTGGGGAATTATACCATTTCACTTCTACATCATCACAGATGTAGGGTATTAATTACCTTGAAACAATGGATGCATGCATGGGTTGGAACAAGCAAGGAAGACAACGCATTGACCTTAAACATACATTTATTTGATAACCCAAATTTCAATTAACTTGTCATAGCTATTAATATAACAATCCGTTTCATATTAACAATTTTAACATTGAGAACCCAGAAGCAGAGGCAAACTATATAGTCAAAGATGATTTTTAGAGTCTATTGGGGAGGCACTTACTATAGCGGATGTATGCAGCAATGATCGTAGCATCGGCGACCGGGACCCAGAATTATCTCCAGTGTAGGAACACCTTGGCACTTCTCCAAGGCTCTGGGGCAGACGAGAGTCTCTAACATCTGACTCTGAGGAACCAAATCTAAGATCCGTCTCCTTCTTCGCCAATTCCTTCCGTCCTTAGCGGAGCTGTTGTCCGTTTACAGGGGGGCCATTCTGGCCCACACCTCACTTTCATTGGGCAGTGGGCTGATTTTCTTTCAGTGGTTCCTGCCCCAATTGGTTCTTTATTAAACCGCCTCTGTCCATAGTCTATGAAGTACCTCCCCCAACATAATTTTATTTTGCAAAACAACTTTGACCCTTCTCATCTGACGTTTTTACTGTGGGCCATAAACTAACGACCATCCATCTTGTAAAATTTAGACTTCAGATCGCTATCACTGGCCACACCGACAGCTATTCTTCTATTTTTTATTGGTTTACAAGCCTGTATTTACCCCTGCCTCTGCATCCTTTGTAATACATTCGTTATTGGCCACACACCGTGGGGAATTATACCATTTCACTTCTACAGGGAGGTCAACAGACCATTCCTCTGCATAGGGTCTAATAAAGGTTAGCCCTGGAATTCCAGTAGTCAGTAGCACATTGAAAGTTTCTCCACCTGGAACAACTTAAAAGATGATAAAACCTGTGAAATCCCCTGTCAAACAAAAGGGACAGTTAGGTTAGGTGACTACACCAATGTGGTGTAGATGTCCATGCAGATAGTTGTGAGGCTAAAATTAGCAGTAAACATATGTCAAGCAATATTTTGCAGGATGGGGTTAGATAGCAGCTGATTCCATTTTTTGCCAGGGCACTTTTTCAGTATTGTTCCTTTGTAGATTTGTTAATATTCTGCTTGATTACCAAACAAGCTTGGAAGTAGGAAAGAGGACATGCTGACTAATAGAGCCTAAAACATTCCTTAGCTAGTCTATCAACTTTTTCATTTCCAGGCACATTGCAGTAGCTTGGAATCTACTGGTCAACAATTTCCCATCTGAAGTGAATTAGATCAATAATGAATGATCTGACTTGTAAAATGTTTAGGGTGCTATATTTGGTGAGAGCACATTGTTGATGTTGTCAATGAGAAATACAGCCCAGCTATAAATTTAAGCTATTTAGTTTAACTATAACTTGTCTTATATCCTCAATTTCAGGTTCAAAATTAATTAAATACATGCCCACAGCATTGAGTCTTCAAAGATGCCCTCACACAGGAAGCTAGAGCCAGAAGCACTGTTTGGTTGAGAAGAGCTATCACTATAGATTTGAAGCCACTTGTCACTGGGGTATTTAGTTGAAATGATCTCCACGGTATGTGCTCTCAAGGCTGAAAGGGGGTTTCATATTTTTTTTCCTTGGTACCAATTAAAAGATTGCAAAGAGGAATTCTAAGTTTTAAAGGTAAATTATTAGCAACTGCCAAAGGTTCTCGAATAATCCAGTTTATGTGGTAATTTAACCTGAGTTTGTCAGCCATAGTTATAAAAGTTTTTTGAGATGCTGCAACCAGGAGAATAATTTTTCTGTGGTCAACAGGGAGTCTTTTACACTTCTCAGATAACACTGTTCAACATGAAAAATGTCCTTCAGATGAAAATGTGTGTTTTTTGTATATTTTTGGCTGAAAATAATGAATCTGCAATTATTTTTTGTTTACCACACACCATTTTCTCAAAAATCAACATTTTATCAATGGAAATCTAAACTGTATGTTCAGTGCATTATAATGTCTCGTCAGTGTAAAAATAAGCCGGACTTATTTTGTTATGTGTGTGGTGAACTTACATTGAAGACTCAACAGTGTAGCTTGTTAGAAAGGTTTATGAACTGTACTTTGGATGTAGAGTTGGGGACCAGGCTAAGTCCTGGGCTCTACATATATGCTGCAATTCATGTTCCAGGAATCTGAGAAACTGGTTACAAGGAAAATTGCAGTACCTGTGGTTTGGTGTGAACCAACCAAACACGTAATGGATTGTTACTTTTGTTTGACAGCTGTCAAGGGGTTCTCTTCAAAATCTAAATATTGTATTCAGTAACCAAACTTATACTCCGCTATGCGACCAGTTCCTCATTCTGAAGATCTTTCTATACCTACTGCTCCAGATAAATATACTGTTGATTCAGAGGAAGACACCTCCGATGACCCAAACAAGATCCTGACTTTCAACCATCTACATCTATGACATATTCACATCATGAAATCATTCAGGTAGAGCTTAACAATCTTGTATGGGACTTAAAACTCTCTCAAACAGACTCAGAATTACTAGGCTCTAGGTTTTAAGGTTGGAATCTATTAGAGAAAGATGTAAAAATAAGGTTATTTAGAAGACAACAAAGCTATTTTGTAGACTATTTTGAGGAGAAAGAAGACGTATATTGCTGTGATGTGAATGTCCTATTTCAGGCATTGGGACATGAACATAATCCAACAGTGTGGTGCATAGGTGTAGCATGCTTCTAACTTTCTTTTTTTTTTTGTGGGTGGGTGGGTGCATGAATTGAGTTCAGTTAGGGCCCCCCTTAGTGCATTGACTGCCAGACGGTCCTTAAAATATGAAATATTATGATTTTTCTGAAATTGAATAACAATAGAATTGATGTTTGAGTAATATTCAAAAGTTATACAATGTGTTATGGATCATATCATTGTTATAAACTATGTTAAGGCTAAAGACGTAATCAGAATCTTCAGTTTCACAGTTTGAAAAAGTGGGAAAAAACAACTTTCTCAAAAGTTTTCTACAATTTTCGATTTTAATTGAACCTCTATTAATGTTATAATTTATTTTAAGTTAAGTCGGAGCCCCTCCCCGCCCTGGTCTGTTATCAGGGACACACCAACGGATGTCTACAACAGGAAATGGCCAAAAAAATCATTTTAGTGTTTGTGTTTTCTATAATCAAGCCTCTGTTACATTTCTCTGTAACCAATTTGTATAAATATGAGAAGTGGGTCTCCTACCAAAAATATTACATGATGGACCATTTTGGTGTTGATATATGAATCAAGCACCTTCTGCTTATACATAATCACATAGTTTCATCTAAAGAACAGAAAAAAAGTTCAAATTTGTGTAATTTGAGTTATAGTGCAATTTGAGTTATAGTTTTTTTATATCTTCTTTTTAAAGGCCCAAGGCCTGTCTGGATCTCCATATTTGCAATAGATGTAGATTTAGGTGCTTCTGTAATGAGTCTAAAAGTGTGTTTTGTTCTATAAAGTCCCACAGCTCTCTAAAGCAGAGGAAAGTAGTTCTCCATGATAGTCAAGTACACATCTACCTTAATATTTGTAAACTGTGGACAAAATTTCTTGGGCAGAACCCCTGCTGATACCAGTAAGTGTTTTGAAAAGTCAGTCTATTTTTTCCTCTTTTGGCTATTTCTTCAGCATGTTTTTCTACATGATAGAGTATTATCAAGATGTACTCCTAGGTATCTTATTGTTTCTTCTCACTTCAATGTTTTGTCTTTGTATATCAGATAGACATGAGTCTTCGTCGAATACGAAAATAATTGACATATTGTCTTAACAGGGTTTATGGTTATGAAATTTTCTTCATACCAGAGTTCTAGGGCGTTTAGTGCTTCACCAAGAATATTTTTGATTGCATCACTATTGGACAGTGTAGCATATATAACATTACCATTTACAAAGAGTAAGTATTGCACTCCTTCTATCATCTGCAAAATTTTTACTTTGTCACTAATCATATTAACACTAGAAGTGCCAGAGCAGTCATTTTGACTGTTTTCGTTTTTCAAATTGGATTCGTAATAAAACCCGCTGTCTTAGGAACTCATAATTTTTTGAGTTTTCCTAAAAAACTTCAAAAATTATTGGTATCAAATTTTAATCGAATGAAATCAAAATTAACAAAGTTATTTGTAGTTATACCTAGAAGCGCCAAGAGCAGTCAAATTGACTGCTAGTAAAATTGGATAGGTTTATCTTGATTTTTCTGGAGGAAAACAAGTTTTCTTGGAAAAATATTTCCCATGTACATGGGTACATCCTTTCATTCACCGATTCTTTACAAGAGGAAATACTTCCTCCTGTCCCCCTCCCTCTCTACCGTCCACCCCTTTTTGCAGAAATGTAACAGTCCATAGTTTGCAATAACTTTAGATGAGCTTGATGCTTTTATTGCTATTATTTATGCAAGAGGAGCATACGGTTACAATGATATCAATTACGATTTTCTATGGCATAATACATGGGGTCCTCTTTTTTTTTCGAGAAACAATGTCTTGCAATCGTTTTCGAGATATAATGAAAAACCTAAGGTTTGATTTGAAGTCAACTAGAAACTGATAAGTTTGCTCTGTGTTCTGACATTTGGAATAAATTTATAGAGAACTGTGCTAGTTAATATAAGCTAGGAGAAAATCTTGTTGTGGATGAACAGTTATTTCCATCTAAAGCCAGGTGTAAATTTATACAGTATATGCCGAATAAACCCGACAAATTTGGTATAAAATTTTGGATGCTAGTTGATGTAAACTCAAAGTTTATGTGCAATACTTTTCCATATCTTGGAAAAGATAAATCAAGGGAGGAAACTGAAAGCCTTCCTGAAAATGTAGTAATGCGTCTTATAAGCCCTTATCTGAATACAGGTAGAAATGTGACAGCGGAAAACTATTTTTCCTCTTTATCATTGGCTAAAAGACTTGGAAAAATACAAGTTTTGTGGGCACAGTAAGAAAACATTGAAAAAGAAGAAATTCTGCATGAAGGAATTCAAAAACCCAGCTGTATGAAACTGTTTTACCAAAGAATGGAGAAACTACAATGACTGTTTATCAAGGTAAAAAGAATAAAAATGTCTTGCTACTAAGTACCTTGCATCCAAATGTAAATGTAGAATCACATAATAAGAAGAAACTTCCAGAGAGAGTGGAGTTCTACAACAAAACCAAGTGTGGAGTTGATATAGTTGACCAGATGGCGTGTAAATATTCCGTACGGGCTGCTTCACGTAGATGGCCAGTCCATGTTTTTTATAATGTGCTGGATTCGGCAGGATCAAATGCCTATGTTATTTACAGAGCATCAATTGGTAAAAATATATCAAGACAGTTTCCTATTTCAATTAGCGGAGGAGTTAAGAGAGCTTCATTTGAAGAGGAAAACAAGCTCAAGATTGCCCTAGGAAATTTCCAACACTAGCATTAGGCTCTCAAAGAAAAGATGTCAAAGCCAGATTGGACATTGTAACAACAATAAACAAGTGATGTGTGTAAAATATGTTCATATTATGTATGTGGAAAATGCACTTCCAGCATTGAAAAAGTTTTTTTGTGTAAAAATTGCGAAAAGCAATAAAATGGGTTTTATTAAAGGTAAGTGAAAATTATATAATTTTTTTTAAAAATAAACCTTTGTCTATTAAGGAAGTCTTAAAAGATATAATTAAAAGTATTGAAAATTATTTAAAAGTTGTATAAAACATTTACAATTTAAGATATGCATTAAATTCATCGAGTAGTCAATTTGACTGCCGTTAGTGCTTCTAGGTAGGGAGAAAGTTCGGCACTTAAAGTGTTAAACAGGGGGCAACTTATGACAGCACCCTGAGGTCATTATATATGCAGTTTGTTTGGGTAGTACACAAATCAGATTTATGTGGAGATTACAAATGATAAATCAAAAGAGAATGTGTTGAAATATGACTTACATTTCAACTATAGTATTGGTATACTCAGTGTATGATATTAGTAATCACTCAGTTTATTCAAACCAAAATCTTTGCCTCAAGAATATAAAACAATGTCGCTCAAATATGAAAGTCTGAAAACAGAAAAGTAGCACACTGCTTTCAATATTTCATTGTGGGGTCGGTAGAACAAAAAATAAGGATGCTTTAAAATGTGGCATTAACTGAAAGAAACTGGCATTTTCCAAACGAGATAAATTTAGAGTGTTAGCCGTGCTTGGTTTTGGTTCTACATAATATTTAAAAAAAACCCATAGAATTATTGTAACTTTTTTCCCAGTGATTATTGTTTAAATTTAAAAATGGAAAATTTATTATTTGAACAAGTTACTTTATAGAATTATATGTATTAGTTTTATGAAACAATAGTTTCCTTATTATTTAATTTTATAGGACCCTTTCTCAAATTTAGATGTATGCGAAGCTTTAAAATCATTTGAATGATTGAATTAGCTATAAATTTTAATGGAAAACATTCATTTTGATATAAATGCACATTTAGTCATATCTTTCCAATTTAAATGATTTAAAATCTACTTTACAAATTTAAAGTTGGAAGCAGTCCCAAAATTACCTTTCTACCACTGTATTGATTTAAAGCTCTTATACTGAATCTCACATGAAGTGTTTGGCTCATTGTTCCTCACAGAAGGCATTGGATATCCTAGCTGTGACTTATCGTTATATATGTTTGCCTATGTTCACCTATACAATGCCCCCCATTGTAAGCAAGCAATAATTCTCGTGGATTAAGTGCAAATGCCTTAATGGATAAGTGTCCCTCATTTCAAACATGTTTGTCTATGTATATACACTCTCTTTAAGCTTTTTATTTCTTTTTTCAGATTCTTCCTTGGTGTATAGCTATTTTAAGTGTTTTGCATATGGAGAAAAAGGTAAGTTAATCTCTTGAAACATTTTTTGATATATATATATATATATATATATATATATATATATATATATATATATATATATATATATATATATATATATATATATACATACACACACACACACACACAGTGGAGTCTCAATCTATCATTTTTCAAGGGACCGATTGAACTGAATGATACATGCGGGAACATAACAAAGAAATATCATCAGGACGGGATGAAATAAACAACAGAAATGGGTAAATGATGATTTGGGGAATGATTGATCGAGGTTCCACTGTATATAATTGTTTGAGAAACTATGTACATTACTTTTTCTTCTTTTGCATTTTCTTTTGACCAACATGAGTTTAGTTTATACTTATCTTAGTATTTATTCAGGATTTTTCATTCCATGGCATAGTAAATTTCAGCTTATTATCATTTGTCAGTGGAAAAGTATTTGATTATTTTAGATTAATATTATCACCTGTCAATTTATTTGATAACTCAAGATGCAATCAACAAGACATTAAATATTTCACATTTTTTGTTTAAAAAAATGTTTGTTAATAAGTCTAAGATCTCATGAAACACCAGTAAGAAATACCTTTAGAAAGTCACTTTGTGGGCATAAGAGTATTATATAGTTGTCTTTTATGCAAGTGAGGATAGTTCTTGTAAAGGTTGACCAGTTTGATTCAAAACTTACCTGTTCAAAATGTGTTGATGAATTAATTTTACATTTTGTTACAAATATTCCTGTCAGCATCTGAGTGACTAAAAATGTATCTCTGGTTTTTATTATACCTTAAATTTTTTTTTAATATATGCTAGCCTTTTTGGAAATTTATTTAAGCTGGACTGCCAGCATAAACACTAAAATTATATAAAATTATGTATTTATACCCTTTGCCATATTAATTCCTTCCATACCACTGGGTTATGTAGAAAAAGAAAATTTTACCTTTTTTCAAATTTAATTGCATGACGTCTTATCTTATAATTCATTAGCATGTGAAACTGACAAAAGCATGCCCTACCCACTTCAAAGTTTTCAATAACTTACTTCACTATTCTCCATCGATATCAGGTTGATGAAGGAGCTGGGCCATGCGAAAAAGTTCTCTATCACCATAATCTCGTAGCAGCCTGATTTTATTTAAGCTGGACTACCAGCCAAAACCTTAAAATTACCTAAAATTATGTATTTACACCCTTTGCCATATTAATTCCATCCATTCCACTGGGAAATGTAGAAAAAGAAAATTTTACCTTTTTCAAATTTAACTGCATGACGTCTTATCTTTAATTCATTAGCATGTGAAACTGACAAAGACATGCCTACCCATTTTGAAAATTTTTTCAATAACTTACTTCACTCTTCGATATCCATCTAGATACCCACCAAATTTGATTCTAGATTCCATAATCTAGATCTCACCCACTATATTCGATTCTCCATTGATATCCGTTGGTTGATGAAGGAGCTGGCCCATGCGAAGAAGTTCTCTATCACCATAATCTCGTAGCAACCTGAAATAGATGGGAAGTATGGGTAAATGATTTGTAATGAAATTCTGTAGCTAAGACAAAATGCAATTTTGAGAGATACTGTTTTACCTTTTTACTACTTATTGGACATTGTGCCTTAAATTTTCCTTGTTTAATTCATAGAATATCCTGCCTGTTCTATTCAGGAATTATGAAATTTTGTATGATGAGTGTTCCTTTAATTCTTTTGGCACTGATTTTAAAAACAATAAGTAGTATGACTTTGATGCTGAAGATCATTTGGCATAGAGTAATATGAACATTAGAAATATATGTGTACTCATGGAACAGGTCACACTGTTAAGATTTTCTTAGATTATTGTGACCATTTTACACTGTTTGTTTTTTAATGAAATAATTACCTTAGGACATCAGTGATGCAAAATAATGTAAGTTTTAAAAAACTCTCTAATGTTTTGAAATACCCCAAATACCCAATTTTTAGCCATGCAATAATTATCATTCACACACATATATATATGCATATATGTAACGAAAATTATCAAGTCGTAGATAAAACCTGAATCATATCACTGCAGAAGCAATGAAATTGCGGTCATAATAATGCCATCCGAAATGAATTAAAGGTAAAAACTGTTTAAGACGTGCACAGCAAACAATTATGTTTACAAACAATCTTTGAATTGTTTTCAGGAAGAGCTGTGTATGGCTGTATATTTATTGTGTTCTACTTAGTTCAAAAACAAATGTTCTGTAGTTTTTAATTTATCCACCCTGGTAATGTTAAATGTTTGCAGTTACTGCTGTATAGTACCTGTATTTATTATACGTCTATGCAGGGTTGATGCAAATAAATTTTCAAACAAATAGGTCTAGACAAATTCCACTTACCATAACGTAATGAAATAATTAGGAAAAAAAAAAACAATTTTTTTCCAGAGTCTTCTGTATCTGCTACACATACTTACAGTTGAAAACGTGAAGTTCACTGACAGTGAACGTAAAAGACATATTGTATAGTTTAATGTTGCGGAATCAAAATACGCGGGACGATCTCCATGCAATTGAATTCGTACGACTAAATTCAAATACAGTAGACCGTTAACCGGATGGATGGAAATATCAATCTCGGTAATCGATTTCCGGTTAATCCGGATAGGTGAAAATATTTTAAACTAGATATTATTTGCATACATAACATGCGGATATAAAAAATCTATATAATTACTTCAACGTCAATTAGTGATATTCGATGTTTGATTTTTCGATGTTGACTATGTTTGATTTATGTAGTAGATTTATTCGTAGTGGCATAAAACAATATTACATAATTTTTTTTTCATATTTGATACATTAACGGTTAAACGCTTAAATCTAGAAATATATGAAAGTAGAGAACATTGTTTTTTCCCCCCTTTTAATTTAATCCCCTTTTGCTGCTTTGTGTTAATTCTGCTGCGAATATTTCTCCAAACTATTTTTTCAGACTGACTATTGTCGTGTTGTTGCTCAGATTTTCGAGAAGTGTTTCTGTATAGATAAAGCATCACCATGGGTAATTTTTAATGGCGATATCTATTCTCCTTCACATTGTTCATAATCATTTATCTGTAGTTGTGTCAGTTCCTCGCGTGTTCTGAGATTTCGTCGTCAGTTAATACTTCATGACCAGCCTTTTTGTCAGGATCGATCCAATCACGAACTTATTGAGAATCGACATTTCTGATCGTTGGTGATCATTGTTTTCTTTCTTGTTCAATAAATTCTTATCGTTCCCAGGTAAAATTTTACACCAAAACCTTTTATGGTTGTCTCTTTATTGATTTTCATGCATACGAAATTTCATAAACTAGCATCAACACTGTTAGTTTTTCCGAAAACGTCAACAAATCACAATAGTTTTCTTTTTCTAACTTCACCAGGAAAATTTCTACGATAAATAACTTTGAGATTTAAATGTACAAAAACTAGCCACAGACGGTGGTTGCGAGTTCGACAATGTAAAATTCGTTGAAGATGACTGATAATGCAGACATTAAGTTGCTAATTATTATGCCGTGTGCACCAGAAAAAAACGGTTGGTTGAAAGACTGAATCGTACAATAAGGATGCAGGTTGTACTAAGCTCAAGGATGCAGGCCTACCACAGTTCCTATGAGCAGAGGCAGCATCAACAATTGTCTGCATTCTGAATCGAACTGGACCAAGTAAGACCATAGGAAAATCTCCATTTGAGGAATGGTTTGGACGCAAGCCGGGAATCAACAGGATTCGATTTTTAGATCAACGCATTTGTACATGTACCATATGTCAACAGAAGTAAACTGGACGACAAGGCTATAAAGGGCTATTTGTTTGGTTATTGTTATTACGATGGGTATCGTGTTTACATACCATCCAAGAATGACATGATAAAGAGTGTCAACGTAGTGTTCATATTACAGCAAATCGGTCCTACTTTCCTTCTGTAGAAGCGACATCTAATACCGGTCCATAAGCGGTTTGGGGTTTGAAATTTTGGCTATTCGTGAAGATGCAGACACGCAGGAGGCTGGTGATCTTTGCACTGATGAAGACGAACCAACACAGAGGACGGCGCATGCATTGCGAGACCGTTTCAACTATCTAACGCCCTGTCAGATTTAACGACTACGACGTGTACAGCAGCATTCTAAAGTTGAAAGAGCCAAAAAAAGGGCGACGAAGTCTCTCGTATATGCCGACTAGAAACAGCATGGATGACGAAAATGGCTCCGCATACCAAGCACGGAACGTGGCAGCTCGTTGAGCCACCTAAAGGACCGAAAATCCTCGACAATCGCTGGGTTTACAAGGTGAAGACATCTGGATGGCTCAATCGAGAGATTCAAGGCTCTTTTAGTAGCAAATGGGTATATGCAGACAACGGATATCGACAACACCGAAATATTTAGCCCGTTGTGCCACTATGACACTATTCGAGTTATTTCAAATTGACGTGGCGACGGCATTCGTTTATGATGACCTGGACTGAGGAGAGATCTATATGCATCAACCCGAAAGACACAACGACGGAAATGGGCGTATATACAAGATGCTGCAACCTTTATACGGCTTGAAACAAGCTGGGCGATGTTGGAATGCCAAGTTTACTGACATACTAAGGAAACATGGCATGATCTAAAGTAAATCGACCATTGCCTGTTCATACGCAATGATTACGGACACAAGATGCCTGATGGTGATTTATGTTGTTGATGGCATTGTCGCTGTTCAGGACGATAGTGGCATTCTTGACATTTTTGGTCGAGTTCAAGCAACATTTCAACATTCAAGTGACGACGTTGAATTGTTTTCTTGGTCTGTAAGTTGAACGATTGAAAGACGGGCTTACTCTTCTTGCAGCAAGAAGCATTTACAAGAAGATGTTAGAGCGATTTCGAGATGGTCAAGATATCACGCATCCCAGTACAAAGTCGAGTCTCAAGGTCGATTATGGTCAACCAAATGACGATGGCTATGCATAAAGATCAAGAAGCGGAAAATTCCATACCGATCAACAGTTTGCAGTTTGCTTTATTTAGCGACGGCGGACTCGACCAGATATTGCTTACGCGGCGAGTTTGACTTCTGTAAGTTGGACAACCCCTTACAGAAACTGATTGGGAATCGTGCAGACAACATTGAGATACCTTCGCAATACCATTGGACGCGGCATTGTGTACAATAATGAAGATGGACAGAAGCTTGGTGTTGTTTAGTGATGCAGATAACCACGGCTGTGGCAGAAACACACTGGTCACCACAGGTGTAGTTTCTTTCTATGGTGGAAGTGCAATTACGTGGCGAAGCAAGCTACAGGAGGCCATATCCAGTTCACGACAGAGGCAGAATTCATGGCATCAGCTGATGCCACAAAAGACTTGATGTGGTGACAGCGCTTGTTTAATGAGATAGGCAACAGTGGTCTGATTACCAGTCCCTCCAAATTCATAATCAGAGTGCTATCAAATACATAAAAATCCGATCTTTCACGCACGCACGCACGCACAAAGATCATCGACCAAAATTACAGATTGTCCAAGATGAGTCAAAGGGACACTTTGAATTGGGCTATGTCAGAAGTTGATGAGCAGCTCTTCCAGCACCTAATTTTTCATTCTCAAAGAAGTTGCTCGTGCTAAAAAACAGTCAATATGTTGTGTTGTTGTGCTTATGCCCCTTGACCGACATTATATCAGATCAAGTTCCGAAGGCTATGGGCGATGAAGGTGCGGCCTCCTGTTTTGAATAGCACCACAAGGGTCGGAGTCCGACTTGGCTAAATGACCGGTACCGTAATTTTGAACCGAGTCAAGTGACGAGCCCGAACACTTAACCCTGCACCTCCAGAGATAAATTTATTGAGAACTTGGAGGACATTGTAGCCCGCCCTATTTTACGTGCCCCGGCACCGTTAGTGACACGGCTGTAGATTTGCAGCGATGAGCATCGAACCAGGACGTTCAGATCACTGGCCCGCTGCTCTTGCCAACTGGGCTACTGCGCCCTACAGTCAATATGTATAAATGACAGTTTAATCTACATAAAGAATGACTATTTTCATGCTCGAAGGAGGCTATTGGGAATCGAGCATTCATTGCCCAATTAATATGATATGCGATTTAATGGCATCTAAATATTTCTCTTTGTTTATTTTGCTTTATTATGTTTCATACATCTGACATCACCTTTTTAAAATTCCAGTAAAATTTATGTAAACAATAAGGCCGTCCGCACACGGAGCGACTCAAAGGAAACTGAACTGGTTAGCGACTGAAATTGCTTATCGGTTGGAAACTCGTTAGTGATGCGGCTTCCGCACACGGGCGGACTCAAAAGTTATTCAAATACATAGTTTGCCGACCTGTCATAGAAGGAAGAACCATCATTATTCGGGTATTATTTTTAGTTAATTATCAGAAATTAATTTATTTTAAAAAATCGTCACAATAGATTGTCTTGATCAATCGTTTTAAAAATGGACTGTATATATGGGCGCACATATTCCATACAACAAAAAACGTTAGAATTTCATTTCATCGCTAGCAGAAGTCACGTGACTCGTGTACGTCAGTTGGCAGTTTGCCACAAGAGCGGCTTGTAACATAGATTGGTAATAACACGCACAACGCAAGAGAAACTGGCGACTGAAGTTGCTAGCGACTCGACACGTTGAGTTGTCTGCTACTGATTACAAACGCGTTGCTGACGGGTTTGTAACCAGTGCGCCGTGTGCGTGGCTCCATTCAATTACATAGGTTACTACTCATCACGGCTTGTTTGTGATTGGTGTCGGTTATCAGTTCTTTTGAGTTGCTCCGTGTGCGGGACGGCCTAAGACGTACCGTTCTTTTCATCTCGCAAAGTCATGTTTAAATCCTGATTTCATTGAACTATTACTTTATTCGTTAATATTGGAATAGTACTAATGGTACAAAATTATTTTTAAACCAATTTGAAAAAGAAAAAAAAACTATCGTCTAGGCTGATTTACTTTGCTATAATAATGGACAGGCAAATTTGATGTTGAAGTGCCCGCGAAAGTCCGCGGTTTCTTGCCTTTCCTATCACACATTTCAAGAAATGTGATCCGGCGCATTGTCACAACAAAGAAATTGTTAATCTTTCTTTTGTATTTTGTGTCCCGGAAGCCCTAATTTCAGTTTCATTGGCCAGAGTCTTGTTGGGAGACATTTCCTAGTACAATCATGTTTCATCCGCATTATAAATTGATTAGGGAACAGTTTATTGATTACAATAAATTGACAATTAATTACAAATAAATTACCGGAAATCGACTTGACGACCATCGGAAGGAATGCGTTAAAGGAAACTGATACACTTGTGACTTGCAGAACCATTTTCATATACAGTGGTACCTCGGTTTACGAACTTAATGCATTCCGAGATATGGTTGCAAACCGAACAGCGTTCACGAGGACTTTGCGATTTTGTCTTCACTACCATTTCAGATTTCTACTATTTCTACGGCTGCGTTCATAATTTTTTTCAGCCCTGCCACTTCGTTTTTCTGCAGTTTCACTCCCTCGGCGTTTCCACTTCACAATTACATCACCACAGTGGATTTTGGCTTCTGTAGAATGTCCGAAATTTCACGAACTGATTTCCCACAAAGGTGGCATCCCACTATAATGCCCCACGATGAGTCACTAAGCTCCTTTGACTTACTCATTGTCTCACAAATGCATAATATGACCCCTGACAAACCACTACCAACACTTTTATAGCTTTCGGTTACGCATCAAACTACGTCACCTGCCAGATACACTTCTTTTGGGGGGTGTCCTGGATACTTTTCGCCAGATAGTGTATCAGCTGCCTTTATTGATTCTTTGATTGAGGATAGTGCAAATGGTAGACGTTCGCCAACCAAAATGCGTGGTGAAATTAGACACACGCACACCATTATCATGTTTAGCTATTCTTTCCTTTTCCATTTAGCGTTTTTCTCAACAGTTAGGTTTGGTTTCCTGCTAGCAATTTCACTTGCTCTTGCCATTTTCTTGGGAGCCATATTGAGGGCTAATTTAAACAAAAATATTTTTTTTAAAAACTGTGAAATACATCCACAACCAACGTTTAAGCGTTAGAGAAAGCCCAACTGAGCTTGACATGTGGACTTAGCGAACCGAAGCAAGTGTGGCTAATGCTTGCATCGCATATCCCAGATGGCAGCACATATCCGGTACTTGTTCGTAAACTCTATCGTTCGTAACCGAGGTGCATACATATACGTATTTGGTATAATCCTAAAACAACGGTGACCGATATTTAATATTTTATATATAGGTATTAACACTTTAAACTAATATCTTTGATTTTCAAGATTTTATATTGAATTTGAAAACGTCCCCGATGTCCCGCACACGGTTTAAAACGATCCGGTAATTCGGGAAGTCTACTGTATTTAATTTTCTTCCGTGAAGCGCTAAATTTTCGTACGGCAACAGGTTTTTCCCTCGAGAAACTTAAATTTCCTTGAAAAAATTACCAGTAAAATACTGCTCTTTTCTCATGCGAATGTAACGGATTTATTTTTTAATTTTCTGGTGAATAGACAAATCACTTTATAACCCTACTGATTTGTTGCAGTTTACAGCGAACAAAAAAATCAATATTTCAATTTTTAAAATTCTTGGCATTTTTCTGATCATAAATTCCAAGAAAAGCAAGATTATGTGAAATTTTTTGCATATCTATATATATAAAACAGTTCCGTAACTGACTGACTCACTGACATACAACGCACCAGACCAAACCGATGGACTAAAGGGCCTGAAATTTTGCATGGCGATTCTTCTTATAGTGTAGGGGTGCACTAAGAAAGATTTTTGCAAAATTATTCTTAGATGTTTTTAAAATTAATTTTTAAGCTTGTTTTAGTACTTTTTTTAAGTTTGCATTTAAATAATAATTTGCGGGTTATGCAATTTATATCGCGAGAAGATCATAAAAATTCCTTTAAAATGAAATCTTTTTCGAATCTTTACCTCCATTTTCTGATTTTTTAGTGAATTTTTTAAGATTAAATTTAGAATTTAATTTATTAAATACTGATCACGTGATATTCTTTTTCTGGGTACTTTAAATAAACTTATCGTCACGTCCATAACAATGAAATATGACAAAAAAATTTTTTTTCCCTTGCTAATGCGGCAGACGATTGGACATTATCCAAAAAATATTAAAATACAGTAAAAAGATATGTTCCTCAAGCTGTACGATATAACTGTACTATATTCTTTAGTATGTCCTGTTAGATTTAATTTTAATGTTTCCCTACTACATATTTTTGTCTATAAAAATATCTCTTACGATTTTTTTATAAATATATATATATATATATATCTATATATTATTATGTGTGTTTTTTTTTTACATCAATTGTATACATTGATCGTCGTATACTGATATTATATAATATATATATATATATATATAATATATATATATATCTATATATATAAGTATATATATATATATAATATTAAAAACTAGTAATTTCTTAATTCAACACTCTTAACATTTAAAAAACTATTAATTCCTCACTTTACTATTCAAAATTACAAACCCTTTTTTAATCCCTTAAGTTATTTAATTCCCCTTTGGGCATTCGCGTTAAATTCCATTATTACAGCCTTCGGCAAAATCATTAAAGATGGCTGTCTTTTTTAAGTAAAGGGACGCTGCGCGGCGTCAGTACAAAGTTTAAATCAGTTCTGCACATCAACAACAACTTTGAACCAATCAACTATTAAGACACACCCCCTTTAATCACGTGATGGACTGAAGGTATTATATAAGACTTGACATCCGAAGTAGGACGGACTCCTGTATTTTCTCTTGCTGCTTCATACCGGCGGAGCGGTCGGTGATCTCAATAAAATGTAGTTCGATTAAGTTATGATTTGTGTGTCCGAGGTTGAGATGCAATGCGGGAATGGATTTAAATATTTGTGATGCACGGCCGGGCGACAAGTCATCCCTTTTACCATCAATTAGAATGAAGCAAAAAATAAGTCATAATCAAAACTATGCCACTCAGCCCATGCATTCGTCTGGGCCCGCGCCCGTGTCGTTACATATATATATTATATATATATATATATATAGGCATTAATTGCATACATTGACCGTTGTATTTAATTTGAATGTACTCCGTAGCGATGTGCGGGTTTTCAGCTAGTTTTAATATAACGAGTTATGAATATGACAATTAGTTGCTACTTTTAATTTTATGAATGATTTCTATTATCAGCGCCATTTGTTTTACAGCCACCTTTCATTTTTTAAAAGGTAAGTTTTATGGGTGTTTTCAGGATCCCTTTTTCCTTTAACTAATAAATTCTATTAAAATTTTATGTGTAACTAATTGATCATTTAATGTAGAACTTCAAGTATATTTTGCGAGAATTTCACAGCAAATCAGATTGTGCATTAATGAATAAATGGGGCAGCATAGGCATAATCCAACATAGCATTGTGTTGGATTATGCCTACTGCGAGTACATTCTTATGCGATTCTATAAGAAACGAAAGGAGTCCCACATTTAAATTCGGAGCGTTCTTTTACGTTACTGCGTTGGCCTCCGAAATTTTTGACATGACCTGTGATTGGTTTTGACATATCACGTTGTCAATGAATTAAGCTCTGTGATTGGTTTAATTTTTAATGCTGACGCTATGTACCGCTTCGGATTGAGGTGTGAACAGGCCGTTTTAAGAACGCTTGTTATTATGTGTTATTACGTAAAGATAATTAGAAATTAGAACAAACAACACACTCTTTGTACTTCGAAAATACATGGGTTTTACTATTGATATTTTTGAAAACTTTTAAGTGCTTTTTATATGTTCTGACTCGATTGTTCACATGTTAGAATCTGCCTTTATTTTGCCCTTCTCTTTCATCAACGATCTTACGTCTGCGGTCTCAGCGGAATAATACTACATGGTATGAAGTTAACAGATCACATTAATAATTTAAGTTATGTGTGTATATGACTGTAGTTTGATTTATGTAAAAAAAACAAGTAGCTAGTTGGAGTGTTATCAGTTGCAGGGTATGTATATTCTGCTCTGATGACAACCTTGCTAGCTGGTGATGTTTTAGATATTCTTCTGAAAAACGTGTATTGAACTGTTAATAACACTGGTCTGAAAAAAAAATGAAAAAAAATCGAGCCCTGCTGATACCATTCCTGCTGATTCTTATGTAAATGACTTCCTGAATCCGAATATAACCCGTATTTTCCCTCATCACCCACCGTTTACCGATACATTTACTTAATACAATACATACAATGTATTATGCAATTACATCTTATATCATACAACGTATGTTTGTACTATACAGTTAAGCACTTTACCTTCAACACATACTATACTATCTATATTATATACTATACAATACTATAAAAGTAAATACTACACAACATATTCGATACACATGTATAAACACTTTGCACACAAGTTTCTATACTGTACAACATATGCTATACACTATCTAGCAATAAGTGTTTGAACACCTGAGATAAAAAAGAAAAACAAAATTTATTCATATTCAATAGTTGGTAGAGCCTCTACGAGAGGCAATTACAGCCTCAACCCTCCGGAGCATGTTTTCCGCAAGTCCTTGTATGACGGCTAGGGGTATTTTCTTCCACTCGGCTTGAAGAAGTCATGTAAGTACCTTCACCGATTTTGGACGGTTGTTTCACCCCTTAATTCGGCGGTCCAACTCGTCCCAGAGTTCTTCATAGGGTGTAGGTCCGGGCTCTGGGCTGGCCAGTCCATTCGGTTAACCCCATTGTCACCATACCAATCCATTGTGGACCTCGCAACATGACAGCTGGCGTTGTCGTTCTGGAAGTAACATGGGTCCAACCCGTAAAACCTGCCACCAACTTAGGAAGTACACTGTCATCCAAAATAGTGCAGTCGGCGTCGGCGTTGAGCTTACCATGAATTGGGACCAAGGGTCCCCAGTTCATACCAGGAGAAACACCCCTAGACCATAATTCCACCTCCGCCGAACTTTACTGTGGGCACAATGCATTCTGGCAGGAGGCGTTCTTCAGGCAGACGCCAGACCCAGCCCTCAAGAGTTGTTCGCGGTTTTCGCACTATGCAACAAAGTACCGGAATTACGGCAGGTTATTGGGGAATTCTGAATACCACTCATTACTTTATAAATATCCAAACTTGATTAATTCTTCATTGAATTTGGAAAAAAAGACTCGCAGTACTACACATTGTATTATAACTAATGAACCTCCTGTTTTTTCACGTGCACGCCGGTTACTCCCGCATAAATTAGCTGCAGTAAAACGAAATTTCAGGAGCTGGTACAAAAGGGTATCTGCCAGCCCTCTAGTAATTCTTGGAGTAGTCCTCTTCATTTGGTACCGAAAAGTAATAATGAATGGCGATTTGTGGAGATTATCGTCGGCTGAATACAGTAACTGAGCCCGACAGATATCCGATTCCACATATTCAAGACTTTGGAGCTGAGCTACATGGGGAAGAACAATTTCAGTAAAATTGATTTAAAACAAGCATATCATCAAATCCCGGTAGAGCCAAGTGATATCCCTAAAACTGCAGTTATAACACCTAGGATTGTTTGAATATATGTACAGTATTTTGGATTAAGGAACGCAGGGCAGACATTTCAGCGTCTAATTGATGAAACATTGAGAGGACTTAAGTGTTTTGCATATCTTGATGATATTCTCGTCGCATCAGCTGACGCAGAAGCACGCCTATCTGATCTAAAAGCAGTCTTTGAGCGCCTTAACGAGAAGGTCTCGTGTTGAATGTTGACAAATGCGTTTTTTGGCGTCCAGGAATTAACATTCTTAGGTTGTTCTATTTCTAAGCAGGGGTATTAAACCTTCACCGGGAAAAGTGGATGTTCTTAAAAATTATCCTTTGCCAACTACAGTTCGTGCATTGCGTCGGTTTTTGGCAATGGTTAATTTCTACCGTAGGTTTATACCTAAGGCCGCTGTCAAACAAATTGAGCTGTATGATCTCATAAAGGGTAGGAAAAAGAACGATTCCTCTCCACTTCAATCGACTGGGGAAAACAAAAAATACGTTCGAAATTTGTAAACAATCAATTTCAGATGCTGCATTGTAACTTATCCACATCCAGAGAGTAAACTTTCACTTTCAGTGGATGCATGAGATACTGGAGTTGGTGCTGTTATGCAGCAGAAAATTAATGGCAACTACGAACTGTTGCATTTTTACCCGTCGATTGACACCTGCGGAGATGAATTATAGCACATACGATAGAGAGTTGTTGGCCATATACAATGCCGTAAAACATTTACCTCCGCATTTGAGGTAGGATATTTTCAATCTTGACAGACCACAAACCATTAACGTTTGCTCTTCAGCAGAAACAGAATAAAATTCGCCTCGTCAACGAAGACAATTGGATTGCATAAGCCCATATACCACAGACATAAGATTCGTTTCAGGTACTGGAAAATTGTATCGCTGACCGCATTTTCACGAATTGAGGAAATACAAACCCCTAGTAGTATCGACTACGCGGCCATGGCGAAGGCACAGAAACTAGATGACGAACTGGAGGAATTAAAAAATTATTCGTCCACTCATTTTCAACACTATGATTTTTTCTTCGGGCATACCACCTTTATACTGTGATATTTCAAACTGGTCATGTGCGCCCATACGTTCCAAAAAGCTTTAGGCGAGCAGTGTTTCCATCAGTGGCATAATCTAGATCACTCTGGCCCTAGACCAACTACTGCTGCTGTAAAAAAAAATGTATATTTGGAAGTCCTTAAAAAGGACTGTTCCGACTGGTGTAAAGAATGTGTAGAAGGCCAAAAATCAAATTAGTCGTCGTACTTAATCTCCTATAGGACAATTTCCTTATCAGGTGATAGATTTAGTCACGTACATTTGGATATCGTTGGCCCTCTTCCTTCATCACAAGGATTTATTTACATTCTTACCTGCATAGATCTCTATACTCGTTGGCCAGAAACCATTCCTATAAAAGATTAGTCAGCACAAACAGTAGAAGCCTTTATGTCAGGTTGGGTAGCCAGATTCGGACTCCCGAAATTATAACGACAGATCAGGGGCACAATTTCGAAAGCGACCTATTTTCTGCACTGGCAAAAGTTTGGGGCACGAAGAAAAATAGGACTACTGCCTATAATCCTTCCGCGAACGGTCTCGTCGAGCGTTTTCATAGGAAATTGAAAGAAGCTTTAAGGTGACTGCCTACGTTGAAAATGCCCATTTTTTGACTAATTTGGTCATTTTATTTTTTGCAAGAATCCTGAAATTCATCTTTTCTCTTTTCAAAACCGTTAGATTTTCATTCTACATCAATTAGAAACAGAGTTATAGCTATTTTAAAAACATCGTCTGATACAAAATTGAAGCGACACACAACTTTAAATGCGTTTTTCTCAGAATTATGTTTTTTAACACAAATCTCTACCGTTATCATGATATCTCACATAATAATGCATATAATTTGATCAAATTTTCAGAAATGTTTAGATGCTATTGTTAATGAGATGACGCACAATAATGATGTATAATAAATAGTTTTTGTGTTTGGGGCTCTTTTTATAAGGAAAGGAATGACAAATTGGGGAAAATTTCATATTAGAACATAAAATTGTCTGTATTATTTTTGCATTTTTAAAATTTCTCTTAGATGAGGTCATTTTGAAGATACTGTTATATGTATCATGTGTGAGAAAGGAAATTAAAATAGTAGCATTAGAATTTTGTGCAGAGTGTTTGGCGTTTTATCTAAATTTCATTAAAATTACTTCAATTGACCAATTTATAAAAAGTATGGCATTTACAGGCAGTTTTTTTTATTTTTTATTTTTAAATGCTATTTTAACCACAAAGACACAAAAAATCCTTAAAAAAGTAATTTTTTAAAAAAAATTGCTCCGAACGTAGGCAGTCACCTTAAAATGCACTTTGAAGGGTAACGAAAGTGGACTGAAAAACTTTCATAGTTTATGCTTGAAATTCGCACTGGCATTTAAGAAGAGATCGGCACGTCCCCGGCAGTAAATTGTATACGGGACTAACCTCCGTTTGCCCGGAGAAGTTTCTTTGTCTATTGCAGGTCCAAAGAATCCGAAACTGTTTCTCCAGGATCTGAGACGGCATTTTGAGCAGATTCGCCCGAAGCCAACGTCCGATCATAGTTCGAGAGGTTTCTTCATTCACAGAGATTTACGGAACTCTTCACATGTCTTTGTGCGTCTGGACTGTATCCGCCGTCCTTTGCAACAACCGTACTCTGGACCCTTTGAAGTGCTGGAACGAAAGGACAAGTTCTTCAACCTGCAGATGGGAACAAGCAAAAACTGGATTTCCATCGACCGCTTAAACCGGCCCATATGCTTTGTCCGGGCGGTCCTACGCCGGCGATAACCAGCCTGAATTCGTCCACAACTACCAGGTCCGGAAGACACGTCCGTTTCCGGATTCCACAGCCGTAAGTTTGGACTGGATG
The DNA here is from genome assembly GCA_907164885.2 of Dolomedes plantarius. Classification (NCBI taxonomy): domain Eukaryota; kingdom Metazoa; phylum Arthropoda; class Arachnida; order Araneae; family Dolomedidae; genus Dolomedes; species Dolomedes plantarius. The sequence goes on from OU015501.1 coordinate 67,468,543, forward strand.
GGGGATTCCTGTGGCCTTCAGCACAAGAAGAAGAAACCGGAATGCAAATGTTCGACGATGTTCACGTCAAACTGACGTGCAGCGTCGTCGAACCGCGATAAAAAGATCCAAATTTTCTACCCAGCCTCCTTTTCCGTTTTCCCTTTGCGGTTGCTGGCTTACCGAATGTTACTGATTTGGTATAAGTTCAGTGTTATTAAGTTGATTGCATGCAACCGCTCGCCTGGGTTATTCGTATCCTGAAATACAGAGTCATGTGGGTGAAATTCAGATAAAGTCAGGCCTCAGGGTTGTTTTTAAGCTAGACCCGGAACGACCCACAAATACATCATAAGTAATGGACTGCATTTTTTAGATTTTGTTTTCACGAGGAATAAACATATGTTTCGACGTGTGTTGCGTTGCTCGCTGCCTTATTACAGATAAGTGCCACTATGGGGCGACATCATGAAAGGGATATTTCTTCCAAGTATATTGATTTAAAGTTATGTTAAGCGTTTTTTTACTTATAATGCTCTGTTTTATTTGAAAAAGGGATGCATATAAATTAAAATATTCTTCCACATATTGTATTTTTTATTTATATGTAGAAATATTTCTTAAAATTTCCAATGGCAAGCAATAACAGAAATAAGAAGATAAAAGGGTACAAGAAAACAAACAACACAAGAAAAAAAAGTAAAACGAAGAAGGAAACAGGGACGTATCAATTGCTCAATTCTCTTGCCTCCCAATATGAACTACAGAGATCTCGAGCTGACAGTGCCTCACAGGTCTGGAGATGGAAAAATGTCCATAGCTTGTGGTTTTATCACAAATGGTGCAGAAAGGACTCTTTAGAATTTTCAAGCGGCTCAGATGATTAGCCAAACTGTCATGACCAGTTAAAAGCCTGATCATGGCCATTGAATTCTTCCTTGGAAAATCTGGAATCTATTGCACTATAACAACCCATAACTTATTAGGATTTCTGTCAATTAATTCTTGATAAAATAGGTCTTTCAATTTCTTCCGGATAAATATCCTTATAGAAATAATTGAAGAACCAAAAAACTGGTACAGGCATTAGTATGGCAAATAACGGAGATATGCAACCAATCAGCGAAACGCGTTGCGGTCGGCAGCGCCTATATAAGACAACATGTGTATGGCGAAGCTGTTAGATCGGTTCATGCCGCTACCATGGCAGGTATCCGATTTAGGTGACTTGATGTGGCAACGGTGACAGCGAGTGTGTTGGTCGGGTATTCCAAGTGCTCTCGTAAATTTAGTGATTTTTGGAAAAATATCTATTATTAATCAATTATTTCATGTTCTATTAACTAACATAATGTTATATACCTAAGTAAGATATTATTACCCACTTAAATTCTTTATTTATTATTTCTAAGTTAGAAATATCGTTGGCCGTAGGCCTAACGAACTTGCAATGAATAGGGCGGTTTGACTGCTGTACGTGGTACTGTTGAACAACTATTGTGCCTTATTCTTGTGGAGGTACAAACTGACCTGTCTACAGGGCGAATTATATTTGTGGGTGATTATTTTAGTACTGATACTGAGTGATTATATTGGAAATTAATTCTGGCCAGTGGAGTTCGCAAGTATTAAATTATATCGTTGAAGAGTGCAAATTGGTATATTGCTATCATAGAAGAGGTGCTTATTGTGTTCACTGTGTTCAAGTGCTTGTGGATTACCTTCGGGGCAACTAATTGTAATTTAAATTTGCGAAACATACTTGGATTACCAGTGTGTATTGGGATACGCCCACCAGCGTCAAGATTGCTGAGTTGCAGAGAAACAAGGTAGGAACATAAGATTTATGTACAATTTATTGCTAACCCCAGATGAGTATTGTTATTCCATATTAATATTATTTAGATATATCAAGTGGTTTATGCTCATCCAGAGAGATTTGAGTATAATTGCTGACTAACTAGCATAAAATTGCACCCTTGTTCGCATGCGTTGTGATAATATTTGGTGGATGTTGAGTATTGTACTGAAATATTTATTTCGTGCCCTGTTTCTCCATTTACTCATTCCCTGTAAAGTGCTATTGGTACTTAATTGATATAACCAGTTTTAGGAGTAAACTTGTGTCAACAGGCTCTGCCACAGACAATTTTATTGGAACTCTTATGAATATACACTGCTGGCCACTGTAAATGCAACACCCTGAGGAACCGTGCAAATAACATGAAATTTACAACATGCATTAGCGGAGGTGAGATATGCAAATGATTAGAATTTCAGCGCAGACGCACATCACGCGCGCCTGTGGCGCCACTTCAAAGGGCTATTTAAGGCTTGGAGATTTCGACAATTTCAAGTTCGGCAATTGGTGTTTTTCTAGTGGTTTTTTTAAAAAAAAAGATCAATTATGCCCTCGTCGAAAACAGCGATCATCTTTTGATCAAGTATCCGAGTTCGACAGAGGAAGGATAGTGGCCTACCGAGATTGTGGATTATCTTTCAGGGAAATCGGTAGGTCGTGTTGGACGAAACCAAACAACTGTAATGCGGATATGTGATCGTTGGAATGCAGGAGGGTACGACGGACCGGCGTGTTCGAATCGCATCCACCTCAGCGCACCACTTCACGTGATGACAGGCAAATTATGTGCATGGCAGTGACGGATCGCTCCGTCACATCACGAACCATAGCACAGCACATGCAGTCTGTAACGCATCATCCAGTGTCTGCGCGTACCATTCGACGCCGTTTACAGCAGAGTGGTCTGTCCACAAGACGTCCATTGCTTTGTCTACCCTTGACGCAGAACCACAGACGTCTCCGCCGCCAATGGTGCGATGACAGAAGGATGTGGACGGCAGAATGGAATGAAATTGTCTTTTACTGACGAGTCACGCTCGTCGGCAACACCACAATGGGCGCATTCGAGTTCTGGAGACACCGTGAAGAGAGGATGCTGAACAGCTGCGTTATGCAACGCCAGACTGGTCCTGCATCGGGTATTATGGTATGGGGCGGTATGGATATCACTCTCGCACACCGTAGTACGCATTGCGGTACTTTAAACGCCAGCGCTACAATCTCCGAGGTGTTGGAGCCAGTTGTCTTCCTTACCTTCAGGCTTGCCCACAAGCCATATTTCACAGGATAATGCGCGACCACACGGGCAACGCATTGTCCAGCGGTTCTTCGTCAATCGCCAGATTGAATTGCTTCCCTGGCCGCCTCGCTCTCCGGATCTTTCGCCGATAGAAAACATGTGGTCCATGGGTTTGCTCTACGATTGACCCAGATTCCATCCCCAGCTGCCACAGCAGATCAACTTTGGCAACGTGTGGAAGCTGCTTGGTCTGCTGTACCCCAAGAACTCATCCAAAGTCTCTTTGAATCAATGCCGAGGCGTGTGGCAGCGGTGATCTCCAACAATGGCGGCTACTCTGGCTACTGATTTTGGCAGGAACCACACTTCACAGAAGTCTATAAATTTAATCATTTGATACTTGGTCAACATGTTATCTACAAAATAATTTTGTTGTGATATCTCTTGTCTTTCTTGGTGTTGCAATTTGGGTGGCCAGCAGTGTACATTAGTATGACGGAACAAAAAAAAAAAACTCTTGATAATATAGAGAAATATGTCTTCGACGTTGACCATCCATGCTGCGATCAATCTCTGGTTGATATGAAAAATGACTTGAAAATAAGAACACAAATAATTTAGGATAAAATAAACAATGATAGAATAATTAAGGGGGACAGAAAGGAATTTACAGAAGAAATTTCAAAAAACTATTTCTTAGTTAAACTACAGTGAAACTTTATATTAGATTTGCAAGGCCAGATCAAGGCCTTAGAAAGGCAGATTAAAAACCTATTTTACGAGACAAAAGCACAGGAGAACAAAACAAAGTACATACGCTGACACATTGAGGGGACAGGAAAAGAGAGAAAGACCTAGATCTAAAACAAGAAAAGGTAAAACAACACATACAATCACAATATTCCCTAAGGAAGACCAAAACTCAGACCACACAAAAAAGAACTACAGGACAGCATAAAACCGGAAGAACTATGTATCGGTATAAACACAGTAAGAAAAATTAATAAGGGAGGTCTGGCGATTAGCGTGGACAAAGACGCTGAGAAACTGATAGGGCAAATTCGACCGGTGGAAAACCTGAGGATAGATACAACGTTACAAAATCAAAAAAAAAAAAAAAAAGAAAACCACCTATTATAATATTTGGGGTAGAACTACGCAGGGAAGAAATCGAAAAAAGCTAATATCGCAAAACGAAGAGCATACCAAGGCCATATTCAAATACAGAGCCAAGCAGGGCTATAACTGGGTCATAAATGTAGACTGTAAATCCTATAATAGGATTATAAAAAATAAAAGTTAAACTGGGCTGGCAAAAATACAATATAAGAGAATTCCTAAAGCCACAAATTTGCTATAACTGTTACCAAACAGTGCACTTGGCTAGATTTTGCAACAAAAGAAAAAATGTAAGAACTGTGGACTGGAAGAACACGGGGATTGTGAAAATACCATCTGTTGCATAAATTGTAAATACACTAACGACAATTACAATACAAAATTTGCTACTGATCACTTGCCCTACGATTATAGATGTGAAAATTATAATAAGGCCATCGAGAAGCTTCGGGCCAGAACTGACTATGGCTTTACCGAATAACACTGTTCGGGCTCCGGGGTCTGATTCGGCCCTCACTGGCTCTTCGGGTTTATTGAAATGCTTACACCTCAATTCTGAATAACTCTTTACTTGCGACATATGAAATCTCGGCAGACCCTAATTATGATATAATTTCCTCTTCTGTAGTGAGGCTCATTCAAAGAGACGCATGAAATAATCTGATTTTATTCCACTTATAGTCCAGTCAAATTGTGTTCTTCGGAGGAAAATTTTGGGGTAGTTTTGATTTCTTCCATTTTATGTTTTTTGGGGTGCTGAATCCGAATCTGAGGTTTGTTAACAAATTTCGTGACGCAACATTGAAGAAAATGCAAAAAAAAAGGTAAAAATTTTCATTTTTTGGCAGGTTTTTGCTTATAACTCGGAAACTATCAACTTTTCGTATAACCCCATTATCAAAATTAAAGTACATTAAATTTCCTACAAATTTCACTATTTAGTTTTTTTCTCCGATGGACCGTTTAGGCTCAAGCGCTATTTGAAAATTGGCGTATTTCGGCTGTCTCCACAAAAACCCACTTTTTCCACTCCAAAATTCTAATTTATTATTAATGGCTGTCAATTAGTGAATTCCTCCCAGTTCTCTGCACATACCTTATTTAGATCATATATGTAGAGGTACAGGAAATTTTTTCGAAAATAAAATAATGTTCAAGTTATTTAAAGAAGTCCGAAATTGTACAAATTAGTTGTAATTGTTACAAAAAAAGTTGAAATTCCAAAGAAAAATCTTTAAAAAATTATTACATTTTATTATATTGTATTACAATACATATGATCATATATTACATTATTATATGAGCCGTTGTCGTTTAGAGGGTCCTGGCTGAGATTCTTCGAAGGCGGCGAGTCTTGGCACAGGTTCGGGTTGTTCTGTCGTCAGCGTCGGGGCTTATTCATCTGGAAAATGAAAGAGGTGGTGAGAAAACAACAACTTGTGATCATATCTTAAGAAGAGATGAGTGATTACGAAATAGATTGTGAGATTAGACATACCTTCCGCATCATGTAAGCGTATTTCTTCAGTCTGTTCTTAGTCTCTTTCTTCGGTCTCTTCTTCGTCAAACTCAATGCTGTCTTCCGGGGGCTCGACGTTCTCACACAGCCCTTCGCACGATGTGCAGATCGGGGATCGGGGAGCACTGGATGCCAGCCTTCCTGCATCCACAATTGCGTTGGCAGCCTTTTTTACATTTACAAGAAATGTGCCAAAGTATCGAGTCCGGTGCAGGCTTCAAAGTGGTTGGCACTGCCACGAGACCATTCCTTGTTTTTTTTCCAACCCCACTCTTTCGGGTCTCCTTGTTGCTCGTCAAGTGTGGTTTGACCGGATAACCACTGCTGCACCTGAAAGTAAACTCTCATGGAATGTTGTCGTGCAGCAGCTTCGGTGGGGGGTAGTGAGGCAATGTTGCTTTTACTTTTACTTTTGTATGATGAAGATACGTATTGCCTGTATCTCAAATCGCTCAGGCTAGTCTCATGTCCTTTCCCATACAGAGTCATAAGAAACACGTTTCCTGCTTCGGCAATCTCGTCCTGGTATGCACGAGGTCTTTGAAAGCGTCAATGACTGGTTGCAAGTCATTGTTCCTCTGCAGGACTGTAAGAAATTTCAGTTTCCCCTGATTAAACAAAGCAGAAGAGGTGTCACAACCACTCATCGCGTGCAGGAACAATATGGTCTGATAGGATTTTGTCAGTGGCAATATGGGATTGTAGAGGTTTGAGACATCTTCCCTTTTACTGGTTTCAAAAAGAAGACATTCTTTATATCAGGGCTACACAGGCCAATCAAAATCACCGAAAGGTCGATATCTTCCCCCAATCACTGTCACATTCATTTGACGGGGCTAACGTAAGAGCTGTTGTGATAATTAGGATATCAGCGTCCTCCACAGCTTGCTGTGAATCAATTTTGCATCATCAAATTTTTCCATTAGCATAGATATCAACCGGCTCTTGTTTTTGGAGTTTGCAAGGAAACTCTCCTGCGAGACAGTGGGCACCATCGATTCTGTAAATGATATTGCAGCAGATTGTTTTCTTTGCGCTCTTCTCAATTGTTCTATGCGCTTGGTGCTTTCACAAGCTTCGTCAGGGTAGCCATCGAAAATGACAACGGCATTTGATTTGTAGTTCGACTTGACATATGATACATAACTGTTGCAAATTTCTGCATATGTCTGGCCGTGGTGCCATTTGACCCGGTGTAACAAAAACCCTCCGTCAATGACATATTTTGTATCGCTCAAGTTCCCCTGTTCAGTTGGAGTCGGTGTAAAAGCCCTGTACAATCTCGATTTTGTTCCTTTCTTCATACCATGCTCATCAAAAAGACAGAGAGGGTAGGGGGTTATGTTCGTAACGCAAAAATTCTCGCAGCTCTTCATATGAATGTTTCACGATGGTCATTCGTTGGAAAAGTGTGGTTGGATGATGACTACATGCCTGTCTTGTATCTGAATAGAGCTGTTCATGATCGCAAGAGGCTGCACTCTTTCGCTTCGTTTGAATTTACAGCTTGAAAAGCACCACCAACAATGCTCTGTATACCTTTTATGCCCATCTCATTGGACAAGTGGCAGATGATCCTCTCATCTGCGACAACACCTGTACTTAGTGACATTAGTTCAGTGGTCTCGGGGAAAGGAGGATGCTCGTGGAACCAATTCAGAACTTATCTGCGTCAGTGTTGTTTCGCTTTGCATAGCATCTCTGTTGTCAACGTGTTGTTCTGACGTTGTGAGTTCCACTCCTGTAAAGCGCTCAATCTCTTGGCACACACTATGCAGTGCTGTCATCCCTTGTGTCCATCTTGTCACAACGCCTACAGTTATTCCACGGCCATGAGTGAGACCACCACTTGTCTTCATTGACTTCATTAGAGTTTGTTCAATCACCATATCACTCCAGGTGCCACACCACAGTTTCTCACTCCTACGAATGGTGAAACATCCTCGGGTGGTGAAATGCTCGTAATCTGCAGATGGCATTACAGTTTTCAAGTTATGCATATCCTGGAGGTAAAGATGGCTGCATTTGGCATACAGATTATGGCCACTGGTGTGAAAGAAAGGGAGCATTTCATATATGGTTTGGAGATGTAGATCCCAGTTGCTGCTTCTTTCTGCTTCAATGAATTTCTTAATCAAAGTCACCATTTCAAAATATACAATCCAGAGCTTTGCAGTGGGACCACGTTCTGCCAACAGTTGAAGCTTAGCTTTAAATTCTTCTTGCATATCTTTCACAATCTCCTTCACATCATTTGAAAGAATGATTGTTCTGTCCATGTTGAACAAGATCTCCAATTGATCCACCATTGTTAGCGACATGGCCATTGATTGAATCACAATTTTGGCCAAAGTTCTGTGAGCTAACATATAAGCTCGTACTGCCCTTGTGTAGGTGTGGCCAGACATGATTTTTTCAGTTGCGTCCGCCGCATATATGGTATTGAAAAGTTCAGCCAATCCACTACCTTGCATAATTTAACCAATTGTCCCCATGAAGGACATCAGTAAATGAAATCCACCGAGCCTTATAACAACATTTGACAGAGCAGGATCATCGGGACGGCTAGCAAGAATGTCTCGTGCCTTGAAGTAGAGAGGTTGGTCAAATGTTACCAGGCAGGTAACTTGGTTTAAGGATTTAATCTTCTTTACTGCGGACAACAATGCTGTGAATATTGTATCATAATCACTTGGAGGAGCATTGATAAATGGCTGGTAACTAACAAACGTTAGTTCATATGGGATGTCTCTTGTGACATCTTCCATAAATCCATTCCATCCAGAGATGCCAGGAATGTCTCTGCTTTTCCCATAGAGCCACAAAAGATCAGGCACAGATGGAATCACGGTTTCGGTTGGTGTATGCATTTCCTTGAGATCTTTATCTTGATTTCAGCTAAACCTTCAGGTTTTGTCATTTCAAAATGGATCAGTTGAACAGCTCCATAACTTCGAGAAACCTCAGGTGGAGGTATCATTTTCAGCCTAGGAATGAATTGATTGGTGGCTATTGCATGTTTTGGTACGATACAGTAAATGCCACCCATGACGTGAAAGGTGTTGTATCCGTCGATTGTATGTACGTTAAAATCAGCATTATCATACACCTGCTGTGAAAAGCACGTCTGGTTAACTTTCAGCGGATCGCTGACAGCTGATGCTTCCAGGCGGACAGCCTCTATGTAAGTCGAACAAAATCCCAATGAGGAAACCACATCGACTAATATCCTTGAGCCGTACTTCTTGTACAGAAACACTGCCAACCCTACGAGGACTGGTGAAACGAATGATCTGGGCCTCACTGCTGCTACAAGACTATGAGCCAGTGCTGTGCTCTTCTTCCACATATCATGGTCCCCACGTTTTTTGTTTAGTACAACTGTTTCCATAAATGTACGGAGACTTTCAGGAATGAGTTCCTTATTTCCTTCCAAAAATTTATCAGGTGAGGGGTACTGTTCTGTCTCATAAACCTGGCTCCGGATATCCTCAACAACAATTGCAGCAGCCGTCTTAATAATCCGGAGTATTTCCTCTTGTTCATTTTTTAACGCCTGCTGGTACAAGCATCATTTAAAATTTTATACCCTGTGTTTTTGAAACACACTACCAGCTTCTTGCTTGGAGAAAAGGTCATTATTATATCGCTTCCATATTTTTTAAGTAGAAGAGCTTTAACTGTCTTTATGTCAGGACGATAATCACCCTTGATTTAGTCCACCAACTCGTCTAGCGTAAACTGACATTCTCCATCACTATTCTCAAGATAAGTGTAAACATATTCCATTGCTGCTTCAACATGATTGGCGAATGGACCCCTTTTTCTCTTCTCTTGAATTTTTGGGCAATTGTACAATTTTCTCATGCATAAACTATGATACTGACAATCAGAAGCCACCAAGTCTGAGACAGGCAAAAGACGTTTGATTATGGCTTGTCCATACTCATCACCACGTTCTTCTGCCCTTTTTATGATAGTTTCCTTGACTTTCAAAACTCGAACCTGATAAACAATATTACGATTGGTTTTCTTTTTTCTTTGTTGTTCTATAAAGTCAGGTGTTATGACGAGGCCACACATAAAACAATGAGTTTTGAAATTGAAATGCGCTTCAGTAGAACGCCTTTTGACTTGCTCTCTACCCTGCTCCGCCTTCTTCAAATGAGCTGCTATTATTCTTTTATTAATGTAGTTTGTACGACATCGCTCATGAACATCAACTGCAGATTTTCACGTAGCTGAACATGTTCATCATCCTTCCTCTTCTTGCTTGACTTGATAAACGTTTTCAAACCTATTTGCTGCACCGTTATCACCTTCTCTACATTATTATCCAGCACTTCATCGCAAGGCACTTCATGCCTTGATTATTAAAGCTAAATATAAATTTATTAAATTAATAATAACGGAACATCTCATAGCAATTAAGATTAATATTGAAGAAGAGGAAATAATCATCGTGACGATCTATATTCCCCCTGCCGATAGCTCATTAGATAGGATGGAGCCACAGTGGACTCAACTGAAAAACCTGATTGAACAAAATTCTAACAGTAAAATAATCTCAGGGGATCTAAACGCTAAATCCACCATCTGGGGACAGACCGACAGACAGAAGAGGCGAAGAGATTTTAAAATTAACAGTGCAATATGACGCGTATATTAGAAACAACTCAAACAGCCTCCCTACTTATAATGGACCATTCGGTGAGGGCTGGCCCGACCTGACTATTACTATTGGCATGGAGGAAGAACGAATTCAAAACTGGGAAGTAATCGATAAATTCATAAACACAGACCATAATGCTATCTACTTTGAAATAACTAAAAGAGAAAATACCAATTATGAGGAGAAAACCAAAAGATGGAAAATAGAAAATCTCTACTGGCTAGAATTTAGAACCGAATTAAATAAAGAACTGAAAAAAATTCATGAAGAAATGCAAGAACGTACAATTGATGAGATTATATATGAAATTACCTCCCAATTATGCTATAAACATAGAAGGAAAAATAATAGGAATAAAAAAAGTTAACACACACTGGTGGAATTTGGAATTAGAGATTAAAAGAAAAAAATTAAGAGCTCTTCGTAAGAGATTTCAAAAAGAGGCTATTGCTTATAGAAATAGATTAAAGATGGAATTTAAGAAAGAGCTGTTTGTAAGATAAACATTAAAAAAGCTAGAAGCATTTCTTTTAAAAGCTATATCTAAAAACTTACTATCAGAGACACTTTTGGTAAAGTTAAGAGACTGATTAGTACACAAAAAAAAACATATGCAAGAGGGGATACAGCTTGAAAATGGCATCCTTCTAGATAAAAGACGATATCGAAGAGGCATTGGTAAAATTTCATTTTAAATATGAACAAGAGAAGAGTATTCATAATGAAGAGATCAGTGTGGAAGACTCAAAAGAAATAGCTACAAATGAAATAGATTATATTATCGGAGGGATTGCCAAAGATAAGGCACCCGGTCATGATGGATTCATGATTAGCATTGTTAAAGAGATTTACAAATGTAATAAGGAACTAATTAAAAACCTATTCAACAGATGCCTAAAAGAAAGTTATTTCCCAAAAGAATGGAAAATAGCGGTAGTAATATTCTTCCCAAAAGAAAACAAAGATAAAAGCAACAGGAGTTCTTACAGACCAATCTGTCTACTTCCAGTCATGGGGAAAATCTTAGACAAACTACTAACCAACAGACTAACCATTTATTTAGAATCCCACAACCTACTGTCTCCTTACCAATTTGGATTCAGAAGAGTAATGGGTACTCCGCAAGCTCTCGATAAAATAATGAACATTAATGAAAATAAAAATAACAAACACACTTGTATAATATCCCTTGATATACAAAACGCGATTAACTCTGAAGAAAAATATTCTAATAAACAAACTTAAAGGATTAAATCTTGACGATTATCTTCTGCATATACTTATTATCTTTCTGACAGGAAAATTAAAACGAATAAAGGATTGATTGAATATAATGTTGGTGTTCCTCAAGGATCTTCTTTAGGTCCGCTATTTTGGTTAATAATGATAAATGACTTATTAACTGATTTTAGCTGCAATGATAGTGCGAAAATGCAAGCCTTCGCAGATGATGTGATAATTCTTAGCAGCTCTCCGGTAATATATAAATTCAGTGATATAACGACGAACATACTAAACTATCGCCAGAATTGGATTAACAGAAATAAACTTAAAATTAGCATAGAAAAGTGCTGTTACACTATTGTGCCCTATAAAGGTAATACGGAAAGGTAAAATAAACAGAAAGCCTACGATCAAACTGGGTAATAATATTAAATTTCAAGAATCCATTAAATACCTGGGCATTTATATCGACACAAAACTAAACTTTGACAACCATATTAAAAATTCTAAGGAAAAGGCATTACAATCTTTCTACAAACTAAATAGAATCTCAAAAAAAAAACCTGATGCGTTAAACCTCAAATTACTAAAGAAATTTACAAAATAATTACAGAAAAAACTATCCTTTATGCTGCTGAGATTTGGTATACGGACACCGAAAATCATAGAAGAAAATTGCAACAATTACAAAAGACCTTTCATACTGTTTCAACGGACGCTCTAAATGTTCTAGCAGGTTGCACGCCATTATATTTAAAGGCTAAAACCGCCAAAAATTTATATAAACTTTACGACAAAAGACAATAAAAATTGATGGTTAAAAATTTAACGAGAATAACAGTTTAACTAGAGAGAAAAAAATACTGAGAATAGAACTAATTAATCATGATTGGAGTTTCGACCTAAAAAATAAAACCAATATAAAAAATATTTACTGATGGCTCCAAAAAAGGAGGAGAGAACAGGTGCGGGGGTGGTAATTTATAAAGACGACACAATCATAGAGAAAATTAGAGAGAGAATAGACTGTGCAAATTCCTACACTGCGGAACTCGGAGCTATACAGATAACCATTGATTATATGATCAACAACAAAATTGACAAATGTGACATATACATTGACTCTCGGACTGCTTTAGAAACTCTATCAACAAAAATTGTGAAATCATACATAACATCAAACAACAAATTAAATCTAATAACAAAATTGTATACTTCCGCTGGGTTAAAGCCCATGTGGGAATTTTAGAAAATGAGGAAACCGACAGAACCGCCGAGGAAGCTACGGAATTAGAAAGGAAGCCAAGGAAGTTACTCTTATAAATGGACAAAGAAAAAGATTAGAACATTACTACAAAAAGAGGAAATAAAAGATTGGCAGATTAAATGGAATCCGAGTTCTACTGGCAGAAGAGTTAATGAAATTTTTAATAGAGTAAATAATCATAGAATAATGGCAGACTTCTACATTAACCAAGCAATTACGGACCATGGCTCCTTCAGGACACGGCCAGATTCTTCAATAAAAATGACCTTTGCCAATGCCGAAATATACAGACTCCGGATCACTGCCTATTTGATTACCCTATATTCGCTGATATTAGGAAAAACCTTCCTAGTAACTGTACTGAATGGTCTAATCACAAATTTTTGTGTGATTTCTATTGTAAAAAAATTATTGTTAGTGTTGTCAAGCACTTACTTCAGATTCAGTTTCCAGTACTCCCCTCTGCTCAAAACTAGGGAGGATTCTTCTTAACTCTTTCTTCTGTCTTTCTTTTGCTGCTGTTTATATATTTTTTTGTAATTGTGTTAAATAATGACAAGTATTTGGGTTTAAAATCTATTTAAATCTTCATTGCCAATTCTGCTTCTGATACTTACCACTGTAGTTTTTCCCCTGTCTGTACCGTCAGCTCTGGATGTTCCAGGCTGCACGGATCCGTTAAGTTCCTTAAAAAATTTTTTGACTTAAAATTATTACTACAAAATCTACCTGGTAGTGTAATTTAACTCCTTTCGGAGCCTAGATCAGCTGCCGTCGTTTTGTTAATTGTTAGTTCTTCTGGCTGGCTTATTTCCAATCTTTGTCGGTTGTTTACATCGTTACAGTATTAGTACTGGGTTAGTTAATTTGCATGGTGTAATTTTCAATAAAACTTAGGCTTGTTTATATTTATTCCCGCTACTACTGGCCAACTACTGGTACTGTTACATTCACTTATGTTAAACTATAATAGTGTGTTAAAAATTATACTTTGATATTATTGCTGGATGTGTTACATTCTCTTATGTATAACCCATTACTTTCTCTTATGTAAAATTCATCGTGTTGCATTCTCTTATGTAAAATTACAGAGGGTTATATCTATACTTTGTTTATATCATTTGTACTTGAATAGAAACGTGTTTACTTATAAAATTGGTACGCAAATAGATGCATTCTAGGTCACAAACTTGAATAAATATACACTGAAGTGCCACTGTATTAGGGATACCTACCTAGTAACGAGTTGGGCCTCCTCTGGCCTTGATAACGGCTGCCACACGACGAGGCATAGATTCAACAAGTTTCTGGAAACGTTCCACGGGAATGGCTTGCCAAATATTGGCTAAAGCTGTCCATAATTCAGTAAGGTTCTTTGGTGCTGTGTGATGGCCTTTCACGTCTTGTTCCAAAACATCCCAAAGATTCTCAATAGGATTTAAGTCTGGGCTTCTAGGTGGCCAATTCATGACAGAGAAGTCAGAGGAATGCTCATCCAACCAGCCAGTAGCCAACCGGGACTTGTGAGAGGTACAGTTGTCTTGCTGGAAAACTCCATTACCATGCGGATAACAGAACAGCATAAACGGATGGAGGTGATCACCCAGCAACTCTACGTACCGAATTGCATTGAGGGAGGTTGGTACACGCACCAAAGATCCCAACTGTGCCACGAAAAAACACCCCAGACACCATGAGCCACCATGCCCTTGTACAGTTCCAGCCAGGCATGCAGGATACATGGCTTCATGAGCCTGACGCCATATTCTCAGCCTCCCGTCGGCGTTAACTAGTCGGAATCGAGACTCATCACTCCATGCTACTCGTTTCCAGTCCTCTACACTCCAGTCTCTGTGCTCTCTTGCCCAGGCAAGTCGTGCAGACCGATTGCGAGTATAGAGCAATGGTAGTCTCGTAGGTCGACGGCTCTCGAAACCCATACGGTGAAGCGAGCGTTGCACAGTCCGTTTACTGACTGTACGACTGGCACTGTCATTAAATTGGGTGGTAATTTGAGCTAATGTTTGGCTTCGCTGGCTACGTAGAATACGCCTGAGCCGTCTCTCACCACGCACTGTCAAGCTAATTGTCCTTTGCAGTTTGCCCGATCGCTAGTTTTTTTTCCCACCATCCATGTATTCTTGGTATACTCTTGACACTGTCGACCTTGAAAATCCTAGCTGTCTGACGATTTCGGAAATTGAATGGCCCATGCGTCGCGCACCTACGATTTGTCCGCGATCGAAGGCGTCTAAATCAGGCAGTTTACACATGATGGCAATTCCAACAACTAATTCAGAACAACCACAGTACGTGCTATATATGCAGTTACCACAGCGCCCTCACTTGCGCATACATGATGCGCAGCGCTACACAATTTGCATAGGCTGTGCTATCCCTAATTCAGGGGCACTTCAGTGTATAAATGAATTTATTACTTATTTCAAATTCAGTCACTTATGTAACTTGTTTTTCAAATTGGTGATAACTTTATATTAAGCATTTCTATCTATTACTTTTTCGCCCTTCCGGGGGCTTTTAATAATTGCTCTTGGTAAATTAATCACTTATGTAATTTTCTCTTCTAACTTTGTTTCTGTGTTCATCTCCCTTTCAGTCTATACAATTATTCCATGGTTATAACTTACACTTATCCTCTGCTGGTATGCTTACTTAATTATACTTTAAAATGTTGCTTTGCCTCTCTGTACTATAGTTATAATAATTGTTGGTAAACTTTGCTCCTACCCTCTCTCAACTTGTTTATACTTTGGTTTATACTACGGTATCGCTTCACGCTGCTTTCATCCTAATACTTTTCTACTTTTAATATTATCTATTGTTTTATCGTACTATGTTCTATATTTATCTAAATAATTTTATTAAACTATACATTTGCCTGCGTTAGCTATGCTTACTCTTCAGATTTTACCACTATGGTACATATTTAACAACGGTTTGTTTGTTTACATACACTTTCTCTTTAATCACTTACTATACATCTATGTTTAATATTTATAACTACAGGGATTTATTTTTACACTCGCCTTTTGGTTGAATACAGTTGCACCAGTTGATTAATCCAATGATTTAATCGCTAAGCTTACACACTTATTAAACGCTCGAAACATTAGCAATTCATGTCAATCTTCCAATGATGTGGTGGACCAATGCGGATCTGCCATCTACTTGTTAATCTTAATTTGGTGTTTTTCTTTTCTAACTCTAATAATTTAAATTATTGTTTATTAAATTGTATTTAATTGTATTGTAATTTTTTGCGGGTTTAAAATGTCAAATATTAATCGTGTTCGCTCAAGTTTTGTATTTTTTGTGTTCTCCAACCTATGTGGGTTTAGTAATATCCGCGCTCATGCTGACGTGGCGCATTCTCAGGTTACTTACGCTTTATAGCTCGGTAGCTTACGCTAATTAGCGCCTTTTTGTGTTGCCTGAAATTAAGTGGGTAAAACAATGATCGGAATATCTGTACACGTTGCGGCACTTTATGTACTACAAATCGTTAGGTTTATTACGCTTTTCAGTGATTCACTTAAGGCTGCTATGTACTAAAAAAAAAAAAAAAAACGCATTTCCCTTTTCCTCTTCTTGCATACTCTTGGGGCCTGTTCACATAGGAGTCCGTTGCGTTAGCGTTAAGGAAAAGATGACGTTGAGACGAAAATAAACCAATCATAGGCCTCCAAACGATTATAAATGAAGTTTTTAACGCCTATGATTGGTTTATTTTTGTCTCAACGTCATCTTTTCCTTAACGCTACGCAACGGGACTCCTATGTGAACAGGCCCTTGTGGTGGGAGGAGTCCAGTTTACAGTTCGAGAATTCTTCCCCCCTTAGGATTGACATTTTGAGGGATTGTAATGGCACTCTCTATAGGGGACTTAAGCGCTGCCCCCAAATTATTTATTTAAAATATATATTTGTCAACTATTTACAGGTACATAAATGCTGATAATCAAATAAAATTGGTATTGTCAGATAGCCTGAACTTTTCTGCAAAGCGCTACAGGATTCATTTTATAAATTTCGTCCACCGAAGGAATTTATGAGCGTTTAAAACACGCTATACTAGATTTTCCCCGAATGATTTAAATTTTAAAATATTAATTGCATTTTTTTTAAAAAACGAAAAATGTACACAAATGTAAAATTTCTTTCTCTATGACGGAGTACAATTAAAAAAAAAATCTTTGAATCCAAGTCGGCAATCCGTGGACAAATTTTCTCCATAGGTTAACATTGAGGTGAGCGAATCCAATGGGGTTAGTACAAAGCAGCCTTAAAACACTTGACTTGCGGTCTAGTTGAGGTTGTGTGCCCATATTTTATGAATGCACTTGTCCCCACTTTTCAAATGAATGACGTTTAGCGTCACTAGTCCAGTTTAATCTGTATTCATTGTTGTTTTTCGAATAATTTGTTGCTATTGTTTAACGTTTAACGCATTTGTTCTGTCTCTTCACCTTTATACTGAATGTACTTGTACTTTTGCGACTGTTTTTGAATGTCTTAACTGTCCCCAAGTACTCGGTACAATGGCGTCATAAGTTTTGTAAGTTCTATATTCTACCAGTTCAGCTTGTTTAATGAGTAGTTTAAATGTGCTGTTATGTTGCCAAAACAGTCATAGTAAGTCATGTTGACTTCATTAAACTTTTTACTTTCTATTATACCTAATCGGTTTATGACGTCACTAGTGCTGTACTTACTTGGGGCAGCTATATTACTTGGTTTTATATTTAGGTACTGTTATTGCTCCTCGTGTTCATCCTCTTTTGTTGTTAAATGCCTCTTTGGTATATTGGTGGAAAATATTAGCTCGGTGCCTTTGTTTAACGAGTGTATTAGTCCCCACTTGATATTTTGATGACGCAACGCGTCACAAATTATGAATAATCTGTATTTATTGTGGTTCCTTGTATTTTGTCACTACTGTTTACGGATAATGTATAATGTGTGTCGTTTTGTCATATGTGCTATAGAATGTATTTATGCTTTTGTACGCTTGTTTTGTATAAGTGTTTAACTGTCCACAAATCTATTTACAATTACGTCACTGGGATAGTGATTCATTATAGCTACTTGATCTGCATGTTTAATGTGTCTTAATAATGAACTGTTATGCTGCCAATTCGGTCATTGTAAAGCTTTGTTAACTTCTTTAAACATCTTCAATATCTTGCTTAGTTTATGATGTCATCGGTACTGTGCTTTTTTGGGGCGGTCTTAATACTTGGTATTACCATTTACAACAAATTCTGCAACTAGTGTTCATCCACTCTTGTTGTTAATTTCTTCTACCTAAACAATAGGGGGACTAGTATTAATGGGTGCCCATGCATTATGGGTGCACTTGTCCTCAACTAACACTTGTGACGATACTCATCACAAGTGTTAGCTATTGTGAAGATTCTTGAATTACTTGATGCTCTTAATAAAGAATTGCTTTTAATTAAGGATGCTTTTAATGTGTTGTATTTAGGATGTAATGTGTGCGTCATCCTGAAAGGTTGGGGGACATGTATTGGTTGGTGCCCATGCATAACGAGTGCACTTATCCCCAATCTTTATTTAATGACGATTTTTGTTACTAGACCTGAATATTTGGTACATATTGTAGTTTCTCCTTGCATATTTGGTTGCATTACTTAAAGTATAATGTTTAAAGTGTTTTGTTTTCTCCTGTATTGTAAAATGTACTTGTCCCCACTTGCTAAATTGATGACGCAAAGCGTCACAAATTCTGAATATTCTGAATTTATTGTGGTTTATTGTTTTTGTAAATACTATTTACGATTCTTCATCTGTGTTTTAAAATGCATTTGTGCTTATATGCTTGTCTTGAATAAGTGTTTATCTGTCCTCAAATCTATTAACAATAACGTCACAGGGATAGCGGTTATATACAAATGCTTGATTGTCTTGTTTACTATGTCGTAATTACGAACTGTTACTTTGCCAACTTGGTTGTTGTAAAGTCATGATAACTTCATTAAACTCTTTTCGCTACCTTCTTGGCCGTGACGTCATTGGTACTGTACTTTCTAGGGGCGGTTTTAATAATTGGTATTACCACCTACATCAAATTCTGCTACTTGCGTTCATCCACTATTGTTGACAAATGCATCTTCCTGAACAATTGAGGGACTTGTAATAATTGGTACCCATACATTATGAGTGTACTTGTCCTCAATTATCATGTAATGACGAAACTCGTCACAAGTGTTGGATATTTTGTAGCTTCTTGAATATATTGATTAATGTATAGTGTATAATGTGATGTATTTAGATTGTGGGATGAGCTTCATCGTGTGCAGTTGGGGGACAAGTAGTTTATGGTGCCCATGCAATGCGAGTGCACTTGTCTCCAATCTCCAAATAATGACGATTCTCGTCACTAGTCCTGAATATTTTGTATTTATTATTGTTTTTTGAATAATTGGTCGCATTACTTATAGTATTATGTATAATGTGATTTGTATTCTCCTGTATTGTAGAATGTGTATGCATTAATATATTTCTATTATCTGAATCAGCTCTTTTGTTGAAAAATGTCTCAACCTGAGCAATCGGGGGACATGAAAAAATTTGGTGCCTATGATTTATGTGTACTTTTGTCCCCAATTTTCAAGGCGATGATGTCATCCTCATCTCTCAAGATTTTGTTTGTTTTCTTGACTTAATAAATAAATAAATAAAAAAAAGATTTGGACGAATTGGAGTGGAGCACAGGGCCATCTGTTTATTTTTTCCTTTTTCTATTTCCTAAATTTTCCTCACTTTTTGTGACATTTGCAATTTTTTGGCTGTTGTTTCTTGGCCTTTTGCCACTTCTCGGTTGGTTTTCTTTTTTGTTTTTGTATTCCGACTTGGAGGTGTTAATTTTTTCGGCCTTTCTACCCTGCGGGTCCTGACGGACCAGCGGGATTGTTATGGCGAGATTAGTTGTCAGTATATACTGGGCCGATGCTCCGCATTGGAGTGGGGGGCCGGAGGTGTTTGACTCTTATGTGACTTTGAACGGGGTGTTATAGTCGACGCACGAGAGATGGGACATAGCATCTCCGAGGTTGCGATGCAATTTGGATTTTCGCGTGCGACCATTTTACGAGTGTACCGTGAATATCAGGTATCCGGTAAAACATCGAATCTCCGACAGCGTCGTGGCCGTAAAAAAGATCTTGAAAGAATGGGACCGTCGACGATTGATGAGAATCCTTAAAGGAGACAGACGTGCAACATTTCCTGAAATTGCTGCATATTTCACTGCTGGAGCATTACCAAGTGTCACCGTGCGAACTGTTCCACGGACAGTCTTTGATATGGGCTTTCGGAACCGCAGGCTCACTTCTGTACTGTTGTTGACTGCACGGCCCAAAGCTTTACGCCTCGCCTGGGCCCGCCAACATCTACATTGGACTGTTGATGACTGTAAACACGTTTTCTGGTCTGACAAGTCTCGTTACGAATTGTATGGGGCGGATGGACGTGTACGGTTATGGAGACAACCTCATGAATGCATGGACCGTACATGTCAACAGGGAACTGTTAAAGCTGGTGGAGCCTCTGTGATTGTATGGTGCGTGTGTAGTTGGCGTGATATGGGACCCCTGATACGTCTAGAGACGACTCTGACAGGTGATTGGTGCATAATCTTCCTGTCCGATCATCTACGCCCATTCATGTCCATTGTGCATTCTGACGGACTTGGACAATTCCAGCAGGACAATGTGACACCTCACACGTCGAAAGTTGCTACTGAGTAGCTCCAGGATCACTCTTCTGGCTTTAGACACTTCCTTTGGCCATATGGATCCCCAGACTTGAACATTATCGAGCAAATCTGGGATGCCTTTCAAGGTGATGTTCAGAAGAGATCTCCATCCTCTCGCACTCCTACAGATTTGGGGACTGCCCTGCAGGATTCATGGTGTGAATTGCCTCCAGGATACCTTCAGACATTAGTTGAGTCCATGCCACGTCATGTTGTGGCACTTGCGTGCTCATGGGGTCCCAGTGCTCCCCAACCATTTAATCGCCGCGAACCGGTCAACATTTGATAATTTTACCGCGGCCCAATGAGGGGGGGGGGCTATGACAGCAATTTTAATTCATAATTTTGAAATGTTTAATAAACAATAAACTAATTTAAAATAGTTACAAGATTTCTTCTGTTACAAAGGTATAAATTAGCACAAACCCAACAAAGTCGCACTAACTCGACAGAAATACACCACAGTAAATAAAATGGAAATAATTTAATGTTCCTTGGGCGGCCCGGTACCGGTCCGGCGGTTGGGGACCACTGCCCTACACGATATTAGGAAGGTGTACCAGTTTTTTCGCTCTTCAGTGTATATGTGATCAGCCTACACGAGCTCTGCATAACTGCAGCACCCCTCTTTGCCAATCCATCCGGGTGTTCATTTCATGGGATTCCGCAGTGTGCTGAAATCAAATGTAAAGCAACTCTGATGTTTTTGATGACAGCATATATATAATCTGATATGTTTGAACTCTGATTTCTTATGTCTATTTTCCAAGTTATAAATTTAAAACTAAGCAAAACATCTTTAACGTTTTTATTCAACTTTTAAACTGGCCAAAAATATTGCTAACAAAAACCAAGTGAAGAAGATATTTCTCAGGGGATGAAATTAGATTTTGACGACTTGATAGTCTTACAATACCTTCTATAGAGCATGAGGATATTAAAATTTGAATATATCATGACTGTTTTTTCTGATTTAAAAAGTCTAGAAATATTTGTTTATAGATTTTTTTCTGTAAAGGAAATCTTTGTAGTCTAGCTACTTTTTCGATTTTGTTTTCTGATAAATGTACATAAAAGTACTCTCTGTAAAATACATACAATGAAAAAGAAATCTGTTATTGAAAACCATACTTCAGTCGTGTCATTTTTATTATTTATTCGTGCTGCCATCGATTTCTGAAAGCCCATTTGTTTTATTTTTCATTATTTATTAATATATGGCCACACTTATTTTAAATGAAAACAAAATTTCCGAAAAAGATCACGTCTCCTATGGTGAAAGAAAAATCTAACAATTGCAAAAACCCAAATGCTCAGAAATCTGTATCTATAATAATAAATTTTTGTATGATCCAGTATTTATAAAAATAAACATGACTCTCAATTTTATCGAGGATTTCTGAAACTCCCCCACGTTACTTCGGGAAATAGTAAGTACTATAATGCAGGGTTGGGAGTCTTAAAATACGTTGATTACATGAAAACAGAAATCAAAACATGAGATGATTTTCTTAAAGCGTAAATAGTTAAAAACCTTCGTCATTTTCTTAATGCCTAAAGAGCGATAAATACTTTTCGTTGGTAATGCTGATGAGGTGTTGATTACCCTCGACTCCTCATTTCGAGAATCTAACTCCCCGAGGCAGCAACTTTAAAACCGGTCGAAGGTCTCTTCTCACGGGAGGTGAACTGTACTGTCCGACCACAGTACGAAGAACCACGGTTGGCATAGTGCCAAGACGATTCTATTCACGCTGTAGGTAAGGCTGCTGAGGAAGGAGGGGGGAAAAGTCTCGTATTCTCTCGACATTCTTTAGAATCGGTTACTAACAGCGCTTGCTTGCTTTTTCCTCGTCTGTTATTTTGATTATTATATTAAAATTGATGGATCCTTTACCCAACACAACTGCTCGGAATAAGCCGTTCCGTAGCGATTGTAAACGTATAATACACAATGTAATTAAATTGTGTGATAAAGAAGCACTAGAAGGAAATGTTATTGTTCCACTTTCGCAATCCCTAAAGAGAGCTAGTGAAATGACCGGGATATCAATGTCCAGAGTAAAAAGAATACACAGAGAAGCAAAGGGTGAAGAAACTCCAAAATTTGAATCTCCGAGGAAACGTCAGAAAAAAAGAACCACCGAAAACGTAGCCTTAGATAATTTTGATTTTGATGTAATTCGAAAATATCCACTCCTATAACACTCCTATTTTTTAAAAATTTTGCTTCTTTCTTTTTATTATTTGGAAATTATTATTCACATATTCGATCAAAAATAAAGTTTTAAAAAATAACTTTAAAATTGCGAACAAAAAGCAGTCGGAAATACATTCCGTATTTCATAAACAAACGCATCCGAAAATATGACGTTTTCCCCTATTTTCTAAGAAGGCTAGCTTTTCTCGCGCATGCGTAACAGCTTCCAGGGACCTTGCTTCCGTGGTCGGACAGTAGCATACCTTCCACAACATGTGGTACTTCTCAGGTGAGACTTTCCGCTCGTTTTTCCACTATCTATAAATGAATCGAAAGTAAATTTTACATGGTTGATGTTCTTTTGGTCAAAGCAATTTTAAATATTTTTCGTTCATTATGAGGGATATTTTGCGGGTACGTACACATTTTTTGATCTTTTTTTCTTCATTTGAGACTCCGAGTCGATAATTTGTTTTATTTCACCAGCTAAAATTCTAAAGTATATTCTTCATGTACAATTTAATTGTATAAATAGCATAAAAATTATGCCTGGAAGTGTGCAGACTACAGGCCTAGGAAGAAGGAAGTCCAGGAAACCCGTCTCGAAATTTTGGTCCTTGTCTATGTTAATACAATGCACTGCGTAATCCCTATTTTTTTTTGTTTGGTTACATCACGCGGACCGTATGGTACGATCACAAAGGTATATCCTATCACGGTACCCGTTTGTTGTACCCGTTTTGTTGTTATAGGTAAGAACTGATTTCAAGCCCCTATTCCTAGCCGCTTCTCTCCCCCCTCCCCCAAGTATCTTCGGATATGTAGTGCCTAAATTTTTTAAAAAAATTAATATGAATGGAATATTTTAACTGTTACGTCAGGGATACCTGTACATATTAAAGTGTCAATCACTTAAGGTTGATCTTCGACATGGTAAGACTGATCAGTGATTAGAAAGTTGTTTCAGCTAGGTAGGTTCATTTACTATCAATCAAAAACCTATTTGTTTTTATTAAAAGAAAAATTAGAACTGAGTGCAGTACAAGAGATGCGAACGTTCCAGTGAAGCCCAGAGATAATTCTGTGATTTTCGGCCGAGGTATGGGACCCATACCATGTTTATTTCGGCAGGGAAAATGAAAGGTTGATGTGGCAAATATACTGCCCGATCCAGAGTTGTAATGAATCAGCGCCGTCTACACTAAATTATTTATTTCCTACGCTACAGACATCACAAAACACCGACAATATAAATCTTATAATCTGGTATTCGAAACGTGGCTCATTCCATAGTTCACCCCAGTCTCGCTTACTCTGCCAAAACGAATGTACAGTGGAGTCCCGATAATCCGAAATGATTGGGATCAGGCCCTTTTTGGATTAACGAATTTTTCAGATTAAGCGAAATCATTCTTAAAATATACTTAAATTACATAACGTGTGATTACACAAATATTACATATTACGTGTCATTACACAGTTTGTTTTATAAGGTCTGTCGAAACATTACCAAATCTCGGGACGAAATGGGTGATAAGAGCGGAACGCTGCCTAGTACGGTACAGTAAAGTGTAAGTTGTTCGTTCAGTAGAGTGTAAGGTTTTAGACGATCAGTAGATAGTTGAAATGGTTTTGAAAGAACCTGTCAACGTCTCAGACGAGAGTGAAGGTGAAGCAGACGGTGACAGCGAGTAGAGGGTATCCCTATCAGACGCCGCACAGTGGAGTATTTGAGGCAAAAACCTGGCCAAAAGTGTAAAAATTAAAAATTGCTCAACAATTGTAAAAAGTGAATTTTATCATTCCTGACTAACTGGTGCGTGAATCACATCATTTCCAGGAGCATAAGTAACATCAGCAGCTCCTAGCCTCAGTTGAAGAACAGGTTTCTTTGCGAGTGGACAAGTAATTTGATTACGTTTCAGCTTTGTTGTTAGTTTAATTCTTAACGCTACAAAAAATATAGATTTAATGTTTTGAAATTGAATCAGGTTTACGTGTTAAAAAAGGGTAACAGCTTTGTTTTAAAATATATAATAATTTACTTAGTTATATTATTAACATATTAAAAAAATTGAAAGCTTGAAAAATGTTATTTTTAAGTCTTTTTAGCTGCAATTCAGATTTCTTAAAAGCTTTATGAAGGAGTGTCGGGGCTTGTCGGACCTAAATTGAATTATAATCCTAATGGTTACAGTATTGAGAGTCTGTTTCAAAGAAAAAATGTTCCGAAAACAGCTGCCATTTTTATATAGAATTCTTTTATAAAGAACCCTTTTTATTTTAATGGAAATTTCTTGACAGGCATGATTTGAAAACGACTTACAACTATAGATGTAATATGTATAAACCTCGTTAACATATAAAACTTTATTTCTTTGCGGCTTGTTTATGTGGTGAAATGAGACACTTCGTATCTTTTAATATTTATTTGTAACATACACATAATTTAGCCGTAACATGGATCGTGAGTGCACAGAAGTCGTTAGAATTCTAGCGCCGATCTCTCGAGAGCGAGGGAGAAAAAGTCCTGTAGAGCAGTGCTCTGCAACCGCTGCGCCGTGGCACACTAGTGTGCCGCGAGGTGATCTTGACTGTGCCGCGGTGATTTTATCGATTATGATAATAAAAAAGATAACCACTGCTTTAAATAGAAATTTTTCTAAGTAAAATATTCCTTTAACTTTTTGTTAATATGTAATTTTCGTGGGTCGAAATTATACACAAAACCAAAAACATGTTGTCAGCCATACATTGTAGTATGTATGCTCGAGCGTCATATTTCTGGATTTCAGTTAAGAAAGAATATCCACAAATTTCTGACAAGGCCATTGCAATTTTGCTCCCATTTTCTACGACATACTTATGCGAAAAATGTTTTTCGACACTGGTTCTAATTGAAAATGACAAACGATCATATTTAAAGGGCCTTGACCATGAACTATAGCTCTTTCTATTATAGAGCCAAATATAAAACGTGCAAATATAAAGGGCACAGTTATCAAAAGAATCTCAAATATCTCATTAATAAATTAGTTATGTTTAAGTTAACTTTGATTTATTAGGCGTAAATAAAGACCAAAAAAACAAATTTTAATATAAAAATTTAAAGAGAATTTTTTTACTTGTAAACTATAATTTTATGTTTTTGTTCTTATGTTGGTGTACAGTTCAAAATGATTTATATAAAACTTAAATGATTATAATTATCTTGATACATAGAGCTACTTTGTTGTGTTTTTTTATCTAATAAAAACATATACGTATTTATTGTAATTTATATATTTGCAAGCTTTTTCTTGTGGTGTGCCGCGGAATTATCGAAAAAAACGTTGTTGTGCCGTAGAAGATAAAAGGTTGCGGAACTCTGCGTGTAGAGAACGGCGAGTGGGGTTGCTACTTGGCGAGAAACGCTGCCGTAGCGCCGGCAAAACCTGTTCGCCAGCTGTCACGATCCGCGAGAAATCTGCCTGTTGGCGAGTCGCCGCATCTTCTTAAGCCTTTCAGACATAAAAAAAAAAGTTTTAAGAAATAAGAGTAAATACAGTGTTGAACTTAACCAGACAAAAAAAAACATCAAGGATAGTATAAAACTTTTTTTTTAATATAATAATAATAATAATGGATTACATCGTATTTCATTTAATACATTTATTACTATAAGTCAAGAATAAAAAAAATATCCCTTAAAACAGTTTATACTATTGTAGGATAAAGTTCACAATCAGTAAATAAATTAAAATATTTTGTTATATCACAACTTAAAATTTGACTCCTTCAATACTGATATTGGTTTTAGTGATTCTTAAATACCCTTTTTTTGTTAGCCAAATTGTAGAGATAAAAAACTATATTTTTATAGGCACATTACAGGTTTTACGTTTTTCAATTTCTGAAGATGGAAAAGGAATTTAGTAGACTAACTTTGTACAAATTGGTTAAGGAATCTACCGAAAAATCAATTTATGAAAAGCTTCAGTTTATGGAAAATCGAGTGGCGGATATAATGAGGTGCCCAGATGCTAAAAAAAGTTTACTCACTCGTTCCCTCAGGTATTTTAAAACTGATTTTAAGAAAAAGGTGGATTTCCGCAAATTACAAAGAGGAGAGGCTCCTGGAGAAGAATGGAGATTTGTTGGCAAATAACGTCAGGGTACCTATAATTTCTATTGCCACCCCAGGCCGCCCTCAAAAAGATTTCATTGAGTCAAGTGAAAGGAGTAAACGCAGGAAAACCAAGGAACTGCGAAAATTAGCAGTCCCTGAAGAGCTGACATTTGCTGCAACTATGAGTCACAGAACTGCTGGAAATACTGATGTGGCTGACTTAATGAAAAAAATCACAGAAACTCCAACAAGAGCTACAAAATTATATGAGCTGCTGTAGACAAAAGCCTAGGAAAAAGAGGAAGCTTTATAGTAGTCAGATCCTACAACTTCTTCCAGAGGGGTCTGATGGTGTCCTTCTAAAAAAAAGAACCCAAGAAGAGAGTGATGAAGAGGAATTTAAGAGAGATGACGAAGATCAGAGTGCAGGAACATCAGATTGAAAATTAATCCTCTGAAGTCACTTGAAAACTAAGATCCCTATAGTGACTTTGGTATACTTTGGTAAATATTAAATGTAAAATATATATGTGGGACAGGATAGCCGTGGGGTGATTTAAATAATTAAACTATTATAATCTATACTAACATTTAATGAATATTACTTATATACAAAAGACATTATTTATAAGGCTGCATCGTTAAATATACGTCGTTACATAGGCTAATTAAGGAGCAGTCGGCTACTGCTATCAGACAAAACACGTCGTCGTTCTGGCATCGTCTACGTCCATCCGCTGACTGGGGTTGCCAGATCTCTTCTTCGGTTAGGCTGAAGCTGCGCAAACGGATTATAGCGTCATCTGGTGGTAAAGTCGAGTACCACCTCCGATGTAGGCTCAGGTACCATATTTTTGGCCCTCCTGCACTCGGCTGGCCCTCCAGACGACACGGCAAATATACAAAAAAAAAAAAAAAAAAAACCAGTGAACAGCAAGACTGAAAAAGTACAAAATTCTCTGAAAAGAAACAAATGTTTGGAACATATAGAGCTTCTTATCGTCTTAGCTCTAAAAATGAAAAATGAGTCAGTTCGTCTTTAATCGTTATTTTCGTCAATTCGTCTTTAATCTTCACTTTCACAATACAGTCTATTATTTTCTTTCTGAGAAGATACAATGTTTTTGCATTAATATTTTGGCTTGATATACCATGGTTTTAGAAATTCAGCACATGTCGTCGTGTAGTTAGGTCCTTCATGACTTATACTTGGTCCTTCCACTAATAACAACTGCCACCTCATTTATAACTGGGGCATAGAAACGTCGCTCGTGCTCTCCAGCCGGTGTCCTGTCAGCTCGATGACTAACCTGTAATCATCTGTTGGCATACGATCCAGTGCAGTTTTGAAACTTCGTACATAATTATTATTCCTATCCAAAGAAGACTGTAACTGCAAGATAATATCCTCACGTGTTCCCGGAATGGTGGTGCAACGATGCTCTGCCTGTTTCCGTTCACCTCCCACAAAATATATTTGAAGAAATTGGTATTCCTCATTTTCTAGGGGTAACATGGCTCCAATTCTATGAAAAACCTGCCCTTGAACTTTGAATGTCGGCACAAATCCACGTTCAGCAACAATGCTGCTTGAACCAAATGAAGTCATTTGAAAAGCAGAGTTGTACAGTCAAATGTTCTGAAGAAAATGCTTAGACGCATCTGTTTCGTTGGCCATAAGTGACTTAAGTGGTTCTGGAGGTGTTTGAAGTACAGGCAGACTTACTTTTCCATTGCAGTAACACATGCCTTTAGTTTCGCCACTTCACTTCAGAGCACCACAATGAGGTCAGGCATGTTCCATCCTTCCAATGACAAACCTTTCTGAAATAGCCGCTGCACTTACTGGATTGCAAACAAAAGCTTCTTGTAATTCTAAACTGGTAGATCTTGCAGAAACTTGTCTTGTTCTTTCAGCTTCCAGGCTTGCATTTCTTTCCTCTTGGGATTCTTGAGCTCTCGCAACAGCATGAGCTATGCGATCAGCTTCCAGCCTTCGAAATCTGTGTTCTTCAGATTCCACATTCCGAGAAGCTTGTTGATTGGCTTATAATCTTCTATTCCTTGGGGAATTTTTTTCCCCACCAAATGTAGCCCTTTTTTTTGGGTGGCATTTTATTTTTTCGATTTTAAGTGTAAAGTTTCAATTTTACGGGCGAATCCAGACTATATTATAAATATAATAATAATATGAATAATGCGTAATGATAAAAGCATATGAAAATTAAGCATATGAAAAGCATAAATATATAAATAAAAAAATGCAAGGAAAAAATACGAATCTATTAATTACGATAATTAAACATACACAAATGTATAATTTTAAAATAAAATAATTTTAATTTTATCGTCCTTTATTTATTGAAGGGTTAATCAAAATTGTTATAAAGTTAATATGAAAAATCATATGAAAATAACGCTGCCTCTGAACTTCCGATGAATAATGCGTAAATGAAATAGCATATGAAAAAAGTATATGAAAATTAAGCATATGTAAAGCATAAATATATAAATAAAAAAGAATGCTAGAAAAAATATAAATCTATTAATTACAATAATTAAACATACACAAATGTGTATATAGCAGTACATATAACATTTAGATATACATACATAAATGTATATCTAAATTTTATACAGATAAAATGAAAAAGCATATGAAAATAACGCTGCCTCAGAACTTCCGATGAATATTGCGTAAATGAAAAAGCGTATGAAAATTAAGCATATGAAAAGCATAAATACATAAATCAAAAAAGAATGCAAGAAAAAAATACAAATCTATAAAGATGTTTCACTATTATTCCAAACGGATTATTCCTACTTTTAGGAAACAGCAAAACAATGTTTCAGAGTCCAACCTGTTTAGCTACTGCCACTCTCTGCTACTCTCGTCTGATGAGCAAAAAAAAAAAATTAAATAATTCAATGTTATTTTGATTTTTCGTTCCAGTGGAAAAAATTGCCACGCCCACTTTAAAGAGTCACTTGAAATAATTAAACACACACAAATATATAAATTACACAAAAGTTTTTATTTTTTATTTATTTTTTATTCTGTAATGTGTCTAAATCTCCACTATGGAAATATTTCGGAGCATACCACCATTTTATTAAGAAATTTCTAAAATGAAAATAGTAACAAATAACGTTTGTTTACAATCTGACAAAGATTTTCATTTCACTGAAATGTTTTAAAATATAAATTTTAGATAAGGAAATATTTAACGCATTTACTACGTGTTTCAAGAACTTTCTGAAATGAATACGGCAACAGAGAACGTTCGTTTACAAAGTAACGCGGCGAAAAAAACGACGATCGTTAATCGAAATGTCTTAAAGTATAAATTTTAAAATGTAAAATCTGATTTGAAAGTTTATTATTTTCATTTATTATTCGGGTTTAATATATGACTTGAAACTGTTTGATTGTATTTATTTTTCTATCGATTTTGGTTCTCGCTGTTCAGTAAACCTAACATATCGGCCTTTCAAGTTTTGAGGCTCTTACATTTCTGGATTCACCCTTGGTAGACGGCTGAGAGGATCTTCCATTTCTAGATTCACCCTTCAAAAATTGTTGGTTTTTTATTAATTAAAAATTAACGGTAATTTCGATTTTGGAAGTTCTGAAAACTCTCGGCTGTTTTTAAAGACGCCTGTATGTAAAATTTCATGATCGTCGCTCCTAAAATGTGGATTTTTATACAATTACAGACAGACAAACATTTATCTATATATATAAAAGAGCTTGTCTGTTTGTTTATCCGCTATAGAATCATAGACTGCTTCACCCACCGGGACCAAATTCGGCACAGTTAATGTTTTGGACCCGAGAAACTTAAATCAGGAAAAACGAAATTTGGGGCTCAATTAGTTTTTTTAATTAATTTTTTAATGATTTTTGTGCCCCTGAGCGCAACTCTTAAATGTGGATACAGCCCCTTCACCACAACCAATCAAATTCGATACGCGGGGGAAAAGAGGTTTATTCTAGGGGTGATCTGGGGGTGGTTTGAGAGTTGGTCTGGGGGTGACCGGGGGGGGCGGATGTGTTTATTTTATTTTTCTTACGTTTAGTGGAGTCGTGAGTCTAAAAAGGTTGAGAACCGCTGCTTTAGACAATTTTAGACAATGGCGTTCAAACTAATAGAACTTAATAAAATTTGGAAAACAAAAATTAAGTTTATCCCATGGCCAGTTTTTGGAAGCCTTCTGCTGATCTAAATATATTAATTGTTTGAGGATCATAAAATGGGAAGACGTTTAAGAGTTCTACCGGTTTTTCCCCCTAAATTCGCGAAACAGAGTTAACATACGATATGTATTTGAATTACTTATTCCGTGAAATCATAAGATAAATCTTTTAGAGTTTTGGGGTTTTTAAGCAGTGGGAGGAAAAGCTCTTTAAACAGAGAAACATAAAACACATAACTTTCATTCCGAACTATTTGTCCATTAGTTATATTAAAGCATAAGAAAATTAATGAAATTATTTTTAAAGAATGATTGCCCGGTTAGATATATAGATATAAAATTTTTCATGCTTTCCGTCAAAAAATACTGGGTATATCATTTCAGTAGAAACGCGCTAAGCGCATTCTGTCTGGCCAGATGAACATGAAGAGCGGGGTATTTTATGCCCAGTATTTTTTTGATGGAATGCATGAAAAATTTTATATCTATATATCTACTCGGGCAACGCCGGGCAATAATGCTAGTTTATATATATATATATATATATATATATATATAAATAAATAAATCGTAAGGGATATTTTTATAGACAAAATAATGTAGAAGAAAATATTCAAATTAAATCTAATAGGACATACTAAAGAATAGTGGCGTAGCTACATATTCAGCGCCCTGGAGCAAGTAAAATCGGTGCGCCCAATTGTTTCTTGGAAGAGTTCTGGCAAAATTTGTTTTCTATCTATTCTTATTTCGATTTAAAACCTTACTTAATAACATTTTATTTGAAATTCAAGACATTTCAACAATAAGAAATTCAATTTAATAAATATGAATATAATAACAAAACAAATTATAATTCTTTAAGTACGGAGTACCCACTAATATTATTATTAGATATTTTATAAACTCTATTGACAAAATGTATTTCAGCATATTTAGTTTGCACATAAAAAAACCCTTCAAAATTGTTTTCTCGCTTTCTCGTTTGCAAGTCGGTCAATCATTTCCTCCAGATCAAGTTGACAAGCTTTTGTTCTTTCAATTGATATCGTGGCCAAAAGGCTAAGACGGTGTTGTGAGATGTTGCTTCTTAAATATGTTTGGATTAATTTCACTTTTGAAAAACTTCGTTCTGATATCGCTGCCGTCACCGGTAAAGTTAAAAAATCATGCATGCTGTAATAAAGTCAGAGAAGCTACTTGAGGCTGCGGGGGGAATTAAAAGAAGTTCAGGAACTTCGCGTATAGAAGCAATTAGTTCTAATTGAATATAAAAGCATATTTTAAATTGAAAAAGTTGAGTTCCCAAACTAGGCGAAATATCGGAAAGATATGCCGATTGTAACAATTCTAATCCTTCCAGGATACTTTTATCAGGTGACGCGACGAGATATGCAGGTGATAGACATTTAAAAAGTGTACATAATTGTCGAACGGATTTCAATCTAATAGTTAATTGATTAATTATTAAATCCATTACTCTATAAAACACCTCGACTTTGAACACATTATTCACTGTTTTCAACGCGTTCATCTACTTGTAATTCATCAAACAATCTTTTCACACGACGCAATCTTTTTGGGGGAAAACAAGGTTCAGTATTCCATAGAGCTGATAACTCAAGGGCATCGTTTTTACCAAACTCCCAATTATTCCTTAAGTTCTGGAATTGGATTAGGAGTGATGAAAACTTCTCAACGGATTTCTCTATATTTTCATGAGTACCTTGCAGCATTTTCGAGACACTATTAATAGGTTCGAGTATTTTACTTTGTACAATTATCAAAATAATTGTTGTAAATTGTTTAAAATAATATATCAAATTTTTAGCTACACGTTGCTTGTCATAATTTTTTCCATTCAATGATAAATACACCCTTAGACTCCCCCCCCCCAAAAAAAAAAAAAAAAAAAAAAAAAAAAAAAATCGACGCACCAAGAAGGGGTAATGCAAATTGGACACAAAGTGCTATGCATACAGGTTTCGACAGAAAGTGCAAAATTTTAAATTTTGGCGGCCAATGAATGAACATGTGACGTTGCAACACGTCTTAACTGCGCAACTGGGAGGAAATCAAAGAGGGGAAATTTCGATTCCAGGTCATAAATTCTTTGCGACTTTCATCCCGTGTACTCAGGTAGACAGTAACTATGCTTCGCATACAAGTGCGCGAACAATATGCGCAAATGTCAGCATTTGAGAGAGGACATGTAGTTGGGCTTAAAGAAGCCGGTTGGTCTAATCGGCGAATCGCTCGACATTTGGATAGGAGCGATGCCACTATTAGACGATGTTGGCAGGAATGGGTGAACCATGGCCGAACACAGCGTCAAGAAAGAAGCGGTAGGCCTAGAGAAATCGCAGAACGTGAGGATCAAGCAATCCTCAGAGCGGCACTCACAGCCCCAGATTCATCGTTATCATCGGTCGTACGTGAAACTGGTGCTTCAGTGGCCACAAGGATCATTCATAGGCCGGGGGGGGAGAGAATGGGGGGTGAGCTTACGGCGCCCCTTGCGTCGACTACCATTGACCTCTGTACACCGACAAGCCCGTCTGCTGTGGTGTCGGGCACATTCGACCTGGAATGTTACTGACTGGAGTAGAATTGTCTTCAGTGATGAGTCCCGCTTCGAACTGAGCCCCGATGACCAGCGAATACGTGTTTGGAGACGCCCCGGACAGCGGTGGGATACCAACCTTTCTGTCTTCCGCCATACGAGCCTACAACCAAGAGTGATGGTCTGGGGTGCCATTGCATTTCATAGCAGGACCCCTTTGGTTGTCATCCGCGGCACCCTTACAGCACAGCGGTGCGTCGATGCTGTTCTACGCCCCGTTGTGTTGCCCTTCATATCACGCCACCATGGTCTTACATTTGAGCAAGATAATGCCGACCCGCACACGGCGAGAGTTTCTACTGCTTGTCTTCGTGCTTGCCCAATGCTACCTTGGCCAGCAATGTAGCCGGATCTCTCCCCCACCCCATTGAGCACGTTTGGAGCATTAGAGGCAGGGACCTCCAACCAGCTCGGGATTTTGACGATCTAACGTGCCAATTGGACAGAATTTGGCACGATATCTGGCAGGAGTACATCCGCCACCACTATCAATCAATGCCAAGCCGAACAACTGCTTGCATAAGGCCAGAGGTGGACCAACGCGTTATTGACTTTTTCACTTTGTGAAGCTCTTTCTCTTGAATAAATCACCCAATTTTTCTCAAATCGTAATCATTTGTTTTTCTGTACATGTACATCACATCTACCGACTTTCGTCTCATTCGGATAACTCCGTCGTGGTGCACCGTGGTTTTTTTCTCTTTTTTTTTTGTCTAACAGTGTATGTCAATATTTTAATTACATCAAAATAACGCGAATGTGGGGCATCAAGGGCCTGAACACGGGAAGACAATCGTGTTGGACAAACTCTTTTTAATGTTTTTGCTAAGTTGGTTTGAATCGTTTCCCAACGCCTAAGAGAACTGAAAAAAACGTAAATTTTTTCTAGCTGTTCATAAAATTGTCTGACTTCCTGTACATTGGTGATACTGTCAATTCACTGTTAATTACCCGTATCTAACCAAGAGCACTTAAAAAAAGTGTGTTTTAATTTAATTAATCGCTAGTCTGGCTGTTAATTTTATTTCACGTATCCTGTGACACACGTTACCTGGAGTATTGAATACAACTCTAAAGTCACAGGTAAAATAAGCTACACCCCTTAAAGATTTTTTTTAATATTTATTAGGGAGCATCTAGGGTCTAGGAGCAACACCATACAAAATTTTAATTTTCTAGAAAACATGTACCAGAGGTAGGTTTTTGTTGATGTTTTGGGGAGATTAAGCTCTTTTTAACCCCTTATTTTGTATTTAAATTTTAATTTTGTATTAAAAAAATTTCTTTGTGTGCACCTATGGTCTAAGAGAAACTATCATACAAAAATTCAGCTTTCTAGGTCTCATGGTTCTACAGATACAGTGTGTGTGCGTGTGTTTTGGGGAGGAGGATTAGGCCCCATTTGGCACCCTTAAAATTCTAATTTATTAAAAAGATTTCTTAACGAGCACGTAGGGCATAATAGCAACCTCCATTCAAAATTTAAGCATCCTAAGAGTTATGGATCTAATGATTTGAGTTTCTTTTAACACTCATTTTGAATATTTTTTGTATATTTCTGTTTTGTCACTAGCTCGAAATTTTTAATTAGATCTAAAATGATTTATAATGGAAATTTCGTTCTTCCTCTGCCGATTTTTTAAAAATTACCTCATGCATGTTATAAAAATGCACATTTGTATTTTTATAACATGCTGCTCCTGAAAATATTTGCCTCCAACTTTCAGCTATAATACGTAATTGTTAGGTAGTACCTATTATTATTTATGTTGCAACATCAATTAACATACTTCATAAACAAATCACTTACTTTTAAAATTTTACGCCGGTGAATCCAACAACACGCTGTAGATAAGTAATTTAGTAAAATAATAGTCATAAATTGTACGAAGTCACTTAAACAGAACAATAAATTACAATCCACAGTCTCAATAAGTTTAAAAAATTGTATAACACATTCATTCAAGAATCATCTTGAAATTCTTATAAGGCGGCCACACACATCTGCACTGCACAGTATTCAGGGGGAAAACGAGTGATTTATGGGGAGCGCTCTGCAGAGCAGCTCTGCAGCGATCCTCCCCTTAGTCAGTTTTTCCATAGATCATCAAAGAGATTCGAGGGACCTTGGGGGGGAGGACCGTGACTAATCGACCCCCAAATGTGTCAACAGGTGTCGGGGGCTGCGTACTGCAGAATTGTCTAGATGTGTGTGACTGCAGCATTACACTGCACAAAGTAAACAATGGGAATATGAAGCGCTAAATACTAAGCTTGCTTTAAAAAACTCCCCGAATATTTGCCTCTATTCTGCGCCGATGTTAAGGCTGCTATGTAAAACAAAATCTTTGTTTGGACCCTGCATGTTTTTGACTCTTGTAGCGGGAGGAGTCAGTAAGTTGACCCTAGAGAATTCTACCCCCGCTCGTTTAGAATGACATTTGAAGGATTGTAATGCCTCTCGCTATGGGGGTGAAGATGCTCCAGCCATCTCCCTTTTCCTGATAAGAACACTCAACTGGTAACGTTTGAGAATATCTAGTGTCTAACACCGGGCAAAAATCCAAAGCACGGCCTTGCCTATTTTTATTTACTTAAATATATTTCATTTATATTTTGTATATTTTATATAAAAAATTAATCTGACAAATTAATTTAAATAATTTTTTCAATTTAAATCTGACAAATCGAAATTATTTATACAAAAGTTTTCACAAATTTTTATTTCACTCTTTCGAATTTTGCGCCCCTCATGATTCGTGCACCTGGAGCAGTTCGCTCCAACTGCTCCACGGTAGCTACGCCCCTGCTAAAGAATATAGTACAATTAATATAGTACAGTTTGAGGATCATATATTTTACTGTATTTTAATATTTTTTTGGATAATGTCCGATCGTCTGCCGCATTAGCAAGGAAAAAAAAATCTTTTTTTGCCTATTTAGTTGTTATGCACGTGACGATAAATTTATTTAAAGTACCAGAAAAGGAAATCACATGATCAGCATTTAATAAATGAAATTCTAAAAATTAATCTTTAAAAATTCACCAAAATTCAGAAAATGGAGGTAAAGATTCGAAAAAGATTTCATTTTGAAGGAATTTTTATGATCTTTCTCGTGATATAAATTTTATAACCCTCAAATTATTATTTTAAATGCAAACTTAAAAAAAGTTACAAAACAGCTTAAAAATTTAATTTAAAAAAAATCTAAAAAGAATTTTTTCAAAAATCTTTCTTAGTGCACCCCTATACTATAAGAAGAATCGCCATGCAAAATTTCAGCTCTTTAGGTCCAGCGGTTTGGTCTGTGCGTTGTATGTCAGTCAGTGAGTCAGTCAGTTACGGAACTGTTTTATATATATACACTCATGGACAAAAAAATTAGCGCACCAAGAAATAATTTGCAGGATCGTAACGAAACTTGCAATGAAGGTACATGTCGGGGAGATATGCAAATGATTAGAAATGCAGCGTGATTGCGCATTACGTATAGCCGGTAGAGGACGTTGAACATCGTACTCTGTGGAGTATAAAACAGGTAACCAAAGCTTGTTTGAGTGTGCTGAATCATTTACAAAGGAAGAGCTGAGATAGACATGCCATTACGCCGTGTTCGAAGACAATATAAGCAGTTGTCGCAGTTTGAGAGGGGGTGAATCGTCGGGATGATGGAAGCTGGTGGTCAGCTAGGTGAGTAGCTCGACAATTAGGCCGCTCTGATTGTGTTGTGAGGAAGTGTTGGGACCAGTGGACCCGAGAGATGTCATGTACACGAAGACCAGGCTCAGGACGCCCTCGACAGACCAGTCGTCGAGAAGACCACCACATCGTAAGAAATGCACGCGTACAGCCAACTGCTTCATCGGCCGCCATCCAGGCACAGGTAGCACCTTCACTAGGGGCCTCTGTGTCTTCTCGAACCATACGAAGGCGCCTGGCTGAAGGACAGTTGGTATCGCGGCGCCCATTACGTGTGCTGCCCTTGACGCCCACCCATCGACACCTCCGTTTGGAGTTTTGCCGCGCACGAGGAAACTGGACTGCAGCGGAATGGAACCAGGTCGTCTTTAGCGACGAATCCAGATTCAATCTCGGCAGTGATGACAATCGTGTTCGTGTGTGGAGAGCCCGTGGTGAACGCTTCAATCCTGCCTTTGCTGTTCAGCGACACATCGCTCCCACAGCTGATGTGATGGTATGGGGTGCCATTGCCTACAATACACGGTCACCCCTAATATTGTTCCGTGGCACCATGACAGCCCAGCGGTATGTTCATGAAATCCTACAACCACATGTGTTGCTACTCATGCAACGGCTCCCAGGAGCCATTTTTCAACAAGACAATGCTCGGCCTCATACGGCAAGGGTGTCACAAGACTGTCTCCGCACTGTTACTACCCTTCCTTGGCCTGCCCGATCCCCAGATTTGTCTCCAATCGAGCATATCTGGGATCATTTGGGACGACGAGTTGGGCATCCCACGAGTTTGAACGAACTAGAGGTAAGGTTACAGCAAATATGGAACGAAATGTCTCAAGACATCATACAGAACTTGTATAACTCAATGCCCGATCGTATCGCATCGTGCATTCGCGCTAGAGGGGGTCCAACGGAGTATTAACTCCTCCGTTCTTTTGCCTGTTTCTCTGAAATAAATTATCCTTTTTCTTTGATTTTCTTATCATTTACTTATATCAAAGTAGTCATTACGTATGTAAAATTTCGTTTCATTTTGACGACTCCTTCTTGGTGCGCTAATTTTTTTGTCCATGAGTGTATATATATATACATACACACACACACGAACGAGATGTCCGGAATGGACATCTCATGAAAATACTGCAATCGAGGCCGTAACAAAAAGATTCCAAATCATAACGAATAACTGAAGTTTATTAACACATCTAATCATCGTAAAGATTAACACATCTTAATCATCTCGGTGCCAAGTCGCGTCTACCGCAAACGCGCCAAAATAGAATTAGCTTAGAGAGGTTGCCAGAATTGGCGCAGGATGTTAGTGTGTGGAAAGGCGAGGTGTTTTCGCCAAGGAGTGGAAAAAGGGCTTACCAGAACAGAGAGAAAGTTCAGAATGGGCGATTGTAGGTTGTTAATAATATTATCACACACACACACACACACACATAGTATATATATATATATATATATAATAATAATAATAAAGATTTATTTATAGAGATAATTTTAAAAAATTTAATTTTTTAAATTAAAATTTTTTTGAAATTTTTTTTAAAAGGAGTGTTTGCTATTTCAAAGTAAGTGAAAAGTCAAAAGCAATGGTTTTAACTTTTTAACACATGAAAAATATTTTTGGCCAGGTTTTTGCTACAAATACTCCACTGTGCGCCGCGGCTGCATTTGATGTAGCGCTACGCTACATAGAGTATCACTCCACCGCGACCAGAGGGGACACCATTTTCATGACGCGTTGGCATAATTTGGCTTGAAGGGAGAGGTATTCTTTTCTTCGACAAAAAAATTTAACAGATTTTTTCAAACCAATGTAGTTTAGTAATAATTAGTTCAGTACATTGTCTAACTTTGACTTTTCTTGTAATTTTCGGAAATATACTTTATATTACTTAGCATCACTGTGGTTTTATTGAAACCATAGTTCTTTTTGACTTTTGGTTTCGGATTAAAAGGAACTTTTGGTTTACCAAAGTTCGGATTATCGGGACTCCACTGGGGAGACTTACATAGGGAGAGAGAACATTGCAGCGCCATTTAGAGATCTTAAATTTGAAGTTGCAACAGTTGACGAACGACATGACTCGGTCCTCGGTCGTTCAGTGGTAGGAACAATAGTTCAAATACATGAGAATATTGTGTGTTCAATTTCTACTCCGGATTATTTTTAGTTTATAAAAAATATTAACAATTTAATTTATTTTAGTTTAATTAATTTAGTATTTAATAAATTCATTATACTATGAAACATGTATGTATGAATTTTCTGTTGTCATCATTATAAGGAATCGTACGTTAATCCTGTTCTGTTTTGTTTCTGATTCGTTAGTCACCATATTTTGGCTTTTCCCATGCTGCGCACACATCCCTTTCGTTTTGAAGTGTTTCAGGGATTTCTTACTGCGCGCAAAATTTGAAGATAATTTCTGAGAGGGTTGCATACATTTTTCGGCAAACGGAGCTGAAAATTAACTCGTAATCTACGGGATAATTAATGAGGATGATTAATCTACGGGCTGCTTTATGAGGTTCCACAGATATACCCGGATCTAAAGTGTAGTCGTAGTGACAGTAAAATAAGAACAATTCAGCTAGATATAAAACTTTCCATTCATCCTCTTTTAACTATATGCCATTTTCTCGAAAACCCTCAAAATCAGACCTACGACATATCTGCACTAAATCGCCATGCGCGTCTTAACCGAATTCCTCACAAATGTCGGAAATATTTTCTGGATTCCAGCGAAATGAACTTATCCGAGGTGCAGATGAACATGTTTTTTCAAGGTTTGAGAGAACTGGCTCACACGTTATGTTAATATTTTTTATGTTCCGCAATTGCCAAAAAAAAAAGAGAAAAGATTCTAACTGATGTACTCATAGGGGTTATGAATAAAAAAGATTAAAGAACATTTCAAAAAAGAACCTGAAAGAAAAGTTTGAAAGCAAAAACCAAAAAATTGACAAAAACAAAAAATAACTTAAAAACTTTAAAAAAATGGCTGAAAAAAAATGAAAATCTTAAAACATCTACTGATAGGCAGGAATGACATGACTCGGATTTATATAATACTTAATTTAAACTCGGATTTATATAATACTTAATAATTTGTACATAATACTTAATGCAATGCTTTAAAATAATCATAAACTGTTATCACCGATCAATCAATAATACCCCTACAATGTATTAAAGGTCCAGGAAAATAGCGCTACTTTTGTAAAACCCCGTTTACATTATTTAGGAAATAAAAAAAAAATAATTACAACCAGTTTAAAAATTTTAGAGCAGAGGCTTGAAAAAAATTATGAAAACCAAAGCTGTTATATTTAAAGTCAATTAGAATTAAACCCTAAATTTAAATAAAGCATACTGTTCAAAAACCCGGAATTATAATTAGTTACAGGAATATTTATCTAATATTAAGATAGAATAAAATAAAAGTTAATTTGTCTACACAACAAATTACCTCCTTTTTTTTCTTACAATGAACACATTTCAAACAATAAAAAAAATCTTTGGCACCGCAAGAGTGCAACGATTGAATACTAACGACAGAATTCAAATAAACATTGTAAACAACTGATCTATGCAGGTAATGATATTAACCACCCGTGACAGTCAAAAACAGACACACCAGGGTCAAAATAATATTTAAAAAAACGCAGTACACTATCTATAGTTTGCTCACATAAAATTGAAGGTAACAATGGAAAATATAGCACACAACTCAAAACAAATCACAACGAAAATGTACGCTCAACTCAAAATGTACAAAACATTGTCAAACAAAAGACCATCGCAAAATTAAATCAAACAGAATAAGATAAAACAAACATAGTACACTATCTATACTTTGCTCACATAAAACTGAAGGTAACAATGGAAAGTATAGCATACAACTCAAAACAAATCATAACAAAAATGTCAAATCATAATTAATTAAAGGAATATTTATCTAATAATAAGATATAATAAAAGAGTAAAAGTTAATTTATCTACACAATAACGTGCGCTCCAAAGATAGAATTTTTACGGAAGACAAAATATTTTAAAAAAGTAATTTTTAGGACAGGTATGGGTTATCGAAAAATGAGGAATTCTGGTGTTTTTGGCTAAACAAACACACAGAGAAACAAACACACACACACAGGGTTCCCATCTATATTCGTTACACCCACTTAACTTCTAAACGGTGACAGCTTAGGCCATAAAGTTGGTATCTAGGTATAGTAAAAAGGCTATGCGCTACTTAATGAGACAACTTACAATGCCATCTATAGGAAAATTTTGGAATTAGCGTTTTCATCTCAAAAACGGTATGAGATACGGGGGGAAAAAGTCAATTACAAAGTTGTTCAGCATCATCGATTTAGTAAGAAAACACACCTTGCGCACATTAATACTCAAAACAGAATGTAAAATATGAACATTTGTTTGGTCGTGATTTTCAACACTATGGCATCGTGAAACGCAAGCGAAGCTCGAGAAGACCACCCCACGGACTAAATATCAGCCTGTGTTGTGGCGCAGGGGAAACGCAAGCGATTCACGTTCATGAAGACCATGGTTCTGTCCCTACCACTTGCGAGTTTTACTGAATATCTCTACAAACTATGAAAACTTTAAACAACCCTGTCTAGTATAAAAATCACATGGATTTCATGTATTATGCAGATGAGGATCGAACGTCATACCTGTTCACTAGAGACTAGTGTAGTATAAGAAGGATAATTTTGCTGGGTTGTACGTTAAAGCTGAGGATTATGGCAAAATTTGGTATTACAGAGTATTGCGAGATGTTGTTAATTTACGGTGAATGTGGGCGTAAGGCAAAAGTAGCTGAAAGGCTGTATCGTGAACGTTTTCCTGCAGGCCCGCATCCTACACATCGCAAAACTTGTAAAACGTCAAAAGGGAGACGGGCTGCGTGACCAGCCGACCTCGAGTTCGTAGACCTCGTAATGTAGGACGCAAAGTGCAACCGAAAGGAGTTCTAGCATACGCACTCGCCCATCCTCAGAGCAGCACAAAAATGATCAGTGACAATTGTGGCCTCTCAAAAAGACGCGTTTGGAAAATCCTTAATGATTTAGGTGCTCATCCACACCCGTGCAGGCATTGCTACCAAGAGATGCTGAGAGACGTTACACGTGGTGCAACTTTGTGATGAATAACTTAGAAGTCCACCCAACATTCCTGCCAGCCATAATGCTGACAGATGAGGCATGTTTTTCGCGTAACGGAATTGAGAATAGACAGAAAGTTCATACCTGGTCGATAGAAAATCCGAGATATGCTGTCAAAGTTCGACATCAAGTATGCTGGTCGGTAAATGTTTGGTGCGGAATTTTTCATGACAGGCTCACTGGAACAGTATTTTACGAGGGAACGTTAACGGGACAACGGTACTTGGAGCTTCTGCAGGATGTAATAACTGACTTGAGAATCTACTGTTGCACCAATTAAGAAATGCATGGTTCCAACATGACGGCGCCCCTCCGCATAAGACATCAAACGTTAAGCAGTACCTAATGGAGACATTTGAGAATCAAGTCATCGGTATGGTGGTTTCGTAGAGTGGCCTCCGCGCTTATCCGACTTGATCCCATTGGACATACAACGCCATTCTTATGGGGACACATAAAAGGGCAGGTATATGCGACTCCTCCGCCAACATTGCAAGATCTTCGACCACGCATTATTGATGCTTGGTCGTAACACCTGCCATGTGTTACGACCAAGCCTCCGTAACACCTGCCATGTTACACAATATGCAGCGAGAATTCCAGTCCGGAGTGCAAATGTGTATAGTGGCTAATGGAGAGCATTTTCAGCAGCATAAATAAGTGATCCTGAAGATAGGGAAGTGTCTCAATTTCTTTCTTCCACTCTTTATGGCATGACAATTTTCGAAATCATGACCAAACAAATGTTCATTTTCTACATTCTGTTTTAAGTATTAATGTGCGCAAGGTGTCTTTTATTACTAAATCGATGATGCTAAACAACTTTGTAATTGACATTTTTCCCGTATCTCGTACCGTTTTTGAGATAAAAACGCTAATTCCAAAATTTTCCGATAGATGGCATTGTAAGTTCTCTCATCGAGAAGCGCATAGCCTTTTTACTATATCTAGACACCAATGTTACGGGCTAAGCTGTCACTGTTTAGAAGTTAAGGGGGGTGTAACGGATATAGGTGGAAGCCCTGTATATTAGGGTGGGCCGAAAAAAACTTTGTTTTTTAATTTTCGATGATGGGTAGTGCGGAAAAAGCCTAGAGTTTTGCTAAAAGGCCTTGCATTTTTGCTAAAACGCTGATATAGGAACTTTTTTAGCAAAATTTTTGTAAGATATTGAATTTAATTTATTTTGGTTGTATTTACTTGTACATTCATGTTTAGTGTGCCAAATGCCTAAATAAGCTTTGATTACGCATTATTTAGGTGCTATGTGATTTGAAAATGTACAGCTTTTAGCTTGTTTTGAGTTCGGGACCAATGCGAAACAACCAAGATCTCACCACGAGAAGGTAGCTGTAACGCGAGTTCCGCCCACTTACTGAATGTTGTATTCAGAACGTGTACCTTTTTAGGCTACGAAGTGCTTTGAAATGAATTTTCGCATCTTTTTCGTGATTGCAGCTTTGATCAGATGAAGGTATAGCGGTTGCTATATCCAAAATATTATTTTTCCACTAAAAAAATAACTTGCACTACAATATAATTTCCAAAGAAAATTATTTATTTTTTTAAAGGACAATCCAGCATAATATTTTAAAAACTAACATTCTTTAGAACCTATTTTCTTCGTTGCCATTTTAGTATACATAAAATTGTAGAAAACAAATATTATATATTATTGTAAAGGTTACACTACTCCCCTTCCAAGCAACTAGTTGCGATACAAGGAGAAAAATAATTGTTAATATTACATCCACATTTACATTGCAATAAAATGCATAAATGCTGTTTCCAAAATATTTAAAATCATCAAATCCAAAATTAATATACAACACTAAATAGCCACGTAATCTTTATAACGT
Source organism: Dolomedes plantarius (assembly GCA_907164885.2). NCBI lineage: Eukaryota > Metazoa > Arthropoda > Arachnida > Araneae > Dolomedidae > Dolomedes > Dolomedes plantarius. The sequence continues at coordinate 67,513,111 of OU015501.1, forward strand.
GTCGGAAAAGTTATTCTCCCCCCCCCCCACTACGTGCTGTTTTAAACCCTGCATCCAATTCCGTGTTTGCCTGATTACCTCTTATCCATAGTTAATTAAGTAACAGAGTTAATTGACAATTGCTAAGTCGAATTATAAAAATATGTATTTAATATGATGCCTCTTTGATAAAATAATTGATGATGAATAAGTTACTCATATCTAATTGAGTAAAATGAAATTCAATGTATATTTAAAATGTATAATGACTAAGTAAGGTTATTTAATATAGCAAATGTGATGAGTACTGTTATGAAATAGTTATGTGTTTTCCTCTAATAAATCTATCCATTATAAGTTCAATCAGATGATTTATATTATTTTAGAACACAACGCAATCAAAAAATACGAGATTCATTGGTTAAACAAACAGGTAGTGTTTGAATAATTTCTATATTGGCAACACACTTCAAAATTAACTACCTTGACCATAACCATTTTAAGAACACGAGTAAACCATTATAGTTATTGCAGTATTTCCCCCTACAATTAAATTATTATATTTGATGACGTTTAAATCATTAGATTTTTACCTATAATAGTGTACAAGCCCCTATTTACCCCTGCCTCTGCAGCCTTTACAATATATTTGTTCTTGGCCACACACCGCGGGGAATTATATCTTTCCGCTTCTACAACACCCTTTCACCGGTGTCTTGTGTACAAGGTATAGTTAGAACAAATTTATAAGCTATACAGGGTTCCCACCTAAATCCGTTACACACTCCTTGACTTCTAAACGGTGTAGCAATTAAGAAGTGAGTGAAGTTTATGGATGAGGCACTGGACCACACATGCAAGAGAGCATGGGTCACAAGTCATAAAGTCGGGGAACGTGTGACAGCAAGTTGAAGGCAGAAATATGGGATAAGCCCCTTAGGAAGGATTGGACAGAAGCAAGCATATAATTATAACCTCGAGTGAAAAGTAGAGATGAGGGACGATCGAAAGTTAGAATTTTGGGTTATGGGAATGCGCAACAAGAATGGCGACTAGCGGTACATATCAATACTACTATCAGGCTTCATAATATATGTTGATTTTAAGGCTTATTCCCCATTTTATTATTTTAAATTAATTTGTCCTGGAACATTCTGATCCTACCATGAATGAATATATATATATATATATATATATATATATATATATATATATATATATATATATATATATATATATATATATATATATATATGTCAAAACATTAATTGAAAAATTACAGGGGGCTTAAAAATAGCGAAATTTAACATGAAAGTCATTGGGAAAACACGTCGGGAAAAAGGGTTTTTCCCCGTTTTCATTAGTTGACATCGATTCGCGATATTGAAGTTCCACGGAGGGAATTTATTTTTAGATAGATGTACAGGGTTCGGCGGGAAAATTATGCTTAGATAAACAGAGGAGGATTCTAGAATTTTCCAGGTGGTGCTCTGCGCATGTGCCATAAGGGGGACGCGTTAATGAAAACTTAGAATTAGGCAGGGCGCGGGATTAATTCGTTGATAGTAGACGTGCGCTAGCCGGGTCCGCGAGTTTGAACATGGCGAGAGCCGAAACGTGCATATCTTGGAGAGGTGGTTTACGTGAAGTTGAAACGAATAAAAGATAATTAAATTGGACGATGCTGAGTACTTATTTTGAGTGTCTGTCTTCCCTCTGTGCCATGTACTGCTAAATGAAGAAGACTGCAAATTGATATTTTATAACAGGCGTAAATCAAACTCCTGTCATATATATATACATATATATATATACATTTATATATATAATTATATATATATATATATATATATATATATATATATATATATATATATATATCAAACGCCTGTGATATATATATATATATATATATATATATATATATATATATATATATATATATATATATATATATATATATATATATATATATATATATATATATATATATATATATATATATATATATATATAAACATAAATTTTGGCAACCAAAATAAGTTACCAAATCCATCGCCAATTTGGCGGTAACTCTTATATTTGGCGGGATTGCCGTAGACTCGTATATTTCGTAACATTGCTCCCTCCTCGAGGACTACACGTCCTGGGCAGTACAGCCCCTGGGCAGGAAGCCTTACTTACAATACATAATAGAAACTAAACTATAAAATCACAACTAAAATCAATACAAAATTAACACGCATACAGACAAATACATATTTCATAAAACTAATAAATGCATACAAGGAGATAACAAAACTTACTTAAAGATTATTTATACTAAATAAAATGTTATATACAAAAAGAGAACGACCATGGTCTGTACATTTTTTAAAATCTATTAACTATGGCCATAGTAAGGCACTAGCCTATCATAATGCTATTCTAGGCTTAGAATTAGATGATTTTCTTATACGAACCACGACGTCGTTCAGTCTTTTTAGGACTGTATACGGACCATCCCAAGACGACTGTAATTTGGGAGAAAGTCCTTTACGTCGAATGGGGTTCCAGAACCATACCTTGTCACCTTCATGGAATTCATGTCTTGTTGCTTTTGTGTCGTACCGGGTCTTCATCTTCTCTGTTGCGATGTTGATCCGCTCATGGGCGAAGTTATGGACGTCTTCAAATACGGCCTCGAGTTCACTGATGTACTCTTCAGGCGATGAAGGCGTGTATGGAGGGCTTCCGGACCGGAGATCACATGGAAAACGGAGGTCACGACAAGTAGTTTCGTGAACAGCTATGGGCTTTAGTTCAGGATCTTCAAGTTGATCTTTTCGAACCTCATCATCCCTCCATGGATCTGTCTCTGGTGACGTAAAAGCTGTAGTTTGTCTTGCTACGGTATTTATAACATCGAATTTCTTTTCCACTATGGAACAACAATGGCAGCTTCCAGAACAGGATTTTCGTGATAGGACGTCTGCAGTCCCCTGTTTCTTGGAAGTGTTCTTCACTCCCGAGTCTTGGCGTAATTGGCAGTTTCTTCGGGTGTGGCCTTTGCCACCACATTTCCAACATTTTATGACTTGTCGTCTGTCAGCCTTAACTGATCTTAAAGCACTGACCTGTTTTGTAAATTCGTCTACTCTTTCCATCAAATATTCAATTGAACGTTCGAGAGATTCGGTAACGTTCGAAATCGTAATAGAATGACGAGCTTTTTGTGAAGCTTGTTGGGCTGCTTGGAACTTCATGGCATAGACTAAAGCGGACTTGAGATCTTTAACGTCCGCCATTCGAAGTGCTTTCTGCATTTCAAAGTCGCGAACTCAATCGATAAAATAATCTAAAGCAAGACTTTCTCGTACTTCCGCAGGGCAGTCTGACCAGGCGAGATGGGAAAGCCTTTCGAGTCTGATGCAAGTTCTTGTAGTGATTCATTTGGCTTCTGTTGGCGAGATTCGAGATGGAGCTGGCTATAGTCTTTCAAACACTTCTCGCCAAAACGTAACTCCAAAGCACTTGAAAGTGCGTTAAAGTCTAGTCGCTGTTCTTTTGGGATCGCCAGCAAAATATCTGCTGCTTCGGCTTTCAGAGATGTAGCCAATTGACACGCTTTTGTTACAGAGTCCCATCCGTTGGCGTTCGCCACCATCGAGAATAGGATTTTGTAAACTTGCCAAGAAGATTTTCCGTCATAGGCTGACAGTTTAATGGGTGGCCGGGAGGTGACAGATATACAGTTAGAATCGTCAGTAACATAAATATTTGACAATTTCTGTTCTAAAATCTGTACTTTTCTTGAAACGTCGGTAAATTTTCCTTCTAAATTTTCTTTTATATCGCCAGCTTTTTCTTCCACAGTTTCAAATTTGTTGCCAAATTTTTCCTCTAAATTTTCTTTTATAATGCCAATATTTGCTTCAAAAATATTAAGATTGTGTTCCCCATTTTGGAATTTTTCTTCAAATTTGTCTTCCATTTCTGCCACTCTTTCATTCCCGATAGTTATGATTTCACACTTTAATTCTTCCCGACTAGCCGACATATACCTCTTTAGGGGGCGTCCATTAATTACGTGAGGCTTTTAGGGGGGGGGGGGGTGAGGGAGTCGAGCCGAATCTCACCCAGTCTCACGTGGGGGAGAGGGGGGGGGTCTCGGCAAATATCAAGTAATTTTTTTCCGCAAGAAACAGTGTAAAATTGCGAGAAAACTGGGTTATATTAAGTAAAACATGTTTCTACACTAAAGTATGGCTAAATCCTACACAATAGTTCCAGTAGTCACTCTTGAGACCTCACATGAGTCCCCGTGGACTGAATAAGAATGAATATTCTTTTACGAATTTTAGTAGTTCCTTTTAAAGTATTTTATTGTTCGATTTTCTCACTGTGATTCTAGACTAAGTTCTTAGTAGTTTTAAATACTAGTATTAACTAGTCTTAAATAAAAAAAATTGGCTCATTCCCAATACACAGTGTCGTAGCTTGGCGATATGCTTTTTTAGATTTTTGCCAAGTTGGCGATAAAATGCCAAATGTGGTTTGTGTTTGTTAAATGCTTTTAAGGTAACCATTTATTGCTCCCGATTTGAATAAGATGGCGATATTTTTTTGGCGATGTTTTTAGATTTTTGCAAAGTTGACGATAAAATGCCAAATGTGGTTTGTGTTTGTTAAATACTTTTAAGTTAACCATTTATTGCTTCCGATTTGAATAATTAGCAGCCAATCAGAGCTTGTGATTTACTTGTAGACTAGTTTAATCCGGATTTTATATAACTCGCTTGTTTAAAAAAATTAAACCGTTGAATGTTCTTTTTGGGATTGCAGTTCCATCGCTCGGACGTACTTTTACTTGCTAGGTATGGCTTCTTTTTCTAATGGGAGGGTTGACTTGGATTTTTTTCGGGATTTACAAAATGCGGGTAAGAGAACTATTATAGATTATTGCATGTATGTTGGGTTAATAGCTAAAATTTATTATTGTCCTAATTGTTTTAATTGTAATTCGAAAATGACTATAACAGAGAGGAAAGATCTGAACATTGCGCTAAAAGATCCATTAGATGTGGTTCTCGGTTCGAAGAGAGTAAATTGGATTTAATTACGGTTTTAAAATTAACTTATTTATGGGTAAAAAACCGCCATGTTCTTGGATTACAGACGAATTGGGGGTATCCAAAAACACCGAAAAATCAACAAAAAGTAAAAGAAGCTAAACCGAAAGTGAATAACCGGTAAGTGTTTTTTTTAAATTTTAACATGAAATAATATGACAACTTGCAGAACTTTCATTTTTTATTTTCAGATATATTTAACCAAGATGTATTTTATATTTATTTAAATGAATTATTTGCAATATACTGACTTTTTTAGCGGGGTTGGGGGGGGGGAGGCAGCCCCCCCCACACCTAACAAATTTCTCATTATTTTTCAGCTTTAATTTTTTGTATTTGTTTTTTTTTGTGTTTTTCTGTGGTTGTACAGTTTAAAAAATGCGTACATTTTTGGACTTTTCGGACTTTCCCGTTCCAAAAACACGCGTTCTGCTTGGGCGACAAAAAAAAAAAAAAAAAAAAAAAAAAAAAAAAAAAAAAAAAATCGACTGTCCTTATTTAACTTCATTTTTTTATTTTCTGAATAATTTTTCAATGAAAGTTCTGCATGTTGTCATTTATATAAGTATCTCATGTTTCCCTTTGCGATGGAACCGCCATCTTGGTTACGTCTCCCGTCGCCAAATTGGCGACGGGGGGAGGGGGGGAGGAGGTCGAAAAGTCGCCAAAATCGCCTCACCTAATTAATGGACGCCCCCTTATCTCTTCTTGAATGGCTTTCATCGCTTCTTGACCTGCAGACATTTCTTTCTTTATCTCTTCTTGACCTGCAGACATTTCTTTCATTTCTTTCTTTATATCTTCTTGGCTTGCAGATACTTCTTTCTTTATCTCTGTCGCAATGTTGTTTTGCATAGCCGTCATCGGAGCAATAATCTGTTGGAATTTATCTTCCAAATCTTGAGCTGTAACAGTCTGATTAGCCATTGATCTTGTATTAGGCATTCAATCCCTACACCACTGACACCAAAATGTTCCGCTTTCCTGGGTTTGATAGGATTGAATAAAATCTCTTCAGAAAGTGCCTACCAAATAAAATTTATTATTCTGTAAATTCTTCAGGCGCATACGCAAATTCAACAGAAAACACGTAACAACTGTCTTCTATACAGCAGAAATCTCTAAAAACACAAGTCAGGATAACAGAGTCTTCAATACAATACACGCATAACGCACTTTCAATACATTTAATTCTCAGCAGAAAAGAACACTGAGTTCCAATGGCAATATCAGGTATATTTAAATTACTGCTCAGTTTTCAGATCTGAACTTATTGCCATTGAAGAGGGATTGAAAACTATTAAAAATGAAACCTCTCACCGTGATATTTGGATCCTAACTGACATCCGCAGTGCCATTCGGCACTTGAACAGCTGGACAAGAGTCGGAGATAAAGCTTCACTTTCGATACTGGAGATCCTCAAAGACCTTTCTAAACAACAAGAGGTATATTTACAATGGGTGCCGTCTCATATAGGACTTTTTGGAAATGAGACTGCTGATGTTCTTGCTAAGGATGGAGCCTCACTTCCTATTTCTTCTCGAGATACTTTGACTTATCTTGAAATTTACTCAAGAAGAAAACTTATAAACCAGCATTTATGGAAGACCCCTCCGACACACCACTGGTACGACCGAAAATCTCCTGGTGGAGCCCTTACTGTCAAGGGCGACATAAGGATGCAGACCACCATTAGCATATCTGCTAGTGGACACCTAAAGTGTCTTGTTTACAATCAGGGGCAAAAATCTTACCCTTTTTGCTCCAAATGCAATACTGCTGAAGTCTCTCCTGACCATATTCTAAACTGCCTGGGGCTTGCCAAGGAGGATATTTATAGAGACCCTTTGCTTGTTAACGATTTCATAGTAACTTTTGGCCTCTTGGACCTGGTCTAGCCTATGACTAGAGCGGGTGGAATAGGTCACACACACACACACACAGACTTCCAAAGTGCCCGCTATCGGCCGGCCAGCTAGATAATACCGGTACCTTCTGGAAAGCCCAGAAGGTTGGCGATCATTTGGCGTCATATCGCTAAATTTGGCGATATTTCGCCAAATTTATCTACCAAAATAAGTCACCAAATCCATCGCCAATTTGGCGATAACTCTCATATTTGGCGGGATTACCGTAGACTCGTAAATTTCGTAACAATATTCACCGTGTTACGGGATTTTGTATGACACAAAAAAAACTTAGTTCAAAATATCGAAAATAGAGAGCGATGCTGCTGTGGGGTGGGAGGTGGGGTCAGATTTCGAGAACTTAGTCCTTTTTGTTAACGTTGGAAAATACACTATCTACCAATAAGTATTTGGACATCCATGCAAATGACGATATCTGCTGTCCTGATATACGTCACGCCCTCCGCCGTTAAATATCGTGTAGGAAACAATATTGGCATTAGTCGTCTGCAAGATGCGACGAAGTGCAGAGTTATCTGATTTCGAGAAAGGTGTAATCGTTGGGTATCACAGAAATGGCCGATCCTTAAGGGACATATCTAGCGAGCTGAATTGCCAAAATCGACAGTGGCCTATGTGATTCAGAAGTGGGAGGGGAGCGGTGATTGTTGGTATGTGCCCCGAGTCGGCAGACCCACGAAACTGGGAGATAGAGACTGACAGATGCTGTCGAGAGAAATTCGGAAGAACCGCACCCAACCGATGGCTCACATACTCCGGGAGTTTCAACAGGCATCCGGAAGTGTTGTTTCGATGAATACCATCCGTAAGAAAGCCCATGGGCTTGGTTTTCATGGTCGTGCTGCCACCCATAAGTCTTTGATCACAAAGTCCAACCGCGCTGCTCGGTTAATGTGGTGCAAAGTACGTCGAAAGTGGACCTTAGATCAGTGGAAACGGGTTCTCTGGAGTGAGGAATCAAGGTTGGCAAACAGGTTGGCAAGTAAATTTTGAGAAATGGTGTGTACTTTGTTTTGTATAGAAGTGTATAATATATACTTCTAATAGTAATTTCTAAAATAAGCTTCTGTTCCAGTCAAAAGTAAGTAGTCTTTAAGATCATACATTTTGAATCATTGCCATCCCTTGCAGTCAAAGAGTTTAGAATTTTTGTGGCATTTATAGGTCAAAAGAATGTATGTTTTTATCGAGTGTGAAGAAATATTTGTGTCTGGGGAAAAATGTCAGTCATTACTTTTGCACCCGTAAAATAAATCTAAAAATCGGAGTAATCCATCTAAAACGCTACACACACAGTTCTAATATGACTCTATATAAAGTTGCAATACCATGGTTAAAGCTGTCATTTCATTAACTGGTATTTCCTCCAATATCATTTTGTAACACTATTATTCTTATCACGTATAATATGTTGAATTTTTCCTACATGTCTTGCTACACGAACAAATTTAAAAACATGTCTCATGTCTCCTCGTGGAAGAACAGAATAAAATATATCCTGTCTCTATTTTAGAAAGGAACTATATTCAATAGGATTTCTCTCAGTTCGTTAGAGATACTCTAGATTATTTAGACAAAGTGTCTCACTTCGGCCATTTCAAAGATCGATGCTTCTTGATACAGACGCACGTTGTAAAGTCACGTATTTGCTTTTTGAAATCACGTCACTGTAAGAAAAGGAGAAAAAGTAATTTCTTGTTTTATTAGTGTATTTTAAATAAAATATATGTATGAAACATGAGTGTCATATGTTTAGACAGACGAAGAGCTTTAATACTAATTTTTAGATCAACCTTTCTTTTCCTTTTTTTTCTCAACAATCTTTATATAAATTAAGATTATCAAAAAGAGGAATAGTTAACCTCACACAATATATTTCTGATTAGTTTTTGTAATAATTTATACAATGTTGTATGTAAAATCTGCTTTTCTTTTTACCGTGGCTTCATTTCATAAAAAAAACAATGGATAGAATTTCCCACTTTTGACTAAAGGATTTGACTGAAATAGAAAAGTACAGTGAATTTCAGAATAAATAATTTGTTTATATTTCTTTGAACCTCAAACTTCATTCTTCCTTTAGGATAGACCAATTTAAAAAAAAACAATGGAGTGAAATATGCATATTCTGTCGATTAGTATTCAGCAACAGTAGTTGAAAAAAAAAGTTTCTTCATTCTGATGGCTAATTAAGACTTTCAGCCTTCGTGTTTCATGATGTGAACCACCAATTATGGCGTCTCTGTGAGGCTCGGTTGTACATTATTTAAATCCTCTAATTACACACTTGTTAGATTAAAACAGTATTTTAGTCTCTGCACCACATAGCAAAAACAATTGTTCTTATGTTCCCCACCATTTGGCATGATCATACTAACCTTAAATTTTCGAAATGCCCATGTTGTATTCGTTATGAGAACATAATACTGTATACAACATTTTTTTTTTCATAAATATACTTGTTTCAGAAAGAGTTAACAAATTACACTGCTGGCCACTGTAAATGCAACACCCTGAAGGAAACATGCAAATAACATGAAATTTACAACATGCATTAGCGAAGGTGAGATATGCAAATGATTAGAATTTCAGCGCAGACGCACATCACGCGCCCCTGTGGCGCCACTTCAAAGCGCTATTTCAGGCTTGGAGATTTCGACGATTTCAAGTTCGGCAATTGTGTTTTTCTTGTAGTTTTTTTTAAAAAAAACGATCAATTATGCCTCGTCGAAAACAGCGATCATCTTTTGATCAAGTATCCGAGTTCGACAGAGGAAGGATAGTGGCCTACCGAGATTGTGGATTATCTTTCAGGGAAATCGGTAGTCGTGTTGGACGAAACCAAACAACTGTAATGCGGATATGTGATCGTTGGATGCAGGAGGGTACGACGGACCGGCGTGTTCGATCGCATCCACCTCAGCGCACCACTTCACGTGATGACAGGCAAATTGTGCGCATGGCAGTGACGGATCGCTCAGTCACATCACGAACCATAGCACAGCACATGCAGTCTGTAACGCATCATCCAGTGTCTGCGCGTACCGTTCGACGCCGTTTACAGCAGAGTGGTGTGTCCGCAAGACGTCCATTTCTTTGTCTACCCTTGACGCAGAACCACAGACGTCTCCGCCGCCAATGGTGCGATGACAGAAGGATGTGGATGGCAGAATGGAATGAATTTGTCTTTACTGACGAGTCACGCTTCTGTCTGCAACACCACGATGGTCGCATTCGAGTCTGGAGACACTGTGAAGAGAGGATGCTGAATAACTGCGTTATGCACCGCCACACTGGTCCTTCACCGGGTATTATGGTATGGGGCGGTATTGGATATCACTCTCGCACACCTCTAGTACGCATTGCCGGTACTTTAAACAGCCAGCGCTACATCTCCGAGATGTTGGAGCCAGTTGTCCTTCCTTACCTTCAGGGCTTGCCCACAGCCATATTTCAACAGGATAATGCGCGACCACACGTGGCACGCATTGTCCAACGGTTCTTCGTCAATCGCCAGATTGAATTGCTTCCCTGGCCGCCTCGCTCTCCGGATCTTTCGCCGTCAGAAAACATGTGGTCCATGGTTGCTCTACGATTGACCCAGATTCCATCCCCAGCTGCCACAGCAGATCAACTTTGGCAACGTGTGGAAGCTGCTTGGTCTGCTGTACCTCATGAACTCATCCAAAGTCTCTTTGAATGAATGCCGAGGCAGTTGGCAGCGGTGATCTCCAACAATGGCGGCTACTCTGGCTACTGATTTTGGCAGGAACCACACTTCACAGAAGTCTATAAATTTAATCATTTGATACTTGGTCAACATGTTATCTACAAAATAAATTTTGTTGTGATATCTCTTGTCTTTCTTGGTGTTGCAATTTGGGTGGCCAGCAGTGTATTTCTAGGCACTTGCGTTACGTGTGTTGGGTCACGGAAAGTTTTGAGTTTTGAGGATCAGTTTTTAGATTTAATTGATTAATATAACGACAAAGTTTACTGGTGTATCTCTTTATTGCCGATCCTGTCATAGGTGATGAGTCGACAACGTTTAAGTCATCATCTAAAGCCAGTGAAGCCATTTCTTTCGGTTTCCTTCACTTCTTCGTTGGCTATTAAAGAGTGTAAGTATAGAAACTTTTCTTTTGTTACGTTCGTCTTTCAGATATCTCAGTGGGACAAAATTATATAGTGCAGCTCAGATCCAGTTTTGAGACCTTATGTACAGCATTTTTTTACCTTAAGGAAATACAGGCATATTTAGCTCTGTGAGAAAATATAAAACCCTGATGAGGGAAAACTTCATCACTTTGATGGTACATTTTGGTGGGATCTTTCTTAAAAACTGGCTTCAAATTTTTTCTTGTATTGTGTTTTGAGCCCCAATCTTAATAAGTACAGGTTCCCATTCCCTCCTTCGCAAAGACACCTTTCTGAAATATAACGCCTTTGAATACGCGATCGAAGGTCATGCACTGAAATATTTTCTTTTCTGACTTTGATTGATGAACCAAAACAATTGCTTTATGTTTTTTTTTTATTATTTGAAAGATAGATCCAAGCCTCATCAGTTGTTGTGGTTTAGCTTGAAAGCTTAGAGCGATGGGCCTTGTGCATTGTCCTCTTTGGTGGATAGTTGTTAGCAAAACGTGAGTTTGCTACTCCCTTTTTGTCTACATAGCGTATATCTTCCACTAATATCACTAGAAATTCACTGTGATCATATCACTTGAGATAGTTTATCCTTTTTTTTTAATTATTCAAAGCTCGCGTAGTTAAGTGCGAGCCTAGTATTTACCATCGTGTCCATTGTTATTGCTTAATTACGTAAGCGAGTTACTATAATTAGCTTGCGTGTGTGGTCTGCGGGGATGGCTGTGCTGTTTCTCGGATACTTGGTTGCTCGTTTGAGTTTACAGCTGGATGTACGGTCTGCCACTAATTTAATAGCTGGGCTTTTATTGCCATGCCAAACAATCTTTAATATATGTTTTATCAGGAGCCTGCCGCTGTCTGTAACTTATTTTTACATGCTGTTTTGGTGCAACCTGCTAGGTTTTAAGCTACGCAGCCGCGTATGTTACTTTGAAGTGCTAAACAAACTTTAGTATTACATTCACCGGCATGGTGAATGTAATACTAAATATGCCGTATTTAGATATGGATATATTCACCGGCGACTTATTTATCATCACTTAGTTTCTTTTACGCCTGTCAGCAGCATTGTGTTTTCAGATACCGACAAGTTTATTTCTTTTATGTAATTATTCATTGATACTAAGTGATAGTATTACATGGATACGTGCGTATTTCATCTGTACTGGTAACGTACATCGTTTATTTTCTGTGCTTAATAATTTATAATTGACATTTTTTTTTGTTATTATGTTTATATTACGAATAAAGTAATTAGTTGTTGTTAAAACTTAAACCTTCAGCTATTTTTGTTGATATAAAAATAGTGAACCGAGACACAGTCAATCACAAGGGCGAATCAAGACGTCGAAAACCTGTTGGCAACATGGATGGAAACAAATAAGACAGAAGAGTGGTCGGAAGGATTAAAATTTGTTCAAGCAATGAAAAACAAAGCATATCACGGGGGAATCAAATGTTCACCTTACGAAGCTATGTTTGGTTGTCCTATGAAGCTGGGAGTTTTGACACGAAATTTGATTAGTAACATTGCCACTGAAGGACTTAGAAAAGAATATAAATATTAATAATGAATGCCTGATTAATACAGAAGATTAAGGCACTTATCTCCAATCGACAGTTGATTTAGAATAGCAAGATAATAATAATACATGTGATGAAGAATCATGCATAATGATGGAAGTAGACACCGAAGTTCAAACTGAAAAAGAACCAGATAGTATATTCTCTGACACAACGGGTGCGATTATCAACAAAGTTCGAAATGTGAAAGTGTTTCGAGAGACAGCTAAGGAAGGACTTGAGAAGCAGACAAAGAAGATGAAGATTGCATCTACTAAAAACTTTCTAAAATCTACTCTCGGACAAAATGTTCGAATAAAAGTACCTGATATAGATAGATCGGAAATGGATCCAAAATCAGTAATAGCCGTTATTACTGATATTAAAGATGACGAGTTTTATGTTCTTGGTACTAAGTTTGGTAAATTAAAATCGTTGTACACAAGAAACCAGTTTACCTTTTGCAAAGAAATTTTTTTAAACATCGAAGAAGTTGGTACAGAAGAAATACGTGTACGTGAAGTAGTAAAAAAACTGTCTTTAGTTGGGGTACAAAGACTCAAAAAATGCAACTGTTCAAAGAAATGTACTATGAAGAAGTGTTTGTGCAAATCAGCTGATTTACTTTGTAATTCAAAATGCCATAACAGTCAACCTTGTTGTAACAAGTAGTAAGAGGTATTAAAGTAGTAGTATTAAAGAAAAACATACTACATTTTTCTTATTTTTTAAATTTCATAATTTTTATAGTTATTTTTTTCTGAGATATCAATTTCATTTTTTTAACTCTTGCCAAAATTATTTTTAAAAATTATTGAAATATATTCAGTAGTTATCAAGAGAATTGTTCATTAGTTCAGCTTTTTCAAATGGGATCTTATTTGTGAAATGGCATAAATATTGCTTTTTTATTTTTATTTCTTGTAACTCTTTGAAAAATAATAAAGACAGTTCCATCGACATAATCTTAAATCATACCTTATTTTGAACACTTTTACAATTTATATTATCAATTAAAAAATTAAAGTGTGTTTTAACGTTTTTGGGACACACTATATACAATATATCTGCGAACGGAAAAACCTATCATAAGTAATCCCTAGTTTCGGGCTTTTACCGGAAGGCGTTGGTAACTCCTAGGTTTTACCACAAAGGCTTGGTAAAAGGCCGAAATGGAATCATATTAAAGCATACTTCGGACTTTTACCAAGCCACTTTGGTAAATCTTAGGTTTTACCGGTAAAACCTAGCTTTTACCAGACTTCGGGCTTTTGCAGTAACATATATATATATATATATATATATAATGTAAAATATAAGCAAATCAAATATACAAAAATTAAAAGCAAGCATAGACTGCTAAATCACTTTAACTTAAAACCTACCCTAGCAAAGAAAACATAAATCTTTTTCAATAAAGGATAGCGCAGAAGCTTCATATCCTCATAATGAAAATATGGAAATATAACTAAAAATAAATAATCCAACAGAGATAGATAAATATAATAAAAATACAGACAAAAAACAAACAGAAATCAAGCACTCTGGGCATCCACGCACCAACGGCAAGATTCTGTATAAGTGCCGGAACTGAACCATAAAACGACATAGAGGTAACCGACATGTCTCTTCATCAGGGAGCCTAACCAAATCAGTTACCTCAAGGGGAACTTTCTGAATAGGATGCAGGTAAGACCAAAAGACATCCCAAGACGCCAAGCTCCCCATGGAAACATTTAGTCGAAAGAAAATGAAAAGAGAAGCACAACTTACAATAAGGGCTCAACACACCGTACATGCAAGCACACAAATAATCCTAATGTAAAGCCAAAGATGCATACACACCACAATTGGGACGTCGTTTCGCCATAACCGCCACTTACTGAATTGGGGCCCTACTTACCGAATTGGGGCCGCCACTTACTGAATTACAAAATGCCCTACAATTTTCATTTGACTTATTTATATAAATTGTTATCTGTCAGCATCAAAACTGCTTGTTTATAGGGTAATTTATATTAACTACACGCAAAGTTTTCCTTAACTTACTTTTGCTTACTTACCCACACTTACTTTTGCAACTTAGGTAAAAGAAAGGTCTCAATGTAGTACTAAAGAAACTACACTGAAGTGCCACTGAATTAGGGATAGCAAAGCCTATGCAAATTGTGTAGCGCTGTGCATCATGTATGCGCAAGTGAGGGCGCTGTGGTAACTGCATATATAGCGCGTACTGTGGTTGTTCTGAATTAGTTGTTGAAATTGTCAGTATGGGTAAACTGCCTGATTTAGACGCCTTCGATCGCGGACAAATCGTAGGTGCGCGACGCATGGGTCATTCAATTTCCGAAATCGTCAGACAGCTAGGATTTTCAAGGTCGACAGTGTCAAGAGTATACCAAGAATACATGGATGGTGGAAAAAAAAACTAGCGATCGGGCAAACTGCAAAGGACAATTAGCCTTGACAGTGCGTGGTGAGAGACGGCTCAGGCGTATTGTACGTAGCCAGCGAAGCCAAACATTAGCTCAAATTACCACCCAGTTTAATGACGGTGCCAGTCGTACAGTAAGTAAACGGACTGTGCAACGCTCGCTTCACCGTATGGGTTTCGGGAGCCGTCGACCTACGAGAGTACCATTGCTCTATACTCGCCATCGGGCTGCACGTCTTGCCTGGGCAAGAGAGCACAGAGACTTGAGTGTAGAGGACTGGAAACGAGTAGCATGGAGTGATGAGTCTCGATTCCGACTACTTAACGCCGACGGGAGGCTGAGAATGTGGCGTCAGGCTCATGAAGCCATGGATCCTGCATGCCTGGCTGGAACTGTACAAGGGCATGGTGGCTCAATCATGGTCTGGGGTGTTTTTTCGTGGCACGGTTTGGGATGTTTGGTGCGTGTACCAACCTCCCTCAATGCAATTCGGTACGTAGAGTTGCTGGGTGATCACCTCCATCCGTTTATGCTGTTCTGTTATCCGCACGGCAATGGAGTTTTCCAGCAAGACAACTGTACCTCTCACAAGTCCCGGTTGGCTACTGGCTGGTTGGATGAGCATTCCTCTAACTTCTCTGTCATGAATTGGCCACCTAGAAGCCCAGACTTAAATCCTATTGAGCATCTTTGGGATGTTTTGGAACAAGGCGTGAAAGGCCATCACACAGCACCAAAGAACCTTACTGAATTATGGACAGTTTTAGCCAATATTTGGCAAGCCATTCCCGTGGAATGTTTCCAGAAACTTGGTGAATCTATGCCTCGTCGTGTGGCAGCCGTTATCAAGGCCAGAGGAGGCCCAACTCGTTACTAGGTAGGTATCCCTAATTCAGTGGCACTTCAGTGTATATACAGTCAACCCTACTGTAACGCGAGTAATTCGTACCGCATTATAAGAACTCAAGCTTAGTTATTAATGGCTATAACTCCCTCCATTTTAACCATACGAATATTTCGTGTGCGGATCACACGTTTCACATCTACCGGGCAGCCATTTGCCATAGTTTTCTTTATTTTTTCCTCATTTTTTTTAAGGTCCGAATTGTAGATTCATTTCAATTTAAGTGTTTTTCAACACATATTTTTTTCTCCACCCTTTAAACGGTTTAAAATTTAGATTTTGTCATCAAGATAAATAAGCTTCCTTTAGAACTGTTTATTTTTCATTTGTGTCAGACATTATGCAATCCTAGGTTTGAAAATTATTTTTAGATAAATCTTGAAATTTTTTTTAATTGCATCGAATAAAAAATATTACTCAAATTATTTTCCAATTACGATAACATAAATTAAGCAAGGAAAAAGTGCTTCATTAAATAATATTCATAATACATCTGAAGTCCTTTGAAACAAATCGTCTATGGCATAGATTCTTAAACTGTGGTCCGCGGACCCCTGGAGATCTGCGTAGCCCATTACCGGGGGTCCGCGAGACAATTTTGACATTAACAATCTATACTTGAACAAGATATTCTCGAGGAATTATCATGCGATACGTCTTTGAAACTACAATAAAAAAAAAATGAACTCACAAACTTTTGGTTATTTCTCAGATCTGATTACCCTGCACTTGCAAATGAAGCCCTCCAATATTTGATTTCGTTCTGCACAACATATTTATGCATACAAGCTTTTTCGGTACTGTTATATATATGAAATCAAAGTATAGACAGAAACTCAATGTAGAAGCGGACCTCAGAATAAAACTTTCCACCATAGAGCCTGATATTGTGGTTCTGGTTTCAAGAGAACTCCTGCACCCATCTCATTAAGTTAAAATCATTTACAGAAAAATATTATAACAAGATAGATCTATTATGACCAATATTTGACCAAGAAATGTTTGTATCAGTTTAATGTATTATGCTTTGTAACCTTTAAAATTCTTTTTACTACTGTTTTTATTCCTTTTATGTTTTTATTCTATGTCCTAATAAAAATGTTCGTCTCTATAAATCCGCAAGACCATTTATTAAAATAACCAGCGATACATTTTTACCAATATTTATTATAACGTCGTGCCTATGAGATTATTGAGCCAGAAATTAAGTCTCAAAAACGACTTAAAATGCCTAAAGTTGGGATGGGGTCCGCAAAAAGAAATGTTGTTCAAGAGGGGGTCATCGGACTACATAAGTTTAAGAACCCCTGGTCTATGGAATTACGCTTAAAACACATTGCACAGGCAGTGGCAGCCACAGTACCGCTATTGGATAAGTCACGTGAGCATATATAGACAAGCCTACCACGTTATAGGAGTGTTGAAATTTTTGCTCCATGTTATATGGAAACCGCGTTATCAAAGTACCGCGTTATTAGAGGGTTTACTGTTAAATATATAAAACAGGCGACTAAAGTTTATTAAAACTTTTACTTTAATAGAGCTTGATACTTTTACATTTGCTATTTCGATCTGCCAAAATTTGTGAGTGTATGCTGGGTAGAGCTATAATATCACTGAAATCTACAAATTAACGTTAAAAAGAATTTTCCCTAGAAAAACGTAGATATTGGAATCAGATTATTTATTTGTATTTCGTATTATCAGAATAACAAAGTTATCAGATAGTAGATCCCTGAGTACTTGAGAATTTCAAAATGAAACAAATAATCCCTAACCAATTCGACAGTGTTGTGTGTATGTATACCTTCCTTACAGGCATGCACAATCCTTACAGATACACACACACATCTGCAAGTATGGGTGTTCGTGTAATTTTAAAAGCAGTGATAATGTCTCATCATCATCCTCTTTAAAATGACATAACTGACATTCAGTCCACTGAAAATGTCAGTTTGATGAAACGACTCTTGTCAATAATATTTCTTTTAAATAAATTCGTATCGCTCATGAAAATGGGTTTTCTTCCTTTTGAAAGTGTAAGTTAACCATATGTAACTCATTTAAATGAAAATTCTAACTTTATTGAATTTCGAAATGTGATGCATTGATTGCACTCTGTTAGATTAAATATGCGTTGTTAATTAACTTAGATTGCTGTATCGTCAACAGTTTCGATTGCACGCCATTGCATGAGTTGTTGTATTGTATATCATTAGTTTTTGGTTTTTCGACCTATTGAGATCCAATTTCGGTAACACGGTATGAGTTTTGTAATCTCTTGTCATTTGTAAAGTGCATTTTCTGACAGCGTTTAAAAAATGAATTATTGGTATTTTGCCAAATGGAGAAGTCTTTGCTTTTATTAACTCATTGCTCATACTGTTTTAAACATAAGGCACTGACAATTTCTTGTGTTGTAGCAAAACGCCCCTGCGATTGGAATAAGCAGCACCTAACACTTGGGTAACATAATGGAATAATGATGTGATTTACAGATCGGATGATCACTGGCTCGACACATGCCCCTGCTCCATCGGGCTTTATTGCATAGTGCGAAAATATATATGTAATGAGCAAACTCCACGTAGGAAATTCACAAACAAGTGAGATGCAGTCGTAGAGGTGAATAAAGATAGAGAGATAATGCAGTCGTAGATCTAGAGAAAGAACTTTTATTCATCATGAAGACTGATTTACATAAGTGGCTATCGAACTTATGGAGAGTACGCCAGGAGAGTAGAAGCGAAAGACACACGATTGCAGGAGAACACATGTTAGGGAAGAGCGTGGCCTTTCATAGTGGCCACAAGTTACAAAAAAGAGGGGACATGGCCTATCATCTCGGCCATGACTTTCAAAGAGCGTAAAGCCGTGGTCTTACATCTCGCTGCTAAGTTAGAAGAGAAGAGAGGAAGGTCTTCCGTTCAGCGTATATGTAATGGACATTTCCCTATTTATCACCAGGGTTTGAAATTATTTAACTGGCCATAATCAATTATATAACCTATACTCATGTGATATATCTTAAGTATGTATCTGAAGAAAGTCCAGATGGGACATGGGTAAGTAGGGACTTAAAAATAGGCATATTTATTATATAGTCTTCACTAGGGTTTAATAAGTAGGAACTTGAGATAGTTATTTATTATATACTCTCTACTGCGGCTTAGTAAGTAAGGACTTCAAGCAGGCATATTTCTGATATACTAACTTCACTGGAGCTTACGGGTCACACCATATATGGTCATGTTATTGGAGTCTTAAACATCTATTGCGGAATTGGAATTTCTAGTGCCTAGAGAGTATTCAGCTGTAGTTGCATTAAGAGCAATTATAAAATATTGATTAAGTTACTTTTAGGTCACATTTTGGAAGAGGGGTTGTATTTTGTCAAAAGAGAGAATTTGGAATACGCGTTCGGTTATAACTAGAAGCAGGCATTTTTCGTTACATACGAGTATATGTGTGAGTCGTAAAGTTTCTAGGGTGTATGATTTTCCTTAAGCTATCTTAATTCAGTACTGTAATGACCCGAGTTTGAATATTTCGTGGTGCAGCCAATGTCTGTCGCTTGTTATGTCGTATTTTTTCTTTCTCTCACACACCGGAATTTCTGTCGAGCCGTTATGAACCCATTATGAAGTCATCATGTTTTTATGTTGTTCGTTGAAAATCTTTTGTATCGCCGTAGTGTAGTAGTTGATCTCGAAGAATCAACATGTAATTGTATTCCGTTTGTTAGTAGTTAATAAGCCGTTGTACAGTGATGTATGCTTATGTGCGCGCATTAATGGATAAATTTCCTTTTGTTTTATGTTTTATTTTATGCTTTGGTTTACATATTTTTACTCCTTTTGTTATTTACAAATGGTAAATAGGTTTTTATGTATATTGGTACGATACTATGAGTAGTTAAATTTAATATTTGTTCTTTAATTGTAACGGCAGAACTCAGGTTGGGGAACGATTTAAACATAAACACATTTTTTGTTTGTTTGTTCTTTTTCTAAATTTTCGGTTGACAACTTTTGGATAAAAGTTTTTTTTCTTTCAAAAATGTCGGAATTTGACAAATCACAAAAAGACTATCTTTATCAGGTTGCAGTCGAAATGGATTAAGAGGTATCACTCTCCTTGAAAGTTGTTCAGCTGCGTGAAATGATAAAATCGTCCCCTCTATTTCAAAAAGAATTCATAAATTATCTGGTGAGATATATAATTGCAGTTCGTGAAGAACAACAGCGGAAACGGAGAGTAGACTTGGAAGAAAAACATAGGGCGGAAGAATTAGAATTGGAGAAGAGGAAACTTGAGATGAATTTTGAAACTGAGAAGCTTAAATTGCAAGCACAGGGTCAAAACGAAAGTAATGCAGATATTCATATACCGATATCAATGTCTCATCTGGAGGTTAAGTTGGATGTCCAGAAGCTACTGCCCACTTTTAAACCAGAAAGTGATGATGTCACTCTGTTTTGGGTGCTCTTCGAAAGGCAGTTAAGACTCACTAAGGTACCTCAGAGGCTGTGGGTGTCGCACCTGCTCAGCGTTGTCCCAAGTTCGATCTCAACTCTCATTATTCAACTCTCAAGATCTTATCTTAGCGGATCAAATAGAAAGACGTGTGCCTGTTGAATGCAAGGAACACATGTTTGATAATGGAAAAATCTGAATTCTCCTGTTACGCTTGCTGAAAAACTGGATGCTTATGACAATATAAGATCCATGTATGGTAAGAATGATCCTGTCATACCTAACAGTAAGAAAGAGTTCATTCAACGAGAAGGTTTTAGAAAGTAAGGTAAACTTCCTCCTGTTTCAAGTAGGCCCAGATCTCCTCCTGCATCTACCAGTCGCCGCAGAGAATCCGGTATTTCTTGTTATGGTTGTGGAAAACCGGGTTTCATAAAACCCGAGAGTCCGAATTGTTCTGCTGGCAAAAGAGAAAATTTGCAAGCACAACAATTGACACTCTATAGTTGTAATACTTCAACTGTTGCTTCTCCAAACGTACCAATTACAATCTGCAACAAAAAGGTGTTAGTGTGTGCAGATACCGGAGCAAACCGTTCTATTGTGGGTGAACGTATGCATAAACTACTTCAGGATGGTGTATTGTTTCAAACGGGTGTTCATGATGTAACGTTGGATGATGGTATTACCCAAGCCAAAGAAACTCGTTGTGTTACTGTACTCGTAGATATTGAAGGACGAGTCTTCGAAACTGAGTTTGTGATATTGCCTCATGCTAAAGGTAATCGAACTCTATTGGGTATGGACTTTTTGCATAAAGATAACATGGTGTTAGGCGCTGCCAACAAGGAATAGCATTTTAGTGATAACCATCGGAAAAGATATCCTTTTGTGGATGTATTCAATTCAAGAGAAAGCACTCCAGGTGCTGCAGTCAAGGTTGACCCGTACTCTTTGCATGAAAATGAAGGAAAAGACCTAACGCCAGACCAAAAGAATCAGCTTGATGCTCGTCTAAAGAAGTACGAGAAATGCCTTCCTCCAGAGGGAGAGACAACCCCGTATGTGGAGCATCGTATCAACACTGTAGATAGTGCTCCTAAAACAAAGATCTTTGTCGGACATTTACCTGATGGGTGCCCAGATGATGATTTACGAAATTTGTTTCCCAAGTATGGAGAAGTTACTGAATGTGATGTTATCAGCAAATTTAGTTTTGTGCATATGGCTATAGCAGAACAAGCTGATGAAGCCATAAAAATTGAATAATAATACTCTTATGGGTTCCAGAATTAGTGTCGAACCATCAAAAAGCAAACTTCATCCTGAACCAGGTTCTCCTGTTAGAGCTAACATACAAACTGTCATGAACCGTCGAGCTGGTGGAACACCTCGTAATAGATATGGACCTCCCTCTAAGGTTGGCTTTGGCGGTGGATTCCCAAATGGTTACCGTCACTTTAACCGACCACCTATGGGAGGAGGAGATTAATTTTATGACCATCCTTTTAGATTTGGACGAGACAGGATGCGACCACATCCTCCACCTTATGAACGTCGTAGTCCTAATATGCCTCCAATGAGAGAGGATTATGTCCGACGTCCATTGCCTCCAGTGAGTGCTGGAGATTTGTATTCAAAACCGTTGCCACCTATAACTATGAGAGATGGACCTTATCTAATATTAACTCAAAGATCTCCAACAACATATGAAATTGCCAGCATGGAAAATTTTGAACAGCCCATTGGAACATATCATGTGTCGTCCTTGAAACCATTCCTTGAGACGGACACTTTACCAGTAGCACCCTTAAGAAAAAGGGATAGACCTCGAAAAGTTGGTCCTGTTTCCTCCACGAGACGTAAGTCGGAAACAGAGGGGGAGGATGTAACGGCCCGAATTTGAATATTTCGTGGTGCAACCAATGTCTGTCGCTTATTATACCACGTACCTTTTTTTAATTTCTCCCACACACAGGAAGTTCTGTCGAGCCGTTATGAACCCATTGTGAAGTCGTTATGTTTTTATGTTGTTCGTTGAAAATCTTTTGTATCGCCGTAGTGCAGTACTTGATCTCGAAGAATCAACATGCAATTGTATTTCGTTTGCTAGTTGTTAATAAGCCGTTGTACAGTGATATGTGCGTATTAAAGGATATACTTCCTGTTTAATGGCTTCGTCATGAATCTTTTGTAGTGCTGAGTTCTTATTCCAAGCAAGGAAATTTACGACGGCTACAGTACTTATATATTTGTTCTTAATGCTTTATTCATCATTAGTATCTTTTAGTCCAGATGCTTTTACAAGAAAAGCAATATTCCATTAGCATGCTAAAAATAAATTTAGTGACTGTTTTTCTCCAATTTGACATGCTAATATTAGGTAATGTCTCAGAGAGAGAATACAATTAAAAACTACACAGGTATTCCATAAACCCTTTAACTGATATCAATTGCATTACGCATAACAAATACTCAAAACGACAAATTCAATTCCTTTATTGGTTTTTTAAACTTAATAATTAACGACTAAATTGCAATGCATTCTAGATAATTCTTTCCTTGCCTTTAAATAAGTACAAAAAGTAAAAATAATAAAATAAAAGGCAGATGCCTATGAGAAATCTTTATATTTTTACAGTTTCTTTCTAATTGTTTTTGTGAATGCACTATAGATACAAAGTGTACTTTTTGTAAAACTTTTTGATCGAGGAACTATCTTTTATCATCAGAAAGTTTACTACTGCTATTATTAGGCTAGAGGGAATTAAATTTGTGAATTTATTTCCTAGCTTAAGGAAAGACATTTTATAAGACTTTTAAATAAGGTAATCATCCCTTGATCATATTAGAAAGAGAACAACCACACTATTAACCAAATTGAGAAATATTTTGCTGACTTAAAAAAAACCCTTTGAGCTTGTTCTATGTTTTAATCATTTAATGTTTTATCTTCCATAATATCAGGATTTTATATCGTTTCTCCTCCCTCCTCTGAATGTTACGCGATCTATCAAATTAAGACTTAATAGTCGTTTATTTTTTCTTGATGTCGAAAAATGAAAGGAGTGTTAAAGTACATTTAAAGAAAGTAATTTTTAGTTTATCAATCTACCTCAGCATTTTGTCTTAATTTTGAAAATGATTTTGATTGAAGAATCGGGAAAAGTATAAAAAAAGATGTCTATGATCAAAATTTTTTAGCAAT
The DNA here is from genome assembly GCA_907164885.2 of Dolomedes plantarius. Taxonomy (NCBI): domain Eukaryota; kingdom Metazoa; phylum Arthropoda; class Arachnida; order Araneae; family Dolomedidae; genus Dolomedes; species Dolomedes plantarius. The sequence goes on from OU015501.1 coordinate 67,536,868, forward strand.
ATATTTAATTTCTTTCTTTATTTTTATCATTCACGCAGAAAATTATTTCATAAAATTTATCATTTCCGGGAGTTTAGGTGAAGAAACTTGTGCAATGAGCCCGAAGGTAAATTTAAAAAAATTTAATTCACCCGGCTTATGTCACCAGTCACTAATATTTATCTAAGTGTATAAGTGACCCGTTTTTATGCCTGTTCTAAAAGTTCCTGTCGTTAAGGGATAATTCTACATTATTTGAGTGATAATTCCGTACTCATTCAAATTTAGAGGTAGGTGCTTAAATGAAATGCTTGATTCAAATGCTTAAAAATGCCTTTATGTACTTTTTCTTTTTGAAAAAATCATGTTTCTCAAAACTTATTTTGGTATATTACCTGTTTGTTACGCAATTGCATTGAAACACCATTAGATATGTTGTTATTATATTTACTTGTACTTTAAATTTAGAAAAAACTCTCACATGTACCTAATAAACTGTAAAACTTATAATTTTAAGTAGTTTAAGAATAACCTTGATAAAATACATCCCTTTTAATTTATGAATGTATTAATCGTATACAGGGAGATTTTTATTAAACTGACACTACTCAGAGCCATCTGTAGCGTGATCTATCAACCGGAATTCCCCCAAAATTGAGAGAGGGACTAAGGATGACATGGGAAAGAGTTTACGTGAAAAAAAAATAATAAAGTTCCAAAAGTCACCGATAGGGGACGATAAGGCGTTGTTGTTGTTGGCGCACCCGAGAATTTGCATAAAACGTAAGTAAAACATCAAAATGCAAATTCGCGACTACGTATTCGACAGCAGCGCCAGTATTTCGGGCTATAAAGACAAGTGGTGAACAAAGAAAAAGTTGTAATAAGCAACCAAATGAATAACAAAAAAATTTCACTGCAACACCTCTTTATGCAGCAAATTCACTTTTCCCTCCTTCAGTGTGACCAACATCCTGGTGGACGACACATTGCATCCTGAACACTACGTTCTCAATGGCCGAGCGTAACATGCCACCAGGAATGTTCATCACAGTCCGGGATATGTTGTCCTTTAGGGCCTTTAAGTTCGAGACTCCGCCAAGATACATCTTGGACTTTAAATAAACCCACAAAAAGATGTCACATGGGGTTAGGTCCGGGGAGCGAGGTGGCCATGCAAGTGGGAAAAATGGACTGATGACCCTTTCTTCCGTAAAGCGATGGTGCAACAGATTCCGCACCGATCTTTATAGCCCCAAATACTGGCGCTGCTGTCGACTACGTAGTTATGAATGTGCATTTAGATGTTTTATTTGCGTTTTGTGCAAATTCTCGGGTGCGCCGACAACAACAGCGCCATATCTTCCCCAATCGGGGATTTTTGAAACTATTTTTTTCATGTAAACTCTTTCCCATGTCGTACTTAGTCCCTCTATCAATTTTAGTAGCATTCCGGGTGATAGATCGCGCTACAGGTGGCTCTGAGCAGTATCAGTTTAATAAAAATCCCCCTGTATATTGACTTTTTAAAAGGTATTTTTCAATAAAAGAATTATTTTGAAATTTTGAAAATAAGAGTAGATCACACACATTTTAAAAAAGTCTAGGAAGGTGGAAATCTTCGGATTTGTTACTTTGAGGGAAATTATAGCAAAAAAGTATTATAGCTCTATAATCTTGTAAAATGAAAGAAGATGTAATAGATTTCTTAATATATAGGACTAAAAAGCCAAAAAATTTACAATATAATTTCTACGATTGTAAACAGTCATCGGTTGGGACCAGGATTCGAGCCCTAATTTCCTATAATCGAGGTTTCTGCATTCTATCAAATGTACTATCCCGTCAGTGTGAGATTTTCCTATTCGAATTCTATTTCTTACAAATTCCTCTTTTATTTTAAAGACCTTAAATGTAGGACGTTCACGTCTGCTTACGTTTTATCATTTAATTATTTATTATCTCTTTCCGACAATCGCTTTTTTTTCCTCCATAAATATTTCTCATACTATCTCTTCCCGTCCATAGTTATTCTTTCCAACGGTCGCATGATTTTGATGGGGCTTGAACATGCGTCTCCTATCCCCGAGGCTGGCATTCTGTCGACTGATATAATCCTTCGATATGAGGATTTCTCTGTATTCAATTTCTACTTATCACAGTGTTTTATGTCATCAAATGTAGGTGATCAGTATTAATTGCCCTGCTTGTGGCCTAGTGGCTTATAGAGTTTTCAGATTTGTCTTATGTTCGCTCCTGTTGATTTATAATTTATTATATTTCATAATAATTTCATTTCTCCTTTTATTTACTATTCAGTCAAATAAAAGAGTTGCTTCCGTAATTAAAAAATCAGAAAGTTGTCACAGAACAATTCCTAGGAATGTTAAATATTTAGGGCTTCCGTACTACCTACAAGCTTAATGGGGAAAGCGCCTGTTTCATGAAGAGGCGATCCTACTTCGATTTTCGATTTGGTCAGTTGGGCATCATAGTGGTATCCGGGTGTTAATCATGAATTCGGTTGTTGTTGTTGTTGTTGCTTCTAATGCCCCCTGGCTGGAAGAATCATGGATTTTTGGTGACCGATATGGAAATATTTAGACCCCCCCCCCCACCAAAATAAAAAGATGTATCATAGATACTACGAATTATGTAAGTTACAGTATAAGAAATGCAGCTTTAAACTACAATTTTTACCTTTTTGAAAAGTTTGCAACTGATTGATCTGAGGCAGGACCGGGAATGGGACGCAGTCTTGTTACCCTAATACCATGACCTATCAGCTCAACTAGTCTAGAGAAATGAGGAGCTCTCAATTTTAAAATTTCCTTCCTCACGAGAAATCAATAAATTATTTATAAAAGTACCTCATAGAAGAGCCATATAAAAAGCTTATTTTAACACTGGAATTACCTTTTCTGTGTATTTTAAGGTTATTTAAAGGGTTGATTCTAGAAAAGTATTTCACTTATATTACTATGCTATTATCACAAAGCGTCAAAAATGTACCTCTAGCCATAGTGAAAAATATGGCGGAATAAAAATCTCCCCGAGTATATTTTTTGGAAAAATAGCTTTTCATTGATGTAAATATATGAGAAAGTCTGTCTTTTATTCCTTTCTTTATCATCATCATCACAGCATTTGAATAAGCTGAGTGCTACGAGATGCATTTTGAATAATAGGTCTAGGGAGAATATTTCTTCACATTTCATTGGCTAAAATATTAAGATGAAAGGTGCGTTTACCCCAAAAAGCAATTTTACCGGCTCGTAGTGATATAACGTTAGAAATAGGCGTACACAAAAAAGAAAAAAATTACTGCGCGTAAGGCATTTTGAACACATATTTCGAAAATTCTCCACAATGGTAGAGATATTTTGCAGGACGATTTACAAATATTTTGATTCGTCCATGTATAAATAAATTAATAAATGATTAAGTGCTTCATGCATATAAAATTTTTTAACAGCGGGTATATAAAAGAAGAGTTAAGTCAACTTTATTCCAATAAAAAATGTGTTACTTTTTTATGTTTGAAAATAGAACTGCATCAGTGAGATATAATTTGATCACGATTACTATCTATATGAGATACACATCTTTCTCATCTAAAGAATGTTAGCTTATAAAACATTCAGTTGACCAGGGGCAATGAAACGGGTTCATTAGATTTCAGGTAATCTATTACAAATGAAAATAGACAAAGCTGAGTGATTTTCTATGTGTGAGTAAAATTAAATTATCTTATCATTCTGTTTATTTGGGTCACTCGCAACTGGATAGTTTCTTTAGTATTTTATTCAATATAGTATCTAAAATCTACTTAATATTTTACTATGGATTCATTTCATAAAAAAGAGAAATGATATAGTTTTTAGCATTTGACCAAATGTATAACTGTAAATAGAAATGTACGATGGGTTGCAAATTTAAAAAAAAGGTTATATAATTTGTTTATATTCCTTTTTACCTCAAACTTCATTTCACTATAATTCTACAGAATGAAATATGCAAGTTCTATTGATCAGTATTTGGCTACAGTTGCAGTGAAAATTATTGCACCATGCTAATGGCTAACTCTTTAAAAGCCTTAGTGGATCATAATTTGAACCATATGGCTCGGTGGTACATTATTTAAACTACCTAATTGTATACTCGTTGTATTAAAGCAGAAGGCTTTAGTTTCTGTACCTCGTTAGAAAAACAACGGTTATAAGACGATGGTTCTACGCATTTATTTGGCAATGTGATTAAAAATCTTGAAATTTTATAGCAAAAGCATTGGATATATAAAGAAAGATCTACAACTATTTAAAACCTACTCACATAAAATAAAAAGTTACATTATATTACTATAATTAACAATAGAACTGCATCAGTGAAATATAATAGATTCAAAGTTATTTGTTAAATGAAATTACACTTTCCCTCATTCCTCTACAAGATATTAATCTATAAAAATTGTGTAACGTGTACGTTTGAAGTAGTGAATTTGGGATCAAGAAATAACATTTCATAATAGTAAATGCTAAAAAAAATTTAATCAACAGAATTAAATTTAATCCAATGGAATATAGCGTCAAAGTAAAAGAAAGATCTAAGACTACTCTAAAGAGAGATCTGCAACTATTTAAACCCTACTCACATAAAATAAAAGGATACATTATATTATATTCAACAATGAAACTGCATCAGTGAAATACACTCATGGACAAAAAAATTAGCGCACCAAGAAGGAGTCGTCAAAATGAAACGAAATTTTACATACGTAATGACTACTTTGATATAAGTAAATGATAAGAAAATCAAAGAAAAAGGATAATTTATTTCAGAGAAAAAGGCAAAAGAACGGAGGAGATAATACTCCGTTGGACCCCCTCTAGCGCGAATGCACGATGCGATACGATCGGGCATTGAGTCATACAAGTTCTATATGATGTCTTGAGACATTTCGTTCCATATTTGCTGTAACCTTGCCTCTAGTTCGTTCAAACTCGTGGGATGCCCAACTCGTCATCCCAAATGATCCCAGATATGCTCGATTGGAGACAAATCTGGGGATCGGGCAGGCCAAGGAAGGGTAGTAACAGTGCGGAGACAGTCTTGTGACACCCTTGCCGTATGAGGCCGAGCATTGTCGTGTTGAAAAATGGCTCCTGGGAGCCGTTGCATGAGAGGCAACACATGTGGTTGCAGGATTTCATGAACATACCGCTGGGCTGTCATGGTGCCACGGAACAATACTAGGGGTGACCGTGCATTGTAGGAATGGCACCCCATACCATCACACCAGCTGTGGGAGCGATGTGTCGCTGTACAGCAAAGGCAGGATTGAAGCGTTCACCACGGGCTCTCAACACACGAACACGACTGTCATCACTACCGAAATTGAATCTGGATTCGTCGCTAAAGACGACCTGGTTCCATTCCGCTGCAGTCCAGTTTCCTCGTGCGCGGCAAAACTCCAAACGGAGGCGTCGATGGGTGGGCGTCAAGGGCAGCACACGTAATGGGCGCCGCGATACCAACTGTCCTTCAGCCAGGCGCCTTCGTATGGTTGGAGAAGACACAGAGGCCCCTAGTGAAGGTGCTACCTGTGCCTGGATGGCGGACGATGAAGCAGTTGGCTGTACGCGTGCATTTCTTACGATGTGGCGGTCTTCTCGACGACTGGTCTGTCGAGGGCGTCCTGAGCCTGGTCTTCGTGTACATGACATCTCTCGGGTCCACTGGTCCCAACACCTCCTCACAACACAATCAGAGCGGCCTAATTGTTGAGCTACTCGCCTAGCTGACCACCCAGCTTCCATCATCCCGACGATTCTCCCCCTCTCAAACTGCGACAACTGCTTATATTGTCTTCGAACACGGCGTAATGGCATGTCTATCTCAGCTCTTCCTTTGTAAATGATTCAGCACAATCAAACAAGCTTTGGTTACCTGTTTTATACTCCACAGAGTACGATGTTGAACGCCCTCTACAGGCTATACGTAATGCGCAATCACGTTGCATTTCTAATCATTTGCATATCTCCCCGACATGTACCTTCATTGCAAGTTTCGTTACGATCCCGCAATTATTTCTTGGTGCGCTAATTTTTTTGTCCATGAGTGTATAATAGATTCAAAGGTATTTGTTAAATGAAATTACTCTTTCTCTCCATCATCTACAAGATATTAATCTATAAAAATTTCTGTAGAAACGGCAAATGAAATCAGCCAATTAGATTTTAGATAATCTATTACTAACAAAAATAGGTAATGCAGCCTGAATTTGTATGTCTTAAGAAAATTAAACAGTTTTAAATTTTATTTTTGAAGCCCATTCTCAAGAATTTGAAATAATTAAATTAGCTTACAATTGTAGAAAAATCAGAGATGAAAGTTAAAAGGAAAAATTTAGAAAAAATAAAGTTCCTAAACTTACATGAAAACAATGAGCATTTTACTTTGAGAGCTGTGCTAAAAATATTGAAAATGACGTTTCTTTATAAATTTAGAAGTTATACAAAAACGTTGATTTACTAAATGTCTCGATAAACCGAAAAGAAAACCAGCGTGAAGCTTGTTCTACTGTACTGAATTAAATTTTTATTAAACGGGAATCAGACAATCTCACTTAGTCATAATTTTTTTCTCAGAGTTTTAAAAAATCACCGTGTCTAACCTCAATATCATGTATTGTCAGAACTTACGTTACCCACTTATGACACAGTCAAGCATGTATTTTTTACAGTACCACCATTTAAGGCTAGCGATCTTTCCTGAACAAAATGTATTACATTCCTGAACAAAATGTATTACATTCCTGAACAAAATGTATTACATTCCTGACATTATGGACCCAGCCACCTGATTACAAATCTTACATTCCCATTACATTTCTGAACAAAATGTAAACGCTTCCTTACCATCTCACTTGCACTCGCCGAAACATCATAGCAGCTTGAACTGCCATGTTTTCTCCATAATCCATTACGATAAATCTATTTATTTCCATTAAGATAATTCTCCGATTTTATCATAAACTAAGATTCTAATTAGGCTAATGGGAGAAGAGAACAATTAGAATCTGAATAGCATTTTCAAAGATGTGACTGAGATTTTCATTTGGATTTAAATCTGAATACTGATAGAGACATAGAAGGAAACGAAGCCAATTTTCCGTTCACTAAATCCGTCATATAAAACTCCAGACTGATATACGGTAGCTATTCCATGCAGAGTATCCACACGGAAGGAAATGTGTTATGTCTCAGTTGTTATACAGTTTTCCCTTAAATGTTCTTTATTGTCGCTATATCCGCAAACGTTTCGCTCAGCCACATGTTGCTTTCGCAAGCGGAAAAGAGAGAGCAAAAGAGAGCGCAAAAGAGAACATCAAATTAAACAGTGAATTCGAAATTTGTCAGGAACTTGTAGGATCCCTGTGGCGTATAAGAAGGTGATATATGTAGAGAAAGAAGCAGATTCTTATCTAGATGATGTAAGCCCAAACCTACTAATGGAATATTCAGTGTTTGACAACTGAGGAAGATGAGCAAGAAAATAGGTAAAATAGGTGAGAATTTGATTATGGTTTACATTAAGATTCACGGAGCGTTCTTTGTAAAAACAGTAACAATATTTTCCAATTTATCTGTACGTGCACACACACACACACATATATATACATATATAAAATAAATACAAAATAAGATTAATTAGTGAAAATAGCTACTAAAAATTAAAATTAAATAATAATAATTAAATACTTAAGTAAAAATAATATTAAATAATAAATAATAATATATTACTCTTAGTAATAATAAAGAAACTAATATTAGTTGTTATATATTTGTTTAAACTAATTTAGGTTTAATTGTCCTATAGCATAGTCTCCATAGTAAGTCTGCTTCTGAGTTTCCATTTGCTCCATGGTTGCAAGTTTTGGGTCGTCAGTTTTCTTACGGTTTCCTATTCTTAACTTCCACTATGTCTAGAGCCAGGCTTAGAGTTCTTTGTTTTAGTAACTATATATTAACTTCTTCTGTTTCCAATGGATTGTACGGTGTCTTAGTATGTTTATTGTGGAGATCATACTAATCAGAAACGATCCATTGGTTTTTAGACATTATAGGCACCGCTGATTAAGAGATGGTGTCTAAAACTTATTTAATACTTATCTTCTCATGTTTTTAGCTCCTGGCTGCAAGTAGTTGGCTCATACTGGTTTTTCACTTTCAACTTTGTCTTATATATATATATATATATATATATATATATATATATATATATATATATATATATATATATATATATATATATATATATATATATACCAAATATATATATATATTTGGTAGACTGAATTCGTGCTGTTAATAAACAGTTGTCTTGGGTAAAGGCTTTGTTTTACTCTGTTATGTAGCCAGAAAAAGTGTTTAGTCTGAAATAATTTCTTTGATTAATCATTTAATAAGTAAGATTTAGTAGCAAAACTATGCCAATAATCTAACAATATTCCTACCGCACAAGGAATTACGACACAAAAACTTATCATACGACACTGTAACAGTTTTTAAACCATGCTATGCTAAACTTCTGTTTGGGTCAAGTACAGTAATGGACTAGTGACGCACTTATTGAAACATAGAAAGATCTATCACATAACTGGCTCTGCCTACTTTTGAAAACCAACTTGATGATCTTTAAATTAAATATATTATTTTATACGCATCTGTTTCATTGTATGTTTTATTCCCAGTTAGAAGCAATAACTGTAAATCAAATAACTGTATTTGAACATGTTGTAAGAAAATTTAATGTCAACTCTTGACAATTCGTAAGAAACGGGATTTAAAGCCGTGTCTTTTAACCACTAGGTCAGTTTTTACGAGCTGAATCTAATCCAGCGAAGTGAGGTGATATTGTTAATGACTTCCCACTCAGACTTAAAGCTGAAACAATGTTAGTTTAGTGTAACGTATTTTAATGCTTGTAAATGTCTGGTTACGGTAAGCATAATCAAAATACACTAGAATAAATTATCTTGACAGAATTATAAACTTGATTTGAAATTTTTTTAACAGTTAAGGATTTATATCATAAAACTTTCATGGAACTGTTTGTCGTCAGATGATTTTTTTCAAATATGGTAAGGTATTTTCTCAAATGAAAAAGATTTAGTTATAGTTTTGGTAGATTTGAAGTGATATTTCATCGGATTAAATTTAATTATTGTCGCAGAGTTTCGCGACATCGTGAAAGCGCACAAAGAAACAGGTGTAGAAGGCAAGTTAATTGGAAGATATGATAGTAAAGAATAGTGGATAGCAATTTTAGGCAATAAAACGAATCGATGGAAATAGGGCTTAGAATGTAAAAGGGAGTAAAAGAGTACCTCCCATGAAAAGAGAGGGGAAATAAAATAAAAGAAGATATAAAAGTGTTGCAAGTCATGGAGGCAAAAGTTTTGAGGGTAATAAAAGAGTGCCTCCCAAGAAGAGAAGGGTAGCCATCCAAGGGAAGAAAAATGACGGTTAGGAATAGAGAACACCCACACTGAGATTGGTTAACAATAGATCAGAAGAACCAGCCTACAAACCAATGGTAGAATAAGAAACGTATATGACGAATGAAAGTGGAAAAGGCGTGGCTAACAAATGATTAGGAAAACGAATATGAAGAAGGAAATGCAAGAGAGGGCACTCAGAGATTTTTGATTTTAGCCAGAGAGTTGCAGATAAAAAAAGGAAGAGAGTTACCGATGTTAAAAAAAGCTAATCGCTAATCGCTACAAGTAATCGGCGAGCCCGCCCAGCGTCTATGATGAGAAGGTTGTTACGATGCAGTGCGCCCGATGCCTAGATGACAGAGAGATACAACCGTGCAATAATCAATGACCAGCAGTGAGCCAAGATAATCGCTAAGAGCTACATGTAATCGGTGAGCCCGCCCAGCGTCTATGATGAGGACGTTATTACGATGCAGCGCGCCCGATGCCTAGATGACAGAGAGCTACAACCGGGCAAGAAGCAACGACCAGCAGTGAGCCCCATAGCCAGCGCCCGGACTAGGAGAAAGATCCGGATGAAGCAAGAGCCCTATGTTTAGCTGACTAATGTTGAAAGAGTCAACATCAACTGCCAGTGATATACATCCGAGTAACAATCAACGATCAGAAGTGGAGGTACAGTCCCTTTCCGTTCCATGTAAAATCATTGCTTCAGATTAACGTAATCATTAATAGCTTAATAATATAGAGCGCGGTTGAGCAGTAATCTCCTAACAGAAACTAGCGGGCTACTAATTGATAATTCGTAAAGGCGCATTTGATGGTATAATGTGATGAATTAATTATGAGTAAATATTAGTTATTTGATTAAGAATATAGTGTAATTTGAATTGATGCTAATGAGTACTTAACGTTGAAGAAATATGTTGTAATGAGTAATGATAATTTGAGATGAAGTATGAAATATTTAGTAGAAGTGTATTATTTTATCTATGTGTTTAATAATCAATAAATTAATTTGTCAGTGCAAACCAGAGTTGTTTCCATCATTTGGAATCACAATGAACGCAGGAATGCAATGTACTAACCACATCAGTAACATCTTAACCAACATCCTTGACCAATTAATTAATGAATTCAGAATCCAAATTATTATATTATTATTTATATTTGAAATACCCCAACCAATTATAATTTAACTGTCACAAATATGTTGATTAAAAAATTTTTTCAGCATTTACTATTAAAATTTTTTATTTCTTGATCCCAAATTCACTGTTTCAAACTTACAAGTTACATAATTTGCATTTAATGCATTTCGAGATAAGAATTCTCATAAGTTTAATACCTTTCTCAAGCTTTAATTTTCGCTGATATTTTTGACTTGTCACGTGTCGTATATCCAAACAAAAGAATTCTCGAGAACAAAAGAACTTACAATTCTCCCTTTTCCGAGAACAAATATGCCAAATTTAATCTGGCATAAAGTCTTAAAGAAAATTTCCACTTCTCCGCACACTTATGAATTCTCTCCGTACATTAATATAATTTGTCCCAAACTTTAAGGATTCTAAAAATTTTCACCTTTCAGGTAGGAATATGGCGCAAGAACTTCAGATGCTTTATGATCTTTTTTAAAAACCATCAGCATTTATACAACAGAAAATATTTAAACTTCGCTGCTTACGAATTAATCTCATTGATGAAAAAGCTGACTGACTGAAATCTCGAGGAGATTAAGTAAAATATTTATTTATTTAATCATTGTATTCGGTTGGTAACTCGGTTGGAAGTTCCATGTCACATTTCATCTTCTACTTCAGCTAATTTCAAATCGCATGAGTAATAGATTAAAATAGTTTGTTTAAAGCATTCTGAACTTCGTTTGAGTTAAATAAATGAACATTACTGTAGTATTCAAGATTCACATTTTTGTTTGCAGATCTAGCAGTAAAGCTAAAATATCAGATGCTTAGTGTTATGTTAAATTAGATTATCTATTTGTATGCATCTTTGACATAAAAGTTTCTGTTTAATGAACAGCTTTTTGTCTGATGAATATAAATATTTGATTAAAACGAGCCTAGTTTTCTCTACATTTTAAGGCTGTTAAGATACTGTTAAACCTTTACAATCCACTAGAATTAATCTTTGTAAATTTGGGAGTTTTTCCATTTCCATTGCTTTAGATATTTTTTTATGAAAATTCACGCTAATAGACTTTCACCTCTTAATGAGTGACTCTCACAGTCTCATATTATATGCTCAAAAATCTCATGTTATATGCTCAGAATCGAGTTATTTAAGCATAATTTAAGTAAAACTGATTGTGTTAAATTTTTATGAAAATATCTTCGCTTTTTAATCTCAAGTTGCGAAATATTGTTTTGTACGATTATCCACGTGAATATATATATATATATATATATATATATATATATATATATATATATATATATATATATATATATATATATATATCTTATGCAATTCAAAGTGTCATAAAAGATTAAGTTGCTGCAATAAATAATATTGTATAACGTCAATCACATAATTAAGTAAGTTTATTATTAGTGTTATTTTCTTTTCTCATTTAAAATGTACTGTTCGTTTTAAGTTCAGCAGTTTATTTACATGTTCTGTTACTTGTTTTCTCCTATTTTGACACATATCATAATATGTTTTAAAAATAGAGTATTATTTAAAAACAAAAAGATTTTTATTCAACATTCCCCATCAGTGCATGGCGAATGTCGACTTTTGCCGGTGTAAGTGTGAAATAAGGATATTTAGCAAATATTTCGGACATAAACCAAGCGACTTTATGATTGTTGACATTCACCGGAGAATGTCGACATTCTCCAGATTTCGGCCTTTCACGGTAACTAACACACACACACACAAACACACACACACACACACACACATATATATATATATATATATATATATATATATATTATTTTTTTGGATTTTACTTCATATGTCATGCGAGCAGAAAACTTATTTTAAACAGTTTAATGTTTTAAGACTTTTCACATGAGAATAAAATGGTGAGAAATAGGAATATTGCTAAACAAACTCATAAAACAAAGTAAATATCAATATTTCACGATATCTCGAGTGTTTCCAGTCAGTCAGATTTACTGAAATATCTTACAAAATAAGATTTATTTAAAGGTAAGTTACGATTTAAAAAATATCGTAAGTACACAATAACTCGTGTAATATTTTTTCCTCTTTATTTTTGTTCATTTGACGTGAATGTGTAATCAATTTATTTAGTAACAAATAAAAAAAGTTTTTTTAAAGACTAACTTAGACTGAAATTTAGTCTGTGATGGAAAGAACAATTTACTAAAAATGCTATTTAGTAAGATACAGTTTTATAGTGTCACAAAAAGTTTCAGTCAGGAAGCTTTGATGAAAATACATTTTACAAATACAGCCCTTTTTAGAAAATAAAACAAGGCTTTAAAGCTATGAAATAATTTTCTAAAGTTTTTGCTTCTGCAACTAAAACTTTTATTATTTGTTTTAGATTTTTTAAGTTTTTGTTTGTTTAAGGTTTATATTTCACGCGTTTTTAATTTATTATGTGATTACTTGAAAGCTTTTTTAAATACTTACTGCGAGTAAAAGGAAATTTATTAAGTAAATAAATACTTATCAGTTAATCAAAGGAGTACAAATAAAATAAGAAAACAAAGAATACAAGAGTATTTTACATCAAGGAATTACATAATTACCCAATACATTCTACTTAAGATATGATTTTTAATAATTTTACATGCACAACTATAACTTCTGACAAGTGCAATTAGTTTTTGATGTTAGTGTCAAATGTAATGAGAAATACCTAATCCTACTCTAAGCGAAACACAATTATGCTAAAATATACACAAGTGATGTTAGCCAGGTAGATAATTTTATTAGATAAATCCGTTGTATTCCATGTCTTGAAGCGTCATTATACAGTTATCTAGAATTCGTGATGATGTCAAGACCTATAATTAATTTTGAGGGTAAAAATTTTCATAAAAGGATTACTAAAAGATGGATGCGAGGAAAACAAAATGCCCTACAATTTTCATTTGACTTATTTATATAAATTGTTATCTGTCAGCATCAAAACTGCTTAATTTATATTAACTACACGCAAAGTTTTCCTTAACTTACTTTTGCTTACTTACCCACACTTACTTTTGCAACTTAGGTAAAAGAAAGGTCTCAATGTAGTACTAAAGAAACTACACTGAAGTGCCACTGAATTAGGGATAGCAAAGCCTATGCAAATTGTGTAGCGCTGTGCATCATGTATGCGCAAGTGAGGGCGCTGTGGTAACTGCATATATAGCGCGTACTGTGGTTGTTCTGAATTAGTTGTTGAAATTGTCAGTATGGGTAAACTGCCTGATTTAGACGCCTTCGATCGCGGACAAATCGTAGGTGCGCGACGCATGGGCCATTCAATTTCCGAAATCGTCAGACAGCTAGGATTTTCAAGGTCGACAGTGTCAAGAGTATACCAAGAATACATGGATGGTGGAAAAAAAACTAGCGATCAGGCAAACTGCAAAGGACAATTAGCCTTGACAGTGCGTGGTGAGAGACGGCTCAGGCGTATTGTACGTAGCCAGCGAAGCCAAACATTAGCTCAAATTACCACCCAGTTTAATGACGGTGCCAGTCGTACAGTAAGTAAACGGACTGTGCAACGCTCGCTTCACCGTATGGGTTTCGGGAGCCGTCGACCTACGAGAGTACCATTGCTCTATACTCGCCATCGGGCTGCACGTCTTGCCTGGGCAAGAGAGCACAGAGACTGGAGTGTAGAGGACTGGAAACGAGTAGCATGGAGTGATGAGTCTCGATTCCGACTACTTAACGCCGACGGGAGGCTGAGAATATGGCGTCAGGTTCATGAAGCCATGGATCCTGCATGCCTGGCTGGAACTGTACAAGGGCATGGTGGCTCAATCATGGTCTGGGGTGTTTTTTCGTGGTACAGTTTGGGATCTTTGGTGCGTGTACCAACCTCTCTCAATGCAATTCGGTACGTAGAGTTGCTGGGTGATCACCTCCATCCGTGTATGCTGTTCTGTTATCCGCACGGTAATGGAGTTTTCCAGAAAGACAACTGTACCTCTCACAAGTCCCGGTTGGCTACTGGCTGGTTGGATGAGCATTCATCTGATTTCTCTGTCATGAATTGGCCACCTATTAGGTATTTCTCATTACATTATTCAAATGTATATGACTTAAATCCTATTGATCATCTTTGGGATGTTTTGGAACAAGGCGTGAAAGGTCATGACACAGCACCAAAGAACCTTACTGAATTATGGACAGCTTTACACAATATTTGGCAAGCCATTTCCGTGGAACGTTTCCAGAAACTTGTTGAATCTATGCCTCGTCGTGTGGAAGCCGTTATCAAGGCCAGAGGAGGCCCAACTCGTTACTAGGTAGGTATCCCTAATTCAGTGGCACTTCAGTGTATAATGGTTAAAAAAGTAATAGGGTAAATTTCATGTGTTGAACTCAATAGGATATTCTGTATATTCTAAACTATTGAGTCAAGTATCGGAAAAAGTTCCCCAAAGCCTTAAAATAGTACTTTGAAAAATGAGTAAGAAAAGCAGCTCTACGCGTAATCATAAGTGTTTAATTTTTTTATGTGCGACAAGAGTCTTATTGATATCACTTTAAAAGTTTGTTTAAAACTTTCATTGCATTAACAGAGTATGTTGTCATAAGTTTAGTCGATGTTTAAGACAGGTATATTTATTCTCTTGAAACAACCATCATTATATGTTTATTTTCCTGATATGGCACGCAAATAGGGTATTAACCTTTGAAGATTATGCATGATAACCTTTGAACATTAAGCACGCAAAACATTTCAAGTGTGGCAGGATTATTTTTACTGGTTCAAGCTAAAGATCGCTATTTCATATTCTTTTATATCTTCAGCAGTCCTGTTCATTTCGTATTCTTTCAATGTCACGTAAATGGAAAAAGGTTTTGCAACTGTATATTTTCTTGTGCGCCTTCGATTTTGTTTTCCTATCCAGTTAGACTAATGGTAATGACCACTGTATTTGGAATCTGAAATGTATGTCTGAAAATTCTCCTTATTGCAAAAGAACGAACTTTTATATAATAGAATTGTAATGTTCCAAACTAGCCGCATGCTTGTTCTATTCAATTTTATTTCAACACCATCACAAAAGCATAATATAACCAACATGAGAGTTTAAAAAAATATAGATGAGAGTAATCTCGAAAGGTAATAGTCTTTTCTAGAAAGATTGGTTACTGTGGATAACTTTGTTCTTGAATGCATTCCCATTTACATAACCCATTAATGTTGTATAGCATGCTTACCTTTGAATCATCGTTAATCATGCCATTGGGGACAAAGAATCATATCTGTAATAATCACTTTCAGGATTACTTGTTACTTGCACTCCTGACTGATATTACACGCCGTAAAAAACTGGCATTTCGCAAAATCCATACAGAGGTGAATTCAACTAATATACAAAGAGAAATAGTCCAACAGAACCCCACCATCTGGTTAAAATAATGTAGACACCAAGAGTATGTAAAGGATAGTATGTATTGTGACTAGCATGGGACATAGTGCAGAACTTTTCTGCAAAATTTATGTGGACCAAAAAAATAGAAGCACATGCCCTTTCTCATTAACATGGTGTCGGTGCACCGAGGGTTTTTACAATAAATTATTTCGGCGATAAAAATAGAATCTTCGAGGAAAAGAGCCTGCTAGTTCTTGAAACACAGCCAGGAAAGTACACTTCATTTACCATGATATGATTTTTTTTCTATTATGTCCCCGGCCGAAGCAACTCCAGATCAGGTCCATTAATGGCAGCGGGCAGAGGAATGCTTCTCCGGTTCATAATGGCACCTCTAGGGTCGGCATCTAACTTGGCCAGATGCCACCACAATTTTGACCGAGAATCCCCAACGGCGACATCTGGGGGTTCGTACTTTCTCCCACCCTCTCTGACCTCATAGAAGGACTTTCCGGTATGCAGATTTAAAGTGCTCATATCCGGCATAAACATGGAGGTATTTAGTGGCGTTCGTCAGGATTCGAACCCAGTACCCCCAGTCCGAAACCCAACTACCACTATGCTACCTCGAGCCCCTGCCATACCATAATGATATTCAGCTTTACTCCTTACAGGTGGGAAATGTTACCCGAGAGCTCGGTCTAAAATGTCCTATGAATGTTTAGTGAAACTTTAATTTGGCCATGGCAGGCAAAGGACTTCATCATCATGTTCTGCAAACTGCTGGGCGACAATACGGGCTCAATAAATTGGATCACCATCCAGTTGGAAGGTTGTTGGTTTCGTACGAGAGAGAAAAGTGCGTCAGTATGGGATGATCACACGATTTAAAGATAACACACGCCTTTTATAACTCCGTCGAATTTAACAAATTGGTCCAATCCTTGCATCTACCAATTCCATTCTTAATTACAGAATTGTCAAACCCTTTCATAGCTATAAAAAAAAGCATTTGTAATGATCCGACCGGGAACTTGACACTGGTGAACGGGAGTGATCAAAATTTTTTGTCAGGAATCTTACTGTAATATTGAATTGCATATGGTTACAGGAGCAGAATATTGGTCGAAATAATGTTTAAGTTTCTCATAACTGCTTCTCAGAAACCCTCCTCTTTTTCTTGGTATAGTGGCTTTTTGGTAAGACTTGAAAGCAGCAAGCGCTTTGGTACATTGTAATATTTCGCTGATGATAATTTTCCTGTCAGCAACCTCTATGTACTGTTCTTCTTGCTTCAATATGAGTAACTAACTGAATACCCGTGCTTCGCTACGGAGTACATTCAAATTAAATACAACGGTCAATGTATGCAATTAATGCCAAATATATATATATATATATATATATATATATTTATAAAAAGATCACAACAGATATTTTTATAGACAAAATAATGTAGAAGAAAATAATTCAAATTAAATACAACGGTCAATGTATGCAATAAATTTGTATGTTCAATATCCATAAAACATACTAATTTGAATTAAATTCTTAAAAAACTTCCATCTTAATTAGTCTTGTGGTTAAATTTTATCTTTTACCGTATTACAATATTTTTTTTGTCAATTTATTTCTTTGTTATGCACGTGACGCAAAATTAATTTAAAGTATCACAAAAAGAAAAGAACCCACGGGATCAGCATTTAATAAATTAAATTCTAAAAATTAATTTTTAAAAACTCACCAAAATCAGAAAATGGAGGTAAAGATTCGAAAAAGATTTCATTTTAAAGGAGTTTTTATGATCTTTCTCGTGATATAAATTTTATAACCCTCAAATTACTATTTTAAATGCAAACTTTAAAAAAAGTTAGAAAAACAGCTTAAAAATTTAATTTTAAAAATCTAAGAAGAATTTTTCAAAAATTTTTCTTAGTGCACCCCTACACTATAAGAAGAAACGCCATTCAAAATTTCAGCCCTTTAGGTCCAGCGGTTTGGTCTGTGCGTTATCTGTCAGTCAGTTACGGAACTGTTTTATATATATAGATTATAGTTTTTCTGGTTACAGATGCACTAGCCAGCCTTATGCAGAACTGTAGTATTACGTTTGAATGGAGAGCCGCCTTCTTCTTTTTACCTTCTGACATGTAATTTAATGCGACATGCCTCAGTTAGCCTTATGCAGACATCCATGACAATATTAGTATTATGGTTGCCTATCGCATCCGTTATTGGTGCATCACAGACACTGAATTGCTAAACGGGATTTAACAGTTTTACGTTTTCAGTTACTGTCCATACCATACCATTTAACAGACGTTTTCGTAAAATCTGTATTTAAACCGTAAAATAAAATATATATTTAGTAAATATTGTCTGCATAGATATTATGTATTTCATTTGCCGTTTTGATTTACAGTTATAAAACTTTATGCTAGAGAGTTTTCATGTAGTATCACATTTAATGATATTCTACATTAAAAACAGTTTTCTAATATTTAACGTTTTAAAATTATTAATGTACAATTGTTTCAAGAATGGAACTTTTAATAAACATTTCACTTACAATTTTAGGATTTCAATGGATAAGCTAAAAGTTTTACATTAAGGCAGCACTAAATTAGAATACAATTTCTGATAAAGACACTTTCTCTATTAATTTAAAATCTGTAAACAGATTAATATTTTGTTGAATTTTTTTTACCTTTCATCCTTATCGGGTCAGTCTTGACCCATCAATATGAACGTATGACGAAAAATTGCGTATGTATTTTGTGACTATATTAACTTTACAAGCACTTTAAAGTAAATATGAAGGACTATTAATATCCTAATGACAATGAGATATTTTGATCTTAGAAAAAGTTTCTGAAATTTCTCGCAAAAATTTGTCCTCAGTTGCTGGTTCTCTGAAAGATGATTTATATACTGCGCTTGAAAAAAAAAACCCGATTTGAATAAAGATAGATGGCCATGTATATTAACTTTCCGTAGATATTAAAGTTTATGTTCCGTGTTTTTTTCAATATTTCAGAAAAATTTAAGGGAAATTGATAGGGTAAACAATTATACTCCATGTAATTTTACTGTATCAGCAATTTTCGTGATCTGGAATTTCAACATTTCTGCGATCATTCACATCAGCGACTTAGTCCAACACGTTACCGCTAAACATGATGTTTGGTCGAATGAAGCCGCCTGACTTATCCACTTGGATAAATAAATGACTGCGCTTCTGCGCAGGCGCTGCATCCTAGTGAGGGTTTAGAAAGCTCGGATGGGAGATGCAAGCATCCATTTCTCCTCCGTTTTCCTTTCCGCAATGTGGTCTCTCCTGTACTTGATTTCCACAGGAGTCGCTCTGGTGCAGAGTGGAAACCGCGTTGAAAGAGCCTCATTTAAAGGTAAATAGTCTTCCCTCATTACGCTAGGGCCTCGGGCTCTGATTCATTTGAAAAGCATTGCCTGCTAGATCGGTGTTGCAAATGTAGGATACGTTTCAGCTTCGTTTCTATTTCGGATTTCCATTACGAATAATTTATGAATATTAATTGAACGTGCTTTTGACTTATGCAGCAGATATAGAATAAGGGAAATATGCAAAAACACGCGCTGAATAGGGAAATCAAAATGTGGCATACCTTCAGATAAATGTTGTTTTCTTTAATTATTTCTTGGACTTTTATTCATAGCTGTTGTATACTTTGATCAAAATATATATGTATAAACATAAAGTATTACATTTTGCAAAGCTAACGTTTTTCAATAAAATGTTTCAGACTTTATTGTTCTGTTGACAACATATCTTCATATTCATTCTTAAAACATATCTTCATGTTCATTGTATTCTATTTATAAAAGATATCAACAGTTTTAACTGCAGTAAGGATAATTAGTTTATTTTTAGTTTATTTACAAAATTATAGTGCATATTTAAGACTTTTATTACGTACTGATATAAATTTGGGTGTAAATAAGTTTGAGTTTTGATCTTTAAGAACTTCAAAACATGCAATATAAAATTTAAACAAGTCGATACTTTTGTTCGTTGTAGAACAATATGTTGAAATAAATTTTATTGTGAGTTTTTTTCAGGATTGCATTAAAAGAGAAACTTACAACTTCTTAAATGTCGGAGCAATCATGAAGTATTTGTGGTTCCACTTATAAGAACACGAAGAAATCAATTCTTTTTTACGCATGAATAAACATGTGAGTGTTCAAATCTTGGAGAACCTCAGAAAGATCTGTTTCTTTATAAACGAAATATTTCCCAATTACCCTGAAAAAAGGGAAAGAAAATAACTGATTTTGACTTTAGAATGTGTAATTTTTTTTCGGGTGGCATTTCTTTTTGACTGTATCTTAAATGTATAAGAACAGGTAATTATTACATTTAAATCGTTTAAATGACAATTATTGAATATTTTTATTATTAAAAATTTCTTTGAGATGTGAAAAGTTATTAATCATGCAGGAGCTATTTTTGTACTTAAAGAAACATAAACTTTGAGGAGCAAGAGTACATTCATTAATTTAAATTAAAATTACGTTTATGTATGTTTTCAATATTTTTAAAGCATGAAAAAGTTTGAATATTCATAGGTCCTTCCTACACCTTAATCAAATTTAAAATATTTAATTATTTAAATATCTTGAATTTAATAAAGGATTGAAAGGAATAAATATAATAATCACAAAGGGAGAATACATAACCAAAAATTATCTATAGCGAGTAAAAATTTTGTCACCAAACAACAGTAACATTTTGGGGTTGCTTCTTTTACTGTAATTTTATTCTTTCTCGTCAAATATGTTTTTAAATACCAAAAAAAAAAATTTCAATGGAGATGTATTATTATAATGATTTTTTTTATTAAGATATTCTGCCTTTTTTATTAAGATATCATAATGCCATTAACATTTTTTTTTTCATAATTCAGTGTGTCTTCTAAAATCAGATTGAAAATAACACTTTGTTTTAAACAGTTGCTGAATTAATTACATTGGAATTTTTTTATATCTGATTTTAAACTGAGGGCACCCTATAGCCCTAAGATGAGGGCTACAGAGTATTTATAAACAAATTTTTCTTTTACTTCTGATATAATTACATTGATACAATTTGTTGTATTTATCGTACGTGTATTCAAGTTAAAAGCCACTTTCTATGTCTATAATATATATATATATATATATATATATATATATATATATATATATATATATATATATATATATATATATATATATATATATATATATATATATATATATATATATATATATATTCCTCTTTTCGTTTTTTAGGTTTCAAAATTATTATTAAGGGCAATAAATTGAGCTATGTATTTATTTACTGGTGTTTTTATTTACATTAAAAGATGCTGTGTTCAGGGGTTGGTTCAGAAATATTTTTGAATATTACTTTAAAAATAACATTTTCATATATTACTGACAAAGTTTATAAATGATCTAAAGTACCAAGATGAAAGCGTGTGACGTTATTGGTTTACTTTTTAAAGTCTGCGGAAAAGTTTCCCACTATGTCTTTTACGAGTACCGATCATTTATCTTATTCTTCTGTCAGATATATAGAAAAATGTATTCCTTATTCGCTACGGTCTAGGAAGAGAATAATATATGCTACAGAACTAACTTGTCTAGGTAATTGAAAAAATACTATGGTTTCATGGGTTACTATATTAGCCTTCTACCGCTAGAAATTTTTTTCTCTATGTTTCTAATCTTAATACCGAAATTAAACCTTCTGATAATGTAGAATAGGATCAGTCATAAGTTACTGAAATTGGTGAAGTGTACATATAACTTATTAAAAAGGTATATATATATATATATATATACCTATATATATATATATATATATATATATATATATATATATATATATATATATATATATATATATATATATATATATATATATATATATATATATATATATGTATGTATATATATATATATATATATATATATATATATATATATATATATATATACACACACACACACACACACACACACACACACACACACACATGTATATATATTCCTCTTTTCTTTTTTTAGGTTTCAAAATTATTATTAAGGGCAATAGATTGAGCTATGTATTTATTTACTGGTGTTTTTATTTACATTAAAAGATGCTGTGTTCTGGGGTTGGTTCAGAAATATTTTTGAGTATTGCGTTAAAAATAACATCTTTATATATTACTGACAAAGTTTATAAATGATCTAAAGCACCAAGATGAAAGCGTGTGGCGTTATTGGTTTACTTTTTAAAGTCTGCGGAAAAGTTTTCCACTATGTCTTTTACGAATATCGATCATTAATCTTGTTCTTCCGTCAGATATATAGAAAAATGTATTCCTTATTTGTTACCGTCTAGGAAGAGAATAATATATGCGCCAGAACTAATTTGTCGAAGTTATTGAAAAAATACTATGGTTTTATGAGTTACTATATTAGCTTTCTACCGCAAGAAATTTTTTGCTCTTTGTTTCTAACCTTAATATTGAAATAAAACCTTCTGATAATGTGGGATAGGATCAGTGATAAGTTACTGAAATTGGTGAAGTGTTCATATAACTTATTAAAAAGGTGTATATATATATATATATATATATATATATATATATATATATATATATATATATATATATATATATATATATATATATATATACAGAGGCTGTTCGCACATTTTTTAGACGATTTTGGTAAACGGTAATAAAAAATCGTTTCTGCGAAAGAAATAATTGCAATTGTACTATTTTTTAAAAGTCAAAATTATCGTCTGCGGCTTGAAAGTTTTGTTTTTATTCCAAATGGCGTTTTTAACAAAGCAGTGGTTCGAAGGCTACATTTATGCTCTTTCCGAAGAGAAATATGCATACTCCGTTATCCAAAAACGATGTGAGAGTCATGGTTTTGTGATATCTAAAGCGTCGATAGGTAATATCGTCAACAAGAAAGGAAAAAAAACGTCAAATTGGAGCCTCAAGTGGGACAAAAATTCCAAACAAGTATCCAAGGAAAAAACGGACATCTTCGACTATTGCAAAGGTACGTTGTTTAATGTTAAAAGAAAATCCCCCTAGTCAAAGGACAGTTGCAAAATCATTAAAATGCTTGGTGTCCACTGTAAACAAAATGATAAACGTTGATTTAAATCTTAAGAAAGCGAAAAAACGCAATGTGCATCGTCTTCTTCCAAATCATATCGCTGAACGCAGGACACGCTGCAGAATTCTATATGAGAAACACTTACCCAAAGAAAAATGGAAAACAATTGTCACAATAGATGAATTATGGGTGTATTTAAATGATTGCAACAAAAAAAGAGCCATTTATTATCATAAAAGGGGAGAAAAAAAATTTAAGTACATGGTTCAAAGAATCGAAAGAAAGTTTTTCTAAGGGATTCATGATTGTTGCTGGTTTTTCTTATAATGGCAAGTTAAAAATAAAGAGAGTGGGAAAAAATGTTAAGATTAACTCCAAATACTATCAGGAACATATTTTATCACCAATTTTTCTGAATGAAATACCATCGCTTTACCCACAGTACCATCAATCTGTGAGACTCCATCAGGACAAAGCTAGCAGTCACACATAAAAATCCACTGTAAATTTCCTAAAAGAAATGGAACAAAAAACTGGTATCAAGGCCATACCCTTTACTGATATCCCTACTAAATCTCCCGATGTATCACCTATGGATTTTTGTGTTTTCGGACTTTTAAAATCTGCATTATCCAAACGTCGTCCCAAAACCCTTACAGGACTCTGGAAAGCTGTTCAGGAGGAATGGGATAGAATACCTCTTCTGACACTTCAAAAGGCATTATTATCCTGGAAATTGCGGTGTCGAAAGATAGTTCAGAATAAGGGATGTCAAATAGAACATTTAAAACACAAGAATTTTATGTAATTTAGTTTTGTGAATACAATATACATCGTCTAAAAATTGTGTGAACAGCCTCTTTATATATATATATATATATATATATATATATATATATATATATATATATATATATATATATATATTGTATATACTAGGATGGTTCGATGAATGGTTCGTAGAGTGTTTCATAATTTAATTGGAATTGAATAAAACAACTTACTTATTATTGAATTTAAATGTAATTCATCTCAGTAACCGACGCCGAACAGAACACTGCAATACGGAACGTAAACATACTCACTGACTCCAGTAACGGTTACAGAAAAAAAAGAGAAAATCATGAAAAGCGCTAGGAACGCCAATCGACAAGCGGACTGTGTGGAATTAACTGAACATATATATATATATATATATATATATATATATATATATATTGGATCTTTTGTGTTAATGTATAATATCTAGGAAATATTATATTTTTAAAACCTGAATAACAATTAATCATATTCTTTAAAAAATTCGTCATATTTAATATATCGTCATATTTAATATATCTACTACACACATCCTACACCTTACTGGCAACTGTAAATTTTATGCTATTAATGCACATTTTTGTAAACCAATGTATATTTTGTATGGGGATCGAAGAGCTCTAACTGCTAGGGCAATATTAAAATTCTTTAAAATCTTTCACTAAAGAAATTACATTTGACTTTTTTAATTCCTTCACTTTTGGACAAATTTCCAATTTACTAAATCACTTTTCGTTGCACTATAAACCAAGTAATGTCTCTGCATTTTTTTTACCCCCTCATTCACATTTTGAGTGTTCCTGCTTTTAAGACTGCAGAAATATTATTACCATAAATAATTATGACAGTTGGTTAGTTTGCATTTCATCAAAAATAGCTAAAGCCTTTAGATTAAAGAATACCGTCAACCGGGGTTATTTTGCCCAATTTTAAATTTCTAGTAAAAAATCCGTCTATTTCTCTATCAGTTGGAGAAGGGAAAACATTTCTAGGCTTGGTGGAGGGCTTATAGATTTGATTTATGGTGTTTAAATATATTTTCATTGCTTTCTCTTTCAGTAATAATTCAAAAACCCAGTGGGTAAAGTTACCTAGACAACAGGGGTAACTTTGCCCACAAGATGTTTCCTATTGAAAACTGCCTCTAAATTCACTTCTGGGCAATGTTACCTTTGCCGGCGGTAAAATGATCCAAAATGAACATGAGAAAAATAAAAAAAATTGTATTATTTATTATTTTTATAAATTACATTTATACTAGACAGTCGTTAAATTGTTGGATTTTCGTTACAAAATTTTAGTAGATAACTGTTAGAATACTAATGAGAAAAAAGCGAGCATGTGTAGGTAATATGACTGTTTGAAAAAACCTTGAGAAATCTTCTTAAAAAAAGAATTTGTTTCGTTGTTCCCTTGGAGATGGAGTTTTGAAAACAACGTCGGTCAGAGAAGTTCTGACTTCATGAACTTTTTCAGGAAATGTGAACTACTACCCTTTGTCTTTGGTTCTCAGATAGGAAACTTCCAAGTCACCATCGTCACAAATGTTTAAAATTTTTACCAGGAAATGCTTTAAAGTTTTTTCACGAGCAATTTCCCAACCACAAAGTCTCTTGCTCGCAAGTTTAGGGGCCTTTCATCAATTTGAATGTTTTGTTCCGTTACCATATTTTTTTTTCATCAGAAATTTGTTCTGTTTCCATCGTTCTTTCTTCATCAGAACTGGTTGAGTCATGAGTAGATATGTCAGCATCCTCCTCTCTGCTCGAGTAAGCATCGCATTGTCGTTTTGACACTCTCTGACCAGAAATGGAGGGACCATCATTGGCATAGGAATAGGAATAGGCCTAGAATAGTCCAAGTCTTCTGAGCGGATGGTTTTCTCTAGTGGGAGGGATACTTTCTTCCTTGATGTTCGTATCTTTAGTTCAGGTTTCCTACATTCCTGTAAATAAGCGAGGAGTGTATCACTCACCCTTGCTCTTCTTTCAGCAGCATCCTGCTTATTACAAGCCAGCCCCCCCCAGGAATACTTTGCAGAACTTGAAATCGATCACACGGAAAAATATCACATTTCCTGAAGCCAACTCGAATGTTTCTTCAGCTAGTGAGAGGTGGGCAAAACAAACCCACTTTTCCCATGGATCATGGGGTAACATTGCCCATCAAAGCAATGACGTGAAATTTAAGGTATAAAAATTCCACAATCATATCCCTCCAATGGTTATTATATGCAATGCAAATAGAAATAATTTGAAAACTTACCAGCTATCTCTATGGGGTTCACGGATCAAAGTTGCTAAGGTACTCAAATTGCCTGCTCACAGTCACTTTACAAATTGATTAGTTTCACACTGATAAGCTATCACTAAATGGAAAAAACTCCTGCCTCCTTCTTGCCAATATTACAACTAACAGCGCTGATTATTTGTTGAGCGCTCAATGCCATTTGAGCAACCGCTGTTTGGCGCGCAAACTTTATTTAAACAAAATAAGCAAAGTTACCACGGTGGGCAAAGTAACCCCGGTTGACGGTAACAGTTTGTTTTTAAATATAGCAATTTCGATTTTATAATAAAAATAGTTTGTCAATTTTCCTATATCATAACGAAAGGTTTACACGTAGAATCCTTTAGAAATAACATTTAGTAAAGATATCTGAAATTTTTGTACATGATATCCAATATCACGGGATCCGTTACAGCTGGACCCATTAAATACAATGCTGTGTAATGTTGTTACAATGTATTATGAACTTTTGTACTCTTTGTTAGCGTGGACTGAATAACAATTATCACTTAGGTCGCTATTCGAACACTTTGTTTGACCTAAACTGCTTTTTTACGGTGTAACAAGTAAAGATAGCAACATGAAATTTATCGTCTCAAGTTGAGATTGTTCTCGAATTTTCTTTTGTTTAGTTTGAACTTCCCTTTAAATGCTTTACGACAGTTTGTTTTAATTCAATGTAATTTTTTGTTCAAAATACTGTATACAAAATAACATATTTTTCACTCGTTGTCCTGGTTTCCAGTATTCTTCAAACGTTTGCAGATGCTTTTATATCATTGCAAATTAAGTATGTTTTTAGTAGTAATATTAAATGTATTCATTTAAAAGTAAAATTGGGGTGAGTATTCCAGACCGGTTAAAAAATTTTATAAAATGAGTTAAAAATTGAGCAAGGTTTATCATTGAATCATTGATTATTTCTTTATATGCAACCCTTGTTAGGTCTTTTTGGAGAAGATTGCGCAAAAACAAATTAGGCGTTATATTTCATTTTCTAGAAAAAAAATCTCTGTTTTATTTATCAACAACAAGGAACGCATAATAATTTGCATAAATATTGTATCTACCATTAAATACCACTTGCGATGAAACATATTCATCACTTGCTGAAAACTAGTATGTAACATTTTTGAAGGAACGAGATGTAAAATATCCATAAATAAAATGGAAAACTGAGTTATAACGTGAAGTTTTGATTCCAGAGAATATGCGTATAAACTTAATCTCACTTTCTTTCTCTCGTACACACATACATAAATATTTTAACAAAGTATCAATGTTTAAAATAAAATAAACAAAATGATGTCCTTTTTATTGTTTAAATTTCACCAGCAAAATAAATCAAGAAATAACGAGTCCTAAATTTACTAAATACTTTATTGATGTAACAAAACATTTTATCATAAACACAAATTTACACTTTACTTTCTAGATGTAATCAAAATAGTTTTAACATGAAAATTAAAACTATAATGAATTGCCGGAGAATAAAATCTATCAGCAAAATATTTATAAGCAAAACTAATAAAATTAAGACGTAGGCATTTTCATATATGAGTTTTTTGATTTATTACTACAATTTAAAATTGTTTAGAAACAAGTTGTAAAGTTGTGCCTCTTGTAGTTTTTCTCCATCTGTATTCTGTTCTAACTTTCTGTTTTTTCAGAAATAAAGTAAATCATTACTCCAATATGAAATAAAATATAAAAGTATATTTGCAGGATTATAGGTTGAATAAATTAAAAAAAATATTTGGAAATACAAAATGAAGTCTTAAAATCTAAACTAAAACTTAAACATAAACAAGAATATTTTGGAAGTTACTGTAAAATCCACCAAACTTAAAATGGATTAGGCAAAACTAACACCATGAAATGTGAAACTATTTTGATGCATTTGTAGTTAATCGGTTTCAGGGTATACTTATCTATTGCAAACAGTTTCAAATACTTACAGAGCAGATTTAGTTAAAATTTACGAGAATGAATTATGTTCTTTACTTTAAAGTTAGGTTTTGGTTTGGTTTTGGTTTGGAGCGCTACGGTCAACTTTTTGCTACACGAGGGCTAAACTTTGAAGTTAGGATAAAAATGTCTTGAAACAATAATTCTTGTTTATTTTTCAAATTTTTATGCTTACAATTTTGAATTTTTAAGTGCAAAAGTTGTAAGTACATGCATTGATTAAATTGATTATTCATTTCTTAACTTTTTAAACAAAGGAATGATTAAATAAAATATTTAATTAACCCATATAGTATATATTCCTGTTCTAAATTTTTGTCTTTCTAAAACAAACGTTTGACTTGTTACATTAAAAAAAAATAGATGTAAGAAACTGTTCGCTTGCGTCTTTTTTTTGGTTTTAGGTGCCTCTTGTATGCCTATGTATATCACTTAGGTGCCTATGTATATCAATAAAAAGAAACTTTTTGAAGGACATTGTCTTCAGAGGTGGTGGTTTTGTCTTCATGGCCCTAAGTATGTTCCTATAGTATAGTAATCTCAGGAAATTTGTACCGTGTGTTTCCGTCATTCAAAAATCATACATTTTATTCTGTGAACAGCTCTCTAGAATTAATTTCTTTATTGATCGTCAGTTTTTTTCATGATTTTGCTCAATATTATTCACCAGGGAACCTTTTTAATTGTTTTTTGTGAAATCTGATATATAAATATTTGAATTTTCGTAATTTTTACTGAGTATATAATTCTAAAATTCCAATACCGTACTGTTTGCAAGGCCCAAATCACGTTGAGTTCTTTTAAAACATTAATAAATTTTCTTTCGTATTGTAACAATAATGTATCATTTATTATGTTACAATACGAAACAATCGTAATATAAGAATATTACGAGGGTTATAACTAAAGTAGTGGCAACGTCGCCCAGAAAGTCGTAGAACATCGGGCATGCTCAAACAGGATATCGGAGTAGTGAGGTGGAGCTGTTGTCGATGTGTAGAGTGCATAAACCGTCCATCCAGTAGAAGGGGTAGTTGCTGCTTGACGTTGAAGTGGACAGTGTCGTTTCTACCTCTCTAAATCCTGTTTACAAAAAGTGATCAGCGGTCGGGGATTGAAATCGAAGTTGCCCGTGGCTAGAGCACCATCTGCGCCCGGCTATATGGCGGAAACGTCCACGTTTATTGCGGGACAATCTCCCTATCATGTTGCATGACAATACTCGTTGTCATGTTGCACGAGCTGTAAACGATCTTTTGCGACGGTGGTCTTGGGAGGTGTTGGAACACCCTCCTTACTCACCTGACAGCAGTCCTTGTGACTACGACCTTTTTCCTAAGTTGAAAGAACCCCTTCGAGGCATCCGATTTTCTGACTGTGATCCGAGCATTAGGGCGCACCGTCTCTGACATCAACACACAACACCTTGCCAAC
The DNA here is from genome assembly GCA_907164885.2 of Dolomedes plantarius. Taxonomy (NCBI): domain Eukaryota; kingdom Metazoa; phylum Arthropoda; class Arachnida; order Araneae; family Dolomedidae; genus Dolomedes; species Dolomedes plantarius. Next base: position 67,566,553 of record OU015501.1, read on the forward strand.
GGTATCTTACGGCTTCCTGACTTCTGGCAAAAAGTACAAGACTTTGCTGGTGATTATATTGAAGGAATGTAATGTAATTTTGCTTGTACGTTCATTAAATATGTTTTACGGGTATGTTGCCATTACTTTATTTACAACCCTCGTATATTTCTAAAATATTTCTAATGTACATTAGAAATATTTTATAATCAACTAACATTATTGCCCGGCGTTGCCCGGGTAGATATAGAGATGTAAGATTTTTCATGCATTCCATCAAAAAGTACTGGGCTGCACCCCCGCTCTTCATGTTCATCTGGCCAGACAGAATGCGCTTAGCGCGTTTCTACTGAAATGATATACAAACAATAAGAAAGAAAGAAACTTTGAGCCTGCGGACCTTCGTCTGATTATACATCTGATTTTATTGAGAATTAATAACACAGTGTTGCGTAATTCGTACGTTTGGATTGAATAAGTTTACTGTTTAATTATATTTGTTAGATACTGTTTGATTAGATTTAATTAGATTTGTTTGATCCACTGTTTGATTAGAAATAAGTTTTATAATTTACATTTGCCTTTCTTTTTTATTTTCCCTTAAAAACGCACTTTTTTTCCACATCACCCAAGAGGTAAAGCGCAAGATGCGTTATCCCCTTTATTTAATCAAAGTAAGGTGGGATTCCACATGAAGCCTAGGCCCAAAGTTTCTTTCTTTTTTATTGTTTGTATATCATTTCAGTAGAAATGCGCTAAGCGCATTCTGTCTGGCCAGATGAACATGAAGAGCGGGGTGTGCAGGCCAGTATTTTTTTTGATGGAATGCATGAAAAATTTTATATCTATATATCTACCCGGGCAACGCTGGGCAATCATTATTTAAAAATAATTTCATTAATTTTCTTATGCCTTAATATAACTAATGGACTAATAGTTCGGAATGAAAGTTATGTGTCGTTATGTTTCTCTGTTTAAAGAGCTTTTCCTCCCACTGCTTAAAAAACCCCAAAACTCTAAAAGATTTATCTTATAGGATTTCACGGAATAAGTAATTCAAATACATATCGTATGTTAATTCTATTTCGCAAACTTAGGGGAAAAATCTGTAGAACTCTTAAACTACATTCCCATTTTATGACCCTCAAATGATTAATATATTTAGATCAATAGAAGGCTTCCAAAAACTGGCCATGGGAAAGAACTTAATTTTTCTTTTTTATCTTCATTTTTTTTCCAAACTTTAATACGTTCTATTAGTTTGAATGCCATTGTCTAAAATTGTCTAAAGCAGCATTTCTCAACCTTTTTAGACCCACGACTCCATTAAACGTAAGAAAAATAAAATAAACACTCCCCCCCGTCACCCCCAGACCAAAGACCAACCCTCTTCTCACCCGTGCATCGAATTCTCCCGCGCAGCTGGTTGTGATGAAGGGGCTGTATCCACATTTAAGTGGTACGCGCACCTCTTAGGGGCACAAAAATCCTTAAAAAATTGATTTAAAAAAACTAATTGAGCCCCAAATTCCGTTTTTGCTGCGTTAAGTTTCTGGGGTCCTAAACATTAACTGTGCCGAATTTGGTCCCAGTGGGTGAAACAGTCTATGATTCTAAAAACGGACAAACAAACAGACGAGCTCTATTAAATATATATAGATGAATGTAGAGATGATGAAAATGACTTAATACATCGCATATTCATAAACCACTAGTTTAATGGTTCAATTTTCATTGAGGAACACGAAAAAGACATTTTTACTAGTCAAGTGTTTTGAAGAATTTCCCGGCCTTAAAACTAAAATGTAATCGCAGAGTCCAAAATTGTAGATTTATTAACATTCTAACTGAGCGAACAATCTAAAGAAGACGTGACAAAATATCTTCTTCTTCAACTTTGATTCTTAGCTGAAACTTACTGGTCTAGACGAAAGTCGATTTTATTCCGTTATCAGGTCAGTTTCTTCGAGCCTTGGGATCTCTCCACTTCTCAGCACGGGAGAACACTATCTCTCATCTGTCTCCTTCACCTTATTAAGGTTGCTGTAAATTTTAGATAACATTTTTAAAAGCACAGAATATTGATATAATAAATGCACTTTTTTAAAATACGATTAACAATTTTAAAAATAAGTGCAGTTTAAAAAAAAAATTTCATGAGAATAAAGAGATAATTTTGTAGAAAATTGCCTCTTGATTCTCAGAAAAATTTGCTGTTTGAGCTAAACATTTTCCCCTTAATTAAGATGAATAGTTTTAATTTTCCTTAAGGCTATAATCTGTAGATTTATACTTGAGATAGAAATTATAGAGCTATGAACTTACTGCATTCAGTAAAATTATGACGAACAATATAGTAGATATTTCAGTAAAAACTTTCAATATTTCAAGTATAAATCATATACAAGCCTCTAAAATGACAAAATTACGACATAGATTTGAACTTTTAATTTAAAACACAATAAGTAATGTATGAAACAGTATAGTTAAATTTCGTTGAAATATCTGTGGTGGCATGTCATCGTTCAGCATAGCAGGGCCAGAAACTACTCAACTTCGTTTTTGATTGAAAGGCTCTGTTAGGCAGCTTTGAGAAGGAAAATATTTTGAAATAACTTTTCTTCACAATGCCAGGTTAGTTCAGTTGGTAAGATACAGGCCTCAATTCAATTTTCGATGCCAGCAGCCGTTCGTGACAGTTGGAAATAACACTTATGGACCACTAGTCAAACGTGAGACAAGAATTCCCAGATAAAAAAATAGTATATTCGAAAAAACATAAATAAATAAAATTGAATACAAGCCAACATAAGCTGACATTGGCCTTCCAAAAAGGGGAGGGGAAAATATAAGATGAAAAATCATTGGGAATAGACCTTTCTCTCAATGTATCATCGTTCATTTGTTATAATATTGGCAACGAGGTTTGGAGAACATTTCACTTGTAAAATAATTCACAAAGGCAGATTTTTTTTTACTAAACTTCATTGTTGAATAGAGAGAACTGTTGAAGGAAGCAAATATTGGAGCTAAATTTTATAGGAGACTGACAGAGTAATAAATTTGTTTCCAGTCTCTTTTTTGTCTTTAAGCTTCAAACTTTTTGAAAGCTCGTGACAGCCGTAAATAGGACGTGATCAGAGGAAGGCACATCATGCATTTATCTATACAATATCTGTCAAGATAACTTCTAATCAAAAATTATTAGTAATAAATCAGTTTATTCGCATATATTATGTTCGAAAATTAGTAGGGATAAGTATATAAAAAAGTTTTAAATGATATGCATGTACATAATTAACCCCAAAAGGAATTGGTGTATCTACTGTCTTACGGAATAAAAGTATATCTATTTTACTATTTATATCTTTTATTTTTACAGTTTGTTTAATTTATATAAAGTATATATAATATATATATCCATACTTCGCTTTACGGCCTAGATACGTTCCGGAACAGTTGGCCGTAAAGCGAAAAGCCGTATAACGAATTAATTATTTTGATACAAACAGATACAAATTTAATTGGATCTGTTCCAATTTTTTATAAAATAATATACAGTTCTTAGTTTCTAAAGCATTCTATTATTTTTATTTCCTATAAAAATATTTACATAAAAATAAAAGTACAGAACAATGTAATAATAAACAGAAATTAAAAAAATAAACATATAAATTAAAAAACGAAAGAAACCATATGCACATATGTATGTTCATATGTATACAAACAATAAAAACATAAAATAAAATGTTTAAAAACTGTTTTAATCTGGTGACGAACATTAACATAAAGAATCACTAAGGTATAATATGCTGCCATCATCACTTTCCGCTGTTGTGGATTGATCCAGTTTAAAATATTGGTCAGCTTCGCCTTGCTTTCTGTATCTTTTGGCAGTGTTTTGTAACAGTTTACTCCTCGAGACACTTTAGCTCTGCGTTCTTCATCGGGTCCCTTTGACGAAGGATGTTCATTCCCTGCTCGAAATAAGAAAGCGCATTCGACAAGTTTTTTGCTGTTAGCTGTTGTGCATGTAGCAGACATTGGCTCTGGCTCCTCATCAAGTGCTCGTTCTGTTTCTAACTCGATTAGTTCCTCGTTTGATAGAGGCTTTCTGTCAGTATCTAGAAAATTAATCAATCAATCTCCATATCTTCAGATAATTCAGATAAATTAACCGGACGCCCTGGAGCATTATCCAAAATGAACAATGCCTTGTTGCTCAAGTTATTGTCCTTCAAAAAATTTTTTTTTTCTACTTCTAGGAAAAAGAAATTTTTTAACCAGTCTTCAAAGAGAATCTTAGACATCCAACCTTTCTTGTTGGATCTCCAAATGACGGGAAATTGTTTCTTGTTCAGACCTTTACAACATCTTAGATTTTCGGAAAGATATACTAAAAGTGGTTTTATCTTAAGTTCCCTGCAGCATTAGCACCAAGGAGCAAAGTCAATCGCTCATTTGACAACTTATATCCAGATGTAGACTTTTCATTTTTTGAAATGTAAGTTCTTTCAGGCATTTGCTTCCAATAGAGTCCTGTCTCGTCTACATTGAAAACTTGTGCAATAATTCTTTTCAAAATGTTGGGATAATCTTTAGCTGCGTCATTATCGGCACTAGCTCTTTCACCTTTAATTTTTAAGTTGTGCAAATTGGGGCGATTTTTGGATTTTTTAAAACAACCTCGGCTTCCTTGGAATGTTACATCTTTCACAGATTTATCACTATCATCCTTCTTTAAATTTTCGAAAATACTTTTAGCCTTTTCATGGATAGTCATTTAGCTCAATGGCATCCTTCGTTGATTATTGTCTTCAATCCCCATAGCTACTATTTTTTTCCATTTTTTGCATAATGCTGCTTCTTAGGTGAGTTAATTTTTAGACACTTAAAGGTGCAGCAGATAGCGAATATGTTTTAATTTCTTCATTTATATCGCGAATAGTTTGAACTGTGGACTTAACAAGTCCCATTTCATTACAAATTTTAACAATTTTCTCACCAGCTTCAATACGACGTAAAACTTCTAGTTTGGTCTCTAGTGTACGGATATTCGGTTCCTCTTTTTATTTTTATCAATATCAATCTCTAAATTCAATGAACGTTTAGGTGGCATTTTTTCATAAAAAGGGAAAGATTATATTTAAAAAAATAATGAATTAATTATATATGTAACGAAAATACAGTCTTTCTAATACATATGTACCAAATATGTTTACAATTCACCAATTAATACAAATAGAAACAAAACCCAACCAGAAAACAAACAAGAATGAACACGTCAAACTACGCTAAAACGACACCGGAGTAAAATGATGACAAAGGTAAACTGTAGCAGTGCTGCCTAATGTGACAACACGGTCACTACTGGCCGTATGACGAATCATTGTGGGCCGTAAATCGAAAAAGTGCCATTATTAAAAAAGGCCGTTATAGCGAAATGCCGTATAAAGAGCGGCCGTATAACGAGGTATATATATATATATATATATATATACATACTGGTTCATTGTCCTCAGAGAGAGATCAGTGGGAGAAATTGAAATCGAAAAATCATAAAATCATATACTTGCAGACAGTGGTTACTAGTACTTTCCTTCATTTAATTCTGTTATTATTGCCTTGTAGGTTGCTGCGTATAGCGCTTATCTTTGTAGGGCAATTTTTATTTGTTTTTGGTAATAATTTGATTTTTACCTTTTCGAGATTTAAAAGTTCTTGTTTCCGCTTGATCATATGTACATATACCAATAAATTTTTTACCATTTGGTCTCAATCACTGATGAGCGTAAGGGAATTAATATGTTTCCTTCACTCATATAATGTTATTTGTAGTGACTATATAATTAAATAAAAGAACCACAGAGTTTCTGAGGCAATATTCATTCTGAAGAGATCGATGACGACATCAGAACGAATGAAGCATTATTTCTTGCATGTTCCTCAAGAACGTTCATCAACAACGTTTTGTTTAATGGTCAGTAATTCATTCGTATTTAGCTCACCTCAAATCTTGATGCACTTGCTCGAACTGAAGCCAGTAACTTTTATCTGCTTGTCATTTTTTGACTGCTGTTTTTTCGTCCTTTTCAACCAAAGTTTTCATTCATATATATATATATGAGTATGTATATATATATATATTTATATATATGTATATATATATATATATATATATATATATATATATATATTCTCTCTCTCTCTCTATATATATATATATATATAAACATATGTTGGAGCCAAACTCCGAAATCGGACAATGTCCGAAAATTGCTCACATCGCGAATGGATCACTGACAAATGTGCCAAGTCCGAAATGTTACATTATTTCGGAGTTTGTGCACTTGAATTTGATCAATTCGCGATCGGGCAAATCAGTAGTGAGCCAAGTCCGATTTAACACTTGGAGGATGGGCGAAACGTCTCCACGTCGATAAATGTGCCAAGCCCGATTATGAGAACCCTAACCCCCACGTTTGCCTGTCTCCTCCGATTCCCCAGTCTCGTTTCGTTCTAGCGTTTGTAAGTGCTACTGTTCACGATGTCCTCTGTTGATGACGGTGTTAAATCGGCCACGACTACATGTGCAAATGAAATGAGAAGTAAATTTCTTGAATCTTTGGGTAGTTTTTTTGAAAGTTCGGGTGACAACAGATGTTTTAACGTTCGAAAATTATGAAAAGTTGATTGCGGAAGTGAAAAGCAGTGTAGAGAAAAGAAAAAACACGCAGCCCCTCACCTCTAAGGACTACAGAAGACTAAAAAGGTATGAGCTAGTACGTATTTGTAGTATCGAAAAATTAATTAAAAAAATGACATATGATGACCAAACCATAAAATATTTTTGTCATGCTAACGAAATTTTTTAAAGTTATTCATAAAGCTCATATGGATTTGGGTCACAAAAAAAATAAAATGTATGGAAAAGGAATTACAACAGAAATACTGTAATGTGTCTTGAAAGCTGATCAAGCTGTACCTTTCTCTCTGTGAACAGTGTCACTTGAGAAGAAATGGTAAAAACAAGGGAGTCTTTGTTAAACCAATACTTACTAACGCATTCCGAAAACGAGGACAGGTTGACCTCATTGACATACAATCAGAGCCTGATCGTGATTATAAATTCATTTTGAACTATCAAGATCATCTTACCAAATTCCCTTTTTTTACACTCATTGAAAACGAAAACAGCTGAAGAAGTTTCTTATAATTTAATGGATATTTTTTGTACCATAGGAGTTCCCTCTATTTTGCAGTCCGATAATGGAGTGAGTTCTCGCATAAAATCATAAAAGAGCTAGCATATATGTTTGAAGCAAAAATTGTTCATGGAAAACCCAGGCACTCTCAAAGCCAAGGCTCCGTCGAACGGGCAAACCAAGATGTTTGTGATATGTTGGTGACGTGGATGGGAGACAATCAGACAAGTCAGTGGGCAGAAGGCTTGCGAATCGTTCAAATGAAAAAAAAATGCACCTACCATCGTGGAACCACCAGAAGCCAATTCGAAACTCTGTTTGGTGTTCCACTTACTAACGGACTTCCCCAGGAAATGTGTCTGTTGAACAATGTGTTGTTCAACGGACCCTGAGACTGAAGAGCAACTTGAAGAGGTTTTGGCCAATATTCCTAAAAGTAAACATGAAACTGATTCATCAGATTCTGAAAACTCTGATGTGTCCATCTTACAAAAAAGGAAGAAGTTAATTGAAGAGAAACGAGCTGATTGTGCCAAAAAAATGAAGCAAGCGGACGAAATGCTAAGAGGCAGTGACGCTAAATTTCCTTCCATGAGCGTCGGTCAGAACGTTGTGTTACGGATTCCAGAACTCTACAAAGGAAGAGCTGCGCTTAGAAATGTGATAGCTGTGATAATGGAAGTGAACGATGATGGGCTATACAAACTCGGTGCAAATCCGGAATATTGGAGAAGTTATATTCAAGAAATGAATTCCAACTGACTGAAGACAACTTCATATCTGAAAAAGACGTTCCAAGCTTCGTACACTCACTTCGAACCATAGTTACCCTGGAATCAGGAAGCTCACAAGGTTTTGTCCACTGCGACTGAAGAAAGCAGTGTGACAGCAAAAGATGCAAGTGTCTATCAAATGTAACTCAAAGTGCCATAACAGTTCTGCGTTCAAGAATAAGTAACAGTGCATATTTCATGATTTTTTCCATCATATATTATTTTACTGTGCTTTATTATTTTTCACTATGGACATACTTTTTTAACTGTGAGGTTTTTAAAATAGTCAATACATATCGTTAAAATGATCTTTTAACTCATTTTACTCTTTTTATTTAGTAAAATAATTAGAGTTAAAAATGATTGTTTTCTGACTTTGATCATTCTTCAACTGCCCATTCGCAAAGTGAGCAATTTAGAATGCTCAAAGTGCGAAATGAAATTAAGTTTCGTACTCTGCGCACTTCTGATTTGCCCATACGCCAAATAATAATTTGTAAATGACTCAAGTCCGAAATAAAGTAACATTTCGGACTTGGCGCATTTGTCTGTGATCCATTCGCGTTGTGAGCATTTTTTTTCGGACATTGTCCGATTTCGGAGTTGGGTTCCAACCAACACACACACACATATATATATAATATATATATATATATATGTGTGTGCTTATGTGCGTGCAATTTATAACACACCATGATGTAATACCAACGCGAATATAGAAGGAAGATGGTGCAAAAAAAAATTATTGAAAGGTGAAATCAGCACAAAAGATTTAAAACATACGCTCCTTACTTTCCATTTTAATTACTAGTTAGAAGTTAAAACAGAGCCCACAGACAACTGACGAAATTAAACAATTTTTATTTAGGTAAATTTAACTCAAGATTTTATTCTCCAGGAAATCAAGTTTAGTAGAACACTTTGCACAATTGTCTATTTTTGGAGCTAAGAATTCAAAATTTGTCCAGACTCATATAAATATCTAAGTACTCTACTATTTGAAACATGCCTTAATTGTTCTTTAATGGGTGTTTCGAGAGCTCTTTTAGTTTGACCTAGGCAGCACTAATTATAGTTGCTACAAGGAATGTTATGAACATCCTACTTGCGAAATTCAGGTATGGCAATTTTAAGTAGTGGAAAACAAAGTTTGTTTACTAGCTTGAATACAAGCTTAAATGGGTGGAGACAGAATATACTTAGATTAAGCTTGTGATAAAAGTAGAGAACAACTTATACGTTAAAATTAATTTCTATTGTAAGATTAAGCTGATTGGACTGGACATAAAATATTTCCTCACCTTTATCAATGAGTGTTTTGAATTAATAGCAAACTAATAATTAACTTTTGCGAAAACCTTACGATTTCATATAACAAATTTTTTTTTTGAGATACAGAGGAGTTAATCAAATCCGTAACTCCTTTTCTCTCACAGTTACTCCACTGGCGGAATGAAGCACTGTTTCTCAAACAACTCTTTTCTGGATGAGAGAGTCGTTTGATATTTAAATCAGATTTATCTTGAAAATATTTTAAGTGTGCGGCATTTGCATGTAAATTAGACATTTGAATCAATAGCATTCCCAATCCGGATTAAAGGGATTTTAAATTAAAATCAATGTATCGGGAATGTAACATAAATACTTCTTAAATTTTACCATATTAAAGAGTTTCATTTAACATCCTGCTTATATAGGGTAGATCAAAATAGGTATACTGTACTCATAGAGTAAAGTTTAATCTGCGAAATGCCTGGATGCAGTGGCGCACCCAGGATTTAATCTTGGGGGAGGGGGGCGAGTTGAAAGGATAAAAATATTTATAATGCAAATTCAATATTCATAATTCTATTTCTGTTTCTTTGGGGTGGGGCAGGGCCCCCAGGGCCCCCACCCCAAAGAAACAGAAATAGAATGGGGGAGCCACTGCCTGGGTGAGCCACTGCCCCTGGGTGAGCCACTGCCTGGATAATGTTCCATCACCGTTCCTACTTCCTTGGAGCCTATCCCCAGCTCAGGGAAGCATAATAACATTATAATTTCGCTTAGTACTATCAGTGTTCATAAATACTTGCGATATGAACTCCTTCAATTCATCCACTGCAACATCCTTTTAAAAATCTTCTCCTTTACTCCTCCCTCTAAAATTCGTCCACAGCTGTGTGTATACCAAAATAAAGTAAAAATCCTCTCATAAACGGCATAACTGAACATGATCAAATCTGTGCTGTGTACATATTTTGGTTTATCCATAAATTGGTGGCATAAATTAGTATCCGGTAAAAAATAGAAGCTAAAGACGTTTCAGTTATTTTTAGAGACTGTGAACATCAAAAGTAAGTTATCCCAATATAGGAAGCAGAAATACATTCTGTTTATTGCGGAGGTTAAGGGAATTGGTATGTCAGTGTGCTTATTCGTTCATTCGGACTTGAGATTGCTCATTTTGGTTGAAACTTTGTAATAATTGAAGACGTGTTTTGTAAAATAACAGTGTGCTGCCGCACAATTTACCAGAGTAATGAGAAATAATGTTAAGACTTTGTAGATATCTGTCAATGCAAAATTCTTGACTCTTAGGGAAAGAAAGCGTTGCATATGCACTGATTTTTACTGACTTTATGTGGTATGTCAGATACCAGTTTGAAGGAGCTTTGATGTGATTTATTCTAAAATTTTGCTTCAAACAATTCTTTGAAATACTGTATTTGACGTAACTGGATGGGATTTTAACCCTCGAGATATCTGGATATTACTTCCGTTTTTTTTTTTTTTTACACAGGTAATCTTTGGTTATCTTTTTTGCAGATAATCTACTTTTTGATTCCTATGGATCCGTATACCGTAATCCATTGGACAGAAAATTCTTTCTTTTCCTGTTTTTATTTTTATTTTTTGCTATTCCTGTTCCTAGAGCGTTTAACTTACTTATAGCTATTGAGTGAGAAAAATGACAGCTTTAGAAACCGGATTCTGGTGACATTTTATAACTGAGGCTATGACACGAATATTGCCTCTTAGTGATTATCATTAATGTGGTGCTCGATAAAGAATTAAAAATAGATTCCAATACCTACATTAAATAAGAAGTCTACCCTATATCTCTCATATTAAAATGTACGTGTAGACAGTCCAATTTGATGCGCATAGAAATATCTCGTACTATGGTAACATCGAATGTAGAATATAGTAGCTTAAAGTAGCTTCAATAATACATGTTAAGGCTCGAAAATATTAATATTTCAAGGAATTGGGCAGTCACAATGAGAGATTTAACCTAAAACTGAGATTAAATTGTTTTACAAATCAAGGGCATAAAATCCAACTGACTTAGATGCTTTCAATGTTACAAGGTGGTTCAAAATTTTCGAGTAGCCACAGATTGGTATTTTTTAGACTTTTTTTCTTCAGGATTAGACCTTGACTCCAGTTCATCTCACTCCAGTTCATCTTTCCACTGAGCATCTAACTGCTATAATTTCTCGTAAATATTGTTGAACATATTCATTTAATTTTGGTCTTTCACGCGAGTTATACCTTTTAGCTAATGCAGATGGTTATATTTTTCAGTTGAGCATTTTAATTTTAAGAAAGATATTTTAAGAAAGATCCGTTGAAAATTTATTTTTCGTATAAGAGAGAAATATTCTACTATAAGGAATTTTGTGTCCTAAGGATATTTATTTTACGCTATCCTATTTTCAGCCATACCAGATGTCTAACATATTTTCTCCTGGCGTTAACACCAAAAATTGAAATGTTATAAAAATATTAGCAAAACATACCAATACCAGAGAGCAAAATTTTGTTTGCTTTTCAAATATTTAGTAAAAACTGTTTATTCTCATGCTTTCCTTCGGTTGACTTTGTTCTGTCTCCCACTTTGCATATGTGCGAAGAATCGTTATTAAACCGTTCAGAAACCTTGTGTTTTTTTTTTTTTTTGGTGTTTCTTTTTCAAATCGAAAATAAAACTGCTCCAGATATCACAGGTTAAAAACGCTGAGTTCTGAAAAAAGAATATTTGCAGCTTTGAAAAATCTGGGAATCGAAATATTAAAATTTTTTCAAATAGAAGCTTTCTGAGAGGTAGGTGTCTAGGTGTTTAGAATAAAAAGGAGAGCTCGGATCAATTCAAAAATAGAATTTGGAATAAGTTGAGACTAATATTTAAACTGTTTTTCACGTAAAGAAATATTCTTTTCATATGTAACAGCTTTTTTTGCCTAAAAAAGTTTTAACTGCTTATAACTTTATACAACTGAAAGAGTTTGAGAAAACTTCCCTCTTTTTAAAGATCAGTGAAATTGCTTTTTAACAGTTTTTCTTAAAAATTTAGCCTTTATCAAATGATTATAATTTTTATGATTAAGTGATTATAAATTTTTGTGATTAAATGATTATACTTTAATAAGAATTAAATGAAATAATAGTTACTGATGAATTAATGATTATCACATTTAAAAATCCTGGTAGGGATTTCTGTTCATGAAAATTCTAATAAGCCTACATATTTTCATCATAGTATACTGAATTTCAATTAAAAGCAGTAAATGACTTTGAATTTAATTGTATGTAATGTCTCCATCTCTCACATCGCATATTTTTGTGCTTTTACTGTCATTCGAATATGATCAATGGAGGGAGAGGGGGAACTGAACTCACCATTTTCAGCATTTTGGTCCCGAATTCTAACCAATGAACTACTACGCCAAGCCATTGATCCATCCCCCTCTACAAGTGAACAGACTTTGACACATCATCAATAAGAAAAAAATTAGCATGTTTTTTCTATTTCTTGTGTTATTCATGAAGATAAAGGTTTCCTTTTTAAAATGCAATTCTAAATAAGGTAAAGTGAACAGAGCTTACCAGAGGGGTGAGATTAGGAAATAAGATTCTGAGAACCCGAAAGGATTAGGGGCTTGGTCTGGCCACAATTTAAGGCGACAATAGACCATGAAAAACTTTTTTTTTTATTTATCAACCAATTGCTATGAAATTGTGTATACTTATACAGTGTTGTTTAGAGATGAAAATTCTACATTAAAAAAAATCAGAATGTAATTAATTAAGATATTAATAAAAATCAGTTTGTTAATTACTGTATTTAAAAATTGCTCCATGCGCATAAATTTTTGTCTCAGATATCTAATTTTCTTTCTTAAGCTAGCTTTATACAGTTATAATAAAAATCACTAGCAATATTTGGTTTACAGTCATATTTATAAAAACTAGAAAAGAAATCGATAAAAATAGGTCATTTTACTATGCAAAATTTTATCAAAAAAATTTTTTCATTATAAAAATTTTAAGTTGTTTTAAAAAAGCATAATGAATTTATTAGTAAGATTTATTCTAACATATATAAATAATCATTTTATGATATTTTATGAAAATTCAAGAAAAATTATGATGCATAGAACATTTGAACTTACCGAAACGACATGAAAACTTGTTTTGAGAAAATAACATTTAAAGTTTTAATTTGACAACAGATCCATTGTAACAGCCGTTTGAAAAAATACTTATAACTCGGTTAAAAATGATCGGATCAACATACTTTTTTTAAAATTTAAAGCTGATGAGTTGCAGAATCATTTTCTGAAAGAAAAAAAAATTGTTTTGGCGACATATTTTTGTCAATCTGAAGGTCCATTGTCGCCTAAAAAGCCACTCCTCCCGTGTCCAAAGCTCCTGTTAAGTATTTCCCCCCACCCCCTGTACGGACATTAAATTTCTAAAAAGGATCACAACTCATGCATTGTTGTGAAGACTAAAAAGAAAATGTAACTGTTAATAACATATATGAAACAAGTTTGACCAAAATGAAATACATGAAGAATAAATTTATGCTTAAACAGATATAAAAATAAAGAAATACGGGAACTACTTATATATCAGTCTTGGGAAGTATTTTATAAGATTCTTATTTTTCACATTTATTAATATCTGCCATAAAGCATTTTCTAATTTCCTTATAAAATTCTGATAAAAATTCACTGTTTGGTTTAAGTACAATTTTAAATTTGTATTTGAACCAATCCGTAAATTTCATAAATACAGCTTTAAATACAACTTTAAAGCTATATTTAAACCACTCCGTAAATTCCCCCTACCTGATACGCGCATTAAAGAGCATTCTAGGTACGTTAAAAATTAAAAAATGTCTAAATCTCAATGAAAGCCAAACACTCCTGGGAACGTGGAAATAAATTTAAATCTCCTGATGCAAAAATTTCCCACCACTGACTCCGCTTCTAAATTACATCTTCTTGAATACTTCTCTATTTACAGTAATTCGTCTGTTTTAGACAATGACTTGTTTGCGCTATCTTTATCTACTGCCTGAAAATAAATTTGCATGTTACTGATCTATTAATTTTCAGTCTCTCCTCCATTTTTCCCCTTAAACATTTAATACTGTTCCTCTAATTCTGATTCCCATTCATTAGTCTGTCTTCTCGGTTCAATTTTTTCGCCTTTCTATCAAATTTACAGCTTTTTCTGTTACCTTCGTTTATGGATGTATTCCATGAGGGGTCTCGGGATCCATGAAATATCTCCCCTTCTCTTCCATTTTGGAGCGCACCGCCACATTCCACGACTAAAATTTTTAGTTGTCTCCCCTATTTATATAGAAGAATTTTGATGATCCTCTCATTTGTGGATTGTTCGTAGGGACAATCACGCCTAATGCTCCTTGGCCTGACGATGAGCTATTATTTAGTTCGAAACATGTAACCATCCCTATAGCCCTGTTTAAGAAGTTGTTTGTTCCTGTTTCCTATCTTCATGCATAATTTGCATCAGTCAGCTGTGACATTTTACATTTTCTGTAAGAAAAATAAAAATCTACTAAAATTTAGAACAAACTTTTAAATGTAAATGTAAATACTTAATGTAATTTTAGAATTCAAACAGAATATTGAAATTACCTCATATACAGGGTGGTCATAAAAAAACTTTGCCGATATATGGACCTCTAGCGGCTGTTCAGTTCAACCGATCGAGATGAGATTTCAGATATAGTTATTCAGAGGTATGAGCTCAAGATTCTGTGAACGGCAACTAAGTGGCGCTCACGGTTACGGTTATAGGTACAGAAACTCGAAATTTTCGAATGGCAACGCCCACTTTTTTCCGTCGCAAAATGATCAGCGCATGCGAACACCGTAAAGAGCGTTGGAACGATGCATGTATCATAAAAGACGGACGCATTATGCACGCACAAAAAAAGCTCTGCGAACGGCCGACAAAAACACGATCAGGGCGCGCGGAGGAAATTTGCATATGACAGAGGTAAGACACCGATCACTGATGACAACACAGATCGGACAAAAGAAAACTTTTATTTGGATAACACATTTTCCACATGGGTGCCATCACAGGCCTTTCGCAGAGCTGTTTTTTGTGCGTGCATAACGTGTCCGTTTTCTGTGATACGCGTACCGTTTCAACGCTCTTTAGGGTTTTCGCATGCGCTGAGCATTTTGCAACAGGAAAAAGTGGGTGTTGCCATTCGAAAATTTCGAATTTCTGTACCCATAACCTTAACCGTGAGCGTCACTTGGTTGCCGTTCACAGAATCACGAGCTCATATCTCTGAATAACTATATCTGAAATCTCATCTCGATTGGTTGAACGGAACAGCCGCTAGAGGTCCATTTATCGGCAAAATTTTTTTTATGACCACCCTGTATATACACACTTATACATACTACACCATATCTTCGTTAAATGATAATGTTGAATGTTCATATGACATAGTGTTAATAAACTTCACTTCTTTTAAATTGTGTGTCTTGTGTTTGGCGCTTTATGTCCGTTTTTTGGACCTTGCGCCATAAAACCCCAACAAACCAACAAACCTTTTTTTGAATTGCATTTATGCTTTAAGTCCCAACTTTTTCGCACTTCTTATTCTAATTCATAGATCAGAGCTAAATGCGCAGCTTACTGTGACATTATTTGAATTAAATTACAATTTTGTATGTTATAGTTTAGTACAGGGTGGTCATAAAAAAACTTTGCCGATATATGGACTTCTAGCAACTGTTCCGTTCAACCGATCGAGATGAGATTTCAGATATAGTTATTCAGAGGTATGAGCTCGAGATTCTGTGAACGGCAACCAAGTGGCGCTCACGGTTACGGTTATAGTACCTATAACCGTACAGAAACTCGAAATTTTCGAATGGCAACGAACACCGTAAAGAGCGTTGGAATGATGCATGTATCATAAAAAACGGACGCATTATGCACCCACAAAAAAAAGCTCTACGAACGGCCGACACAAACACGATCAGGGCGCGCGGAGCAAATTTGAATATGACAGAGGTAAGACACCGATCACTGATGACAATACAGATCGGACAAAAGAAAACTTTTATTTGGATAACACATTTTCCATGCTTGCCTTTTTTACAGTTTTTTCAATATTTATGTACATACATGTTGTTGATCCGTAGACTTTTATGTAACTAATAGGAAGCAAAGAGCACAGCATGTTTTTAGCTTTTGCTTTACGGATTCTTCCGTGCATGACTGACAGATTTAAGACAGGTTCTTTAACAGCCATGCCATCTATAATACTTAATTTCCCCCTCCTAGAACATATTGTAAAAAAATATTTTTTTCATAAAAAATCTAATAAACTTACATTTTAAAGCAGAAATTTCTTGAGGATTTACAGCTTTAAAAGTCCGAGTAAGACTGAAATGAAATATTGATGAAAGAACGAATTTCTTCCCAAATTAATTAAAATTCTTTATGTGATTATATTTAACTGTCACTCTAAGTTTAATTTACATGTTTTAATTTTTAAATAAAAATTTAAGGTTTTTAAAGAAAAACCCTCTTTAATATCATCCCCCAAAAAGTTATATCTTAATTAATCTTTTGAAATCCTGTCATTGTTAATTTAATGAGAAAACTCTTTATAGTTATAGAAAGAGAATGCATTTATAGTTGTGTCCAAAGCAGTAAAATTTTAAAGGTTTTTCAAAAATCACTCTTCAGGTAAAATATTTTCCCTCATAATTTAAATAAATTATGGTAGTTACCATGCTTTGCTAGACTTGAAACAACTAATCTCCTCCAAACGGAGCGGCAGAAAATATTTTTCTCAGCAACTGGAAGGGGACAGTGGATCTTCAAACCTAACTTCTTTAGTTTCGAATAGATTTGCTTGAAATTTGAATATGTGATTAGTACCATAGATATGTAAAAGTGGTTAAAATTTAATGATGAAATATTAATAATTTATGAATTATGAATTATGAATTATATCAAAAATTGGCCTAATTAAAAATGTTCCATGCGCACTTCTTTTGCATGTAATATGGTAATTTTTATTTACAGGATACCTTATAGAACTAACAATGAAACTTATTCCTTATTTTAAGGATTCATTAAAAATATAAAGAGAAAAAAATAACAGTAGTGAAAACACCCTTTTTATTACGCAAAATACCTATAAATCCTCTTTTCAAGTACAAAATTTAGAAATTCTGAAATACGAAGCATAATTTTTTTCAATAAGATTTATTCGATTTACAGTTAAGTATATAAAACTTAAATTTCAAAGCAATACGATAATTAGAAATGCGCCTGGAGAAGTTTGAATATTCGCATGACATGAAAATTTTTATTTTGGGAAAAACGCATTTAAAGTTATTGCTATTAGTAACCACATAATATCTAAATTAAATACAAATGCCTGTAACTAGGAAAGTAATCACAGAAATTAAAAACTCATTTTGCAACACAATCCTACTCGTCCGTAGTTTCACAATTTAATAAAACAAAAAAAAATCGAATTTTTGGATAAATTTCACAATTTTGAAAGTCCACTGTCCCCTTAATGACTTCGATCATGATTATGATAGAAATTTTTAAGTCTCTAACAACTGTTAATTTTTATATTTTGTCTTTATTACAAAAGTAACAGTCCGATGATTTGAAATCTGTTACCCAGAAGTAAAAACAGAGAGAAAGAAATATAATGGCTGTTAATACCCTCTTCTCTGGCAGTATGTCTTAAATAGTAGGATACAGATCATCTGCTTGAACAGAGTTTTATATGGAGAACTTTTTATTTTTAATGTTGTTAACATACGATGCATGCTTTTAATGTATATTTCTTGAAGAGTATATTATATTGCTGAGTGTTTCTGTACAGTTATAACACATGTAAATTGATTACCAATGAATAATTTTTATTTATTAACATCTAAAAACGTATTGCTCACTATCTTTTTTATTAAGTATTTCTTGTTTTTGAAAAAGAAATTTCAAGAAAGTGTAACATTTTGAATTATATCATAAACAATATGCATTTTTATACAAAATCAGCGTAGAAATTATGTAATATATTAAAAATACACGTAAAAATATTTTTGAGCAAAATTTCATTTTATGCTAAAATATAAAGTTTTTACGTAAAATATTTTAAAGCAAAATCATGCATACTCTATATTTTTTAAAGTAAAAATACGTATATTATATATTTTTGAAAGCAAATTTGCTTTTTTTGGAGCTGAAGTTATGCATATTTTATGTTTTCAAATGAAATTTACCGATGCTTTTGAAAAAAATTTTGCTTATTACATATTTTTTAAATGGAACTTCGTTAATTGCATATTTTTTGAAGCGAAAGTACAGATTTTTCAAAACAGAATGCAAATTTTGAATATATATTTTATATAAACACAATGGGGAAAAAAAAAGTTCTGATTCCAAGTGACAATCTTTCCCACATTTTTGTATACTGAATTTGAAATAAATCTTGTAAGTATCCTTTGTTTACATGTTGCTTTGGAATGTTGCTTACTGCTTCGTCTTGTGTCGCATGTTTCAGTAGTAAAAGTTGCATTCTGTTTTCTTTTTAATTGTTATTACATTTCCTTTCGAAAAATATGCAATTTTTTAGTAATGGCATGTATTGTTCCCTTTTTTCCACAGCACTTTACACAAAATTCGTGGTTTTCCCAAAGTGTTGCACTAATTATGACGACCACTGTAAGTTCTATTTGAAAATTGTTTTTATGCTAATGCAATATTTTTTTTCTGCAACTATCTTGGTGTTAAATTTTATTTTATATTCCCTCGTAGAAATGAACTTCATAGCTTTAAAATTACTGTGAACAACAAACACTCTTAAAATGCCACACGAACAATAAAGCCTCACAATTTAAGTAATTGCTGTTATACCTTTTACTTATTTTATTTCCCATTGAATTGTAATGAGTATATTTTGTGGAATCAATGGAGTTCTGTATTTTCTGAATGATCCTTGTTAACTGTTCTTAGATGTAACTCTCTAATAACATTTGTAACAAATGCTCAGCATTTATCATTTATCTCTGTGTTTGATGTTAAACGTGGCATTCAGTAATGCATTTTCCATTTCCGTGACGAGCACTAATGCAAAATGTAACACGCAGTAAGCTTAAATATTCAAAAATAGACACGTAAGGAATTCAAATGGGAACAATCACGCGCGAACGAAACAATCACTTTGTTTAATGTATGTTTCGGTAATTAAAGAAAGCAATGTATTTAGGGATACAAATAAAATTCTAAATTTTAATTACTCTGTTCAATTATAAAACTGTTTTCACCTGATAACAAATTTGCTCTAGGATTTTAACAAATATACAGCTGTCACAAGAAAGAACTTTGTTAAGATACTCGCATTTGGAATGAATATATATATATATATATATATATATATATATATATATATATATATATATATATATACAGGTGGTTATCAAAATAATGGAAACACTTAACAATATTAGTGGTGTTTATGAATGTGCTTCGTATTCCTTAAAAAACAAATCTGACCACCGGTATTTTTTTATATAATATAGTGTATGTATTATATTACTATCAGGTAGCAGTAATGAAGCCAAGGGCATCGTGCTTTTGGGGGGAACAGCGTAAAATATCAAACCTTGCAGACCTTGCGAAAAGGGCAAATTTTTGGAGAGCGTTTAAATTGGAGTATCTGTTACTGCAACCCCCAGGCTAATGGGTGTTTTTCGAGCTATGGTATCGATAGTCATGATAGCATACAGAGTGCACGGGAAAACATCCTTTGCCAAACAGAATAGAGGACGAAAGGAAGAGCTGACTGAAAGTGACTGACGAGGTATTGAAGTGGATTGCGCAATGAAAAAAGAAAATAACTACAACCAAAATGATCGAAGAGCTCAATCTGCATCTGCATGTTCCGGTATCAACCCTTAGAGGTAGAAGGGAACTTCACAAACAAAGCATTTACGGAAGAGTAGCTATTCCCAAGTCACTTGTAATAGATGCTAATACAAAATATCGTCCACAATGGTGCCATGAGTGCAAATCCTGGTCGAGTAATATGTCAAAAAAAGCATTTGGATCGACGAATCATTGTTCACATTGTTCCTCGCATCAGGACGTGCGTATATCTGGAGAACACCTACACAAGTGTAAGATTCTGGCTGTCTCATCTCAACTGTCAATCATGGAGGTAGATCTATCAGGGTTTGGGATGCATCTCATGGTATTTTTCAAGCCCTATTGTAACCCTAAAAGGGAGATTGAATGGGAAGGACTAAGTCGAAATTTTAGCTCACTAGTCCATCCTATGGTGCACACATTGTTTCTTGCAGAAGATGGCGTTCTCCAGGATGATAATCCTCCTGTACATACAGCTATCAAGTATTGGTTTGTAGAGCATGAAAAAGAAGTCAAATATCTTGTTTTGCCCTGCACAATCCCCCCATTATATATCATCCAACCACTGTGATCTCTATAAGCGAATAGAGCCAGTTATCGATATCCACCACATCATCTCTACAGGAAATTTCATGATTTTTCCCTGAAGAATGGTATAATAAATTATTAACTACTGTTCATGACTTGTGTAATCTAATTCCAAGGTGAATCAGGTGGTATTACATGACAAAGGTGATCCTGTGCCGTATTAGTAAAGGTTTTCGTGGTGTTTCTTAGTGTTTCCATTATTTTGATAACCACCTGTATATATATATATATATATATATAGTTTCTATAAAAATATTTAGTTTTGTGAAAAAAATTAAGTTTTGCATTACAAAGTTTCAACGCATAAAAATTTTTTTGCTGCATAAAAAAGGAAAAATTTGCTTGAGAAATCTGTTGATAAAGATTTTCTCAACACAATACTCCTGAAAAGGTTTAGAGGGAAAACTTTAGTTATGAACTTTTAGCTTTACCCACGAATCTAAAGACATTCTCAACAAAAGATTTTTTTTTGTACTGCGACTGTATTGTAATAGAAGTTTCCATTAATGTTTTCTTCTAGTCCTCCGATATGATGATAAGACAATGAATATATTATAACAAAGAGAAAATACTTCGCAGAAAGCATTAGTCATTTAGCCACCGGGAGAGCTACTTGTTTACATTCAGTTTTTCTTGACATTTATTGCTATCGCACATCACTTAGCCGAAAGAAACAACAGAAAAGCATCTTCGAGAGTATTATTTGTACTTGTCGATCTTGAATAGTTGGACATCTAAACGTTGGAAAGTGTATTTCTTACAAATGACGTTTTTCACTTGTCAGGAAAATTAGTTCTTGGAAACCTGAAGGCAAGGAAAATTTGGCTCGTTAGATAACTGTCGAAAGGAAATATTCCTAACTTAATTTTTATATCTTATAACCAAATTATATAATATTCAATGCATTTGTCATTTTAACTTGAATCTTATTTATGGTAATGATGACTTCTAAAATGAATTAAAGATTGTTGGCCTTTAAACTGAAGTCTTTGTTTGCAATTAAATAATTAACTACAATTTGTAATTTACAATATTCTGTTCTTACTAGATTCAAATTGCACTATCTAAGCATAAAATATTCGTACAGCAGCAGCACTAGGAAAAAGACCATAGGCGGTTAATTTAATATCTCTACTGCGTATACTTAACAGACAAACCTCTGTAACGGAAAGGGAATTAGAACGCAAATTGACCGTTTATGGAAAGCTTTGCTCAAAACCCAGTTTTAGACAAGAGCTCTTCTGGCTCTAAGTTCTAAAATAAGGCTGTAAGTAAACTTTCTTCTAAAAAGCAAAGTCTCATTCCAAGATCGTAGGGCAAAAAACTCCATTCTTCTCTTCAAATTATTTCTAAAAGGTCTTACCGTATGGGATGTCATCGCTCTGAAACATGAAAATAGAAATGTCGAAAAAGGATGACATAATGTGAAAGAAAATATGACTAAAGAATTACCAAAACATTATGAAGAGAAAAATTACCAAACTTGCGCATTAATGACGTCACAACACTTCATTTAAAATAGAGTCCCTAAAACTTTTTGCGTTCTAAACTTTTCTTGTGCATAAACTATTTCTTCGCAAAATAGTTCTTGTCTTCTTATAGACAATTTACATATCGTAATACTTTCAGAAAAAGCTTGCATTCCTCTTTGTGGAGACATGATGTTAAAAGGTTAGAGAAGTGAGTAGAAATAACAAGAGAGACGTAATCGTGAGATGTGTTTTTAGGAGCAAAATTGAAGAGCAAACCCAGTGATTTTTTTTCTCGATCACTAATACAAAGGGAGCCAAGCTGGAATGACGAAGACATGTATCCCCATCATATGTGTGACGCTGTTGAGGGAAACACAATTTTTAATAAGTTTATTATGTTGCGTAAACTTTGAAATCTATATTTTTACTGATACCAAGTTGTTTGGTGACATTAAAAGTTTGAATAGTGAAAAATCAAATTATTACTCAGGCAACAAACAGATGATTTATTATTACTCTACTAGAACGTACATCTAAAGATGGTATTACAAAATATCAAACCAATAAACTTTACTTTCCAGATTCATAAACAGAAATCCCAATCCTAAATAAATTATAACTTCAATAGAAATTCTTACCACAATTCACTACCATTTAATTATCATATCTATAGACTTATTATCAAAACCATCTCAATATATTACCCATCTATATTAGTTTTCTTGACGAATCTACTGGTTTTGAAGAGGGTTTATTGTCGTATTGCTTGTCTTAAATATTTATTTTGGGCGTGATTCGTAAATTATTTTGGTTAGTACAAATTATTTATTTATAAGAAAATATTTGGGTGCGTTGTGTTTTATTATTTATTTGGTTGAATACAACCCAAGGTTCTAGACATTTTGGCAAACGAACAAGTCAAACAAACTTTGCTTCTGAACACCAGGAGATAAACTCCCATTAGATCAACTACAAACATAAGAAAGACCGACTAAATTTTTATATTTACAAAAAAAAACTAATTTATTTACAACACTACTATTTACAATTTAACTAAATAACAATATCAACAAACAACTTAGTGCACAAACTACTCATTTTTCATTAACTTTTAGCATTTCTTTTTAATTTATATTCAATGAGATGTATATCATTTATCCTATACCTTTTGGATTCAGGGAGCATATAATTATTAATCATACTCATAGCAAAGAACTCTGTTAGACCACAAGGACGTTGAATCGCACTAGGGTTGCCGAGCATTGGCTTGGCGCTCGCCGTGTAGGCGTTATCTTGGGTAGTCAGCGTCTGTCTGCCGAGTTAGTTGGTCGGGACCTGAGCTCTTGCGCGACTAGGTTGCTCCCATATTTTAAATTTTCTACTATGTTCTAATAGGTTTTTTAATAAAACCCTTATTGTTATTGTTAAATTCTATGTTCATTTCAATACAGTCCGCTCCCACATCGATTATAGAAAGTTTCTCATAGATAGTTTCCTACTAGTTTGCACGACCACACATATACATTAGTGGTCCAGTCTGAGCCGCAGAGCCAGTGGCGCACCCAGGGGGGACCCAGGGGGCCCTGCCCCCCAAAGAAGTAGAAATATTGATTTTGCATTATAAATATTTTTATTCGTTCATCTCGGCCCCCCATGCATTATAAATATGTTTATCCATTCATCTCCCCCCCCCCCCCAAGAAAAAATCCTGGGTGCGCCACTGCGGCAGGGCTTATCAGTGATCTAAGGATTTAGTTTTGCTCAACGTATCAAAAATGTCTATGGAAATTATAGTGTTAAACCGCACTCGAGGAGGCCTCAAAGGACAAATAACAAAACTCGCTACTTTTCTCAAAAATGAGTCAACAATATCGGACTTAATCACCATTGACTCAAAAATGGACACTTTGGAGAAAATTTGAAGTTGGATTATTACATGGTTTTGAAAGAAAGTGAGCTCAACGAGCACGAAGAAGCGTTTTCGGAACTCGAGGATGAAATAGAAGAAATTAAGGTAGGCTTCTTGCATATTTCAGAAAGATGTAGTTCAAGTATTGCCAGTGCATGTACCGATAGTAAACAAATGAATGTTAAATTGCCCGAAATTCCATTACCTGAGTTTTCTGGAAATTATGAACAGTGGTCTCTGTTCAAATCACAATTTGAATCTCTAATTGTTTCGAACAGTAATTTAAATGACTTGCAGAAACTGCATTATTTACAAGCTTCGTTAAAGGGCGAAGCAAAACAGTTGCAAACTGTTGACGATACTTTTGAGTCATTGTTTCGGGCATTAGATGAAAGTTATAATAACAAGAGATTGATAGCAGATACACATATTACTGCAATTTTAGCTTTAAATAAGATAAATTACGAATCCGCTAAGGAGCTCAGAATGCTTATAGATAATCTTCTAAAACACTTAAGAGCATTAAAACTGATGAAATTAGAAACTAATCAACTATCGGTTTTGATGCTTATTAATATCATTCTACAGAAGTTAGATCGGAAAACTCGTAAGCAGTACGAAATGACCTTAAAATCTACAGATTTACCGGACTGGGACGAATTCATTAGTTTTTTACAAAATAGAAGTCAGATCTAAGAAAATATTCAGCGAAACAATAATTCGCTGCAATTTCAAGAGAAACCTAAACATATGTATAAACATGATCAAAATATTGTCAAATCTAGAAATGTATTAGTTAAGTCATCTGCTAACAATCCTGCATCTTGTATTTTGTGTAAAAACCATCATTTATTGCACAAATGTTAATTGTTTTTAAAATTATCCCCTGAAGAAAGATACGACATGGTGCGGAAAAATAAATTGTGTCTGAACTGTTTAGGTCATCATAAAGTAGCAGTATGCCAATCGAAATTCTCTTGTTTCCATTGCCAATCGAGACATCATTCGTTGCTCCATAAAACCAGCGTCACTACATCGTCGCCAGATTGCAACCCTACAAGCATGACTCATATTTCGAGCGCCGCGAATTCGGGAGTTGGGGAAGGAGTGACATCTGATAGCGCGTACAGACTTGCACAGCGATCTCTGCCTATTCCAGTGATTTATGTCTTCTGTACTGTGTTCCCTGCGTCGGATAGCTCGCTCTGGCGGTCCGTGAGCATTGCATCAAAGACAAACTCGAGGTCCCGGGGGTCAAATGGTGACAGTGGGGGTGGGTCACACTAGATCAAGAAACACAAAGTCTTTGGCGGCTTGAATGGGGGGGGTTCTAAATGGGGGAATATCTGGAAGACACGTGTTCATTGGAATGGGGGTGGTTCTAAATACCGTGTCTAATATTACCGTGACTAATGTTGACAGGAGAGTCGGGGAGATAGCTCTTTCCAATGTGAATGCACCATAAGATGACATCCTGCTTTGCTACTGACCGAAAGAAAATAATTCTTGCAACTGCGATAGTTTACATTTTAGACAGAAGTGGTACTTTTCGAAGGGGGAAAGCAGTTCTAGATTCTGGAAGTATGTGTTCCTGCATGACTTCGGACTTCGCAAATTTACTGGGTTTGCGGAAAGATAGAATAAACATTCCAATTTCTGGTTTGTCAGGATGCCCGATTACAGTGAAAAAGAAAACTAACACGATTATTTCAAATGAAGATAAATCATTTTCTGCACCTATTGACTTTTTAATCCTTCCGAAGATTAGAGATATGATGCCAGCGCGAAGTTTAGACTTACCAGAAATAAAAATTCCATCCAATATCACTCTAGCGGATCCAGGCTGTTTTGAACCTGGAGGGGTTGACTTACTAATTGGGGCGGAAATATTTTTTGATCTTCTAAAGACTAGTAAAATTCACACTGCCCAATCCTTAGTTTTGAAAGAAACCGTATTTGGTTACGTTCTTAGTGGAGCTCTTCAAGGAGCATCAGAAACACAGTTTTGTGGCCTTCTATCTCAGGTAGATAACTTGGAAGGTATAATGAAGTAATTTTGGGAAATAGAAACGGTACCAGACATACCTAGTCTAAAAAATAAAGAAGAGATAGCCTGTGAAGAACATTTCTTGAAAGCGTATTGCAGAGATGGAAATGGGAAGTATATAGTTAACCTTCCGGTGAAAGAAAATAGAGAACTGGGAGATTCTGTGAAATCAGCTACACAAAGATTAAATAGTTTATGGAATAGGTTAGATAAAAATCCAGAAATGTGCAATCTCTACTGTAACTTTATGAAGGAATTATGAAGGAACCTTATGAAGGAAGGTTGGGGCACATGAAAGAGGTAAAGGAGACCGATAAAGAAGATTCAAGATATGTTATGCCTCACCATGGTGTTTATAGAGCTGATAGCAGTACCACTAAATTACGTGTCGTGTTCGATGCATCTGCCCCATCCACTACTGGATTGTCTCTAAATAATTGTTTGCTAAATGGAGGCATTGTGCAAGAAGACATTTTCTCCATCCTCTTACGATTTCGAAAACACAAATTTGCCTTAAATATACGACACAAATATACGGCAGATATAAAGAAAATGTATAGACAAATTTGGGTCAACCCTGAACAGTGTAACCTCCAACGCATTCTTTGGAAAAAGAGTTCTACAGATCGAGCTAAATTGTTTGAATTGCTCACAGTTACCTACGGTACAAAATGTGCTCCCTATTTGTCTACAAGAGTTTTTAAACAACTGGCTATCGATGAACAAGCCAATTATCCATTAGCGTCCTCTGCAGCTTTAACCGATTTTTATGTCGATGACATCCTGTCAGGAGCCGAAGATGTTACCACTGCTATTGAATTACAGCAGCAATTAATTTCGATGCTAAAATCTGGAGGTATGGACTTGCACAAATGGTGCTCAAATGAAAAAAAAACTACTGGAAAAGGTCCCTTTTTGTGATCAAGAATATCATTTCGAAGAGTCCGAAAAGGATACAGTCAAAACCCTCGGTTTGAGGTGGAATCCTAAGAAAGACAACTTTAATTTTATTGTTTCGTGTGCTGCCAGCGTACCTACTAAGCGCTCCGTCTTAGCAGAAATTGCAAGATTGTTCGACCCATTGGGTCTATTAGGACCAGTAATTGTGAAAGCAAAAATATTTTTGCAACATTTTTGGCTCTTAAAATTGAATGGGATCAAGAAATTCCATTTAATGATTAAAAGAAATGGGAAATTTATCGAAGGGCATTACCAAGCCTCAAAGAAGTTCAAGTTAGCCGCTATGTCTTGACCGATTCTGTTAAAGAAATAAAGATTCATGGGTTCTCGGATGCATCGGAAAATGCATATGGAGCGGCAATATACGTTCGTTGCATAACTGACGCAAATGATGTAAATGTCAACCTTCTTTACAGCAAATATAGAGTTGCACCAATTAAGGAATTAACTATTCCGCGGCCGGAACTCTGCGCATCTGAATTGCTTTCCAAGCTTGTTTCAAAAGTATTAGCATCTCTAAAATTGAATATTAGCAAAGTTTACTTGTATACAGATTCAACTATAGTATTGGCTTGGATTAAATCCTCTCCAAATTTACTGAAGGTATTCGTCTCTAACAGAGTTTCTCGAATTCAAGAGTTAACCAAGCAGTTTCATTGGGAACATGTGAAGACGGCTGAGAATCCCGCAGACTTGGTCTCCCGTGGAGTGAATCCAGACCAAATTATGGATCAAAAGTTGTGGTAGAAAGGCCCTACATTTGTGGCATCTTATAACTTACCTTGTATCGATGAAGATTCTTGCATTCCAGAAATGAATCTGCCTGAGATGAAAAAGGGTCTCAAGAACTAAGAATCTAATTATGACTCTAACGTAACACTCTCTGTGAACAGTGCCTTTAATCCTTTAGATGATTTGATTAACATTAGCAAAAATTATACTAAAATTGTACGTATCTTAAGTTATATTTTCAGATTCGTTCATAATCTTAGATGTCCTCAAAAAGACAAACGGGCCCCTTAATTCAAGCTGAGGTAAGTAGTGCAGAAAATGTACTTCTTCGTCGGGTACAAGAAGAGTTTAGTGCAGAATTTGTCGATTTAGAAAAGAGTTATAAAGTAGCAGGTAATAGTAAATTAAAATCCTTAAATCCCTTTCTAGATGAAAATAAGATAATAAGATTGGGGGGACGATTAAACAATTCAGATTTATTTTATTCTCAAAAACATCCAATTGTGCTTCCAAAGAAACACAAACTTGTTAGACTAATTTTCGAAGATTATCATAAAAGGTATCTCCATGTTGGTCCGCAATCCCTATTGCACTGTGTAAGACAAAAATTCTGGCCTATTAATGGTAAAGATTTAGCTCGAAAGATTGTTCATGACTGCATAATTTGCTGCAGAGCCAACCCAGTTGTAGGTGAACAATTAATGGGAAGTCTTCCTAAAGAACGAGTTATTCCTAGTTCGCCATTCAATCATACAGGAGTAGATTTTTGTGGACCTTTTTTTATAAAATACAAAGGACAGAGAAAAGGCGACTTGCAAAAAGTGTATGTAGAAATTTTTGTTTGCTTTACAACCCGTACACTTAGAAAATAGTTTCAGATTTAACATCAGGGGTTTCTGTTGCTACATTAAAAATATTCTGTTCCAGACGTGGAAAATGTTTACCTACAATGCTAAAAACTTCATAGGAGCTAACGTAGAATTGAAGCGTTCATATAATCTTGTAAAATATCCCGATAAATTTTAGCAAAATATTTGTCTTCTGAAAACGTAAATTGGAATTCTAAAAAGGGCTTTGTCTAAATTATGTGTTTTACCTGTAAATATATAACTTTGTATTTGTTAAGCTCATGTTTCTTTAGTAATGTTAAGGTGTTATATAATGTTGTGAACTACTATTATTGATTGTATATCCGTAACAGTATAATTACACTCAAGAGCCAAAACATTATGACCACCTGTCAATAACGAGTTGGCCCACCTTTGGCGCGCAACACAGCTTCAACCCGCCTTGGCATGGATGCCACAAGTCCTTGGTAGATAGCCGGAGACAGATTGTACCAGATGTTTAAGAAATGGTCACGCAAATCCGAGATATTGCGAATTGGTGGTCTTTGAACTCTGAGCTGCCGTCCCATGACATCCCAAATGTGTTCTATCGGATTGAGATCAGGTGAGTTAGGCGGCCAGGACTTTAACTGGAATTCAGCATCATGTTCCTGGAACCACTCCAACACAATTTTAGCCTTGTGACACTGGGCGTTGTCCTGTTGGAACATTCCATTTACAGCTGGAAAAACAGAGACCATGTAAGGGTGCAACTGGTCCGCAATGATATTCAGATACCCTGTAGCATTCATGGTCTGCTCTACCACAACCACGGGTCCCAGAGACGTCCAAGAGAACGTCCCCCAAAGCATAATACCGCCACCACCGGCTGTGTATGACCTACTGTACATTGAGGGAGCAACAGTTCGCCTGGAAGACGGCGTATCCTGACACGGCCATCGGCGTGATGAATGACAAACCACGATTCATCTGACCAGGCAACTCTCTCCCACTGATCCATGGACCAGTCGCGATGTTCCCGGGCCCAGCGCAGGCGCAGTTGGTGATGACGCTTGGTCAGCAAAGGCACGCGAGTGGGACGTTTGCTGCGTAGCCCCATATCCAACAGTGTCCGCTGAACAGTGTGCTGCGATACTATTCTACTTGGCCCTGCATTGTATTGGGCTGTCAGCTGAGCCACTGTCTGGCTCCGGTTTTGCTTCACCATGCGAGACAGTCTCCGACGACCTTTTTCTTTGATAGCGTGTGGACTTCCAACACCATGTCGTCTACAGCTGGTTTCACCGTCATTCATCCACTTTGCATAAGTACTAACAAATGTAGGTCGGGAACAACCCACGAGTCGTGCAGTTTCAGAAATGCTTGTTCCGAGCCTTCGAGCCATTACAATCTGCCCTCTATCAAAGTCGCTTAGATCCGCAGCCTTTCCCATCACACACAGAAGTAAGTGAAAGAATGATTCTTCAGACTCTCCAGTAGCTGTTAAATACCACTTCCACCTGATCACGTGCCTTCCACGTCATCCAGGCGAATTCATTGCAAAATGTAGGGGTGGTCATAATGTTTTGGCTCTTGAGTGTATTTGTAATTTGTATAGTATAATTGTATATTGTAATTCAAGTACTTTGTTGAAATATTGTCACATTTCAACGCCGGGCGGGATGTTAGACCGCAAGGGTGAATCGCACTAGGGTTGCCGAGCATTGGCTTGGCGCTCGCCGTGTAGGCGTTATCTTGGGTAGTCAGCATCTGTCTGCCGAGTTGGTGGGGACCTGAGCTCTTGCGAGATTCGGTTGCTCCCATATTCTAAATTTTCTACTATGTTCTAATAGGTTTTTTAATAAAACCCTTATTGTTATTGTTAAATTCTACTATGTTCATTTCAATACAGTCCGCTTCCACATCGATTATAGAAAGTTTCTCATAGACAGTTTCCTACTAGTTTGCACGACCACATATATACAAACTCCTATCCATAAAAATTATCTTTTAAAACACTATTCCCACACTAATCTTTCATTTAGCATGGTGGGGTCTGAACAAAACAAAATGATTTTCACTCACTCATTTGGATGCTAACCACACTGGAACACAGGTCTCGACGCTCTCATCGGGCATGGGGTCTCGTTCCTTCCTTCTATGGTAGCTGGCACTCAACATCTTAAGCTGACGTGGGCCTCGGTCGTGGTCATCTATCGTAGGCTTTTTGCTCTGTCATGGACACCTGTCGTGGCTCTGTCGTAGGCTGCTTCCGCTCCTTTCGAAAGATGGGGTAATTATCAGGACATGCTGTCCTCAAACTCTCTCTATCAAAAACTTTTCTCTTCTCCGAGATGACTCATCGGAACTCCAAAATATGAAAGCGAAATTCTCTCCACACTTTCTCTCTATTTATTTATTTTATGAAGGCAGCGACCCGATCTTCATCATCATCAAAAGCAATCACTCCTATATAGGATCATGAGGCTATCATACCGGGATACATCAATCGGATTTCTGCTTCGCTAAACGACATCTTCTTCGGGAAACTCCCGGGAGAGCTCAACTGTTCCTCGACAGTTAAAATAACCACCCTTCATCACCTGCGATGCTAAAGCACCGGGAAAAGGGAACCCGGGCCCGCATGCAGAGTGAATCCTCGAAAAAAACTCTAAGTCTTCTATTTATTTTGTTTTTTCACAACAATATCCACGCCTTCTCACGACTCCTAATCCATTCAGGAAAGCTTTCAAAAATCCATCACTTAGCATCAATTTTCATTTTTTTGGTTGGATAACCCCTCAACTCATGCACGCCTTCCTTGCGCCACCTCCAGACCACCCAAAGTCCATTCCACGTGTTTTGCGGTCTACCTCCCAAACAGAACCTCATAAATTTGTTGACAATAGTTTATTTTACTTTAACGTCAACTGTGGCTCCAAACCCCGCTAATCTCGTCTAGGATCGGAAACCACCGACCCCCAACCCCGCTTAGCCGCTTTTAAATTGGCTAAGTCTCAAATACGACTGTCCCGTCCTGTAATCAAAGGCGGCTTCCTAAACTTCTAACAAAAATGTAATGAAAACAGCCTTCGATCACTTTATCGCTCTAAAAAACATTCAATTTTTCTTCAAAATCGAAGGCGCTTCATTACATTTATATTTTTTCAGTGCAGGTCAATTTCTTCGAATCGAATATTTCCTCATTAACATGGAGGAATTCTCTTTCGGTTTGCTGCTTCAACTGCTGTTAGCAGTTCAATCATTTAGTTGAATCATAATTCAAAATCCTTAGCTACTTCTTTACTTTCCGGATCAGGGTGAGGGTCATGCAAGGTTTTTAACGAAAATTTT
The DNA here is from genome assembly GCA_907164885.2 of Dolomedes plantarius. Taxonomy (NCBI): domain Eukaryota; kingdom Metazoa; phylum Arthropoda; class Arachnida; order Araneae; family Dolomedidae; genus Dolomedes; species Dolomedes plantarius. The sequence continues at coordinate 67,598,624 of OU015501.1, forward strand.
TGGATGAGAAGTGGCGATTGGCTAAATTTAAAGAAAACAGGTCAGCAACAAAAATAGTCATGAATTGTTTTACAACACCCCAAATGTTTCCATAATTATAAAATAAAATTTGTACGCATTTATTTTCCTTTTATTACCAATATGTTAAAACGTATTGTATTGCTATTTTTTGTTGATAACTAGTTTTTTTGTAAAGGTTATTTTTGTAGCTAATTAATTTACCTTGCGTAATATTTCAGTCAAAAGCTTGTATTCCTTTCTGGTGGGACATGGTATTATAAAGGACAGAGACGTAAGTAGAAATTTAAAAAAGACGTGTGCATGAGATATGTTTTTTATGAGAGAAACTGACGAGCAAATTAAGGTGTTTTTTTTTTTTTACTCCACTACCAAAGCCGTGAAGACCTAGCTCGAATGTCGAAGCTATATATCTCATCATGCACACTCTACGAGGGCAAACCAAGTCAGGGGTGAAAGCAGTAGTAAGTTTAGAGACCATTCTTAGTACCCTGAAGTGGATGGAGTTAAGAGACGTAAGTGAGAGATTATCCTTAAACGTTTGGGTGTTTAGTGGTGTGTTTTTGATGAGAGAAACTGACGAGCAAATTAAGAGGTGTTTTTTTTTTTTACTCCACCACCAAAGGCGTGAAGACCTAGCTCGAATGTCGAAGCTGTATATATCATCATGCACACTTTACGAGGGCAAACCAAGTCAGGGGTGAAAGCAGTAGTAAGTTTAGAGACCATTCTTAGTACCCCGAAGTGGTGGAGTTAAGGAGACTCACGACCCTTAAGTCGAGGAAATAACGCATATTTTCATACTTTTTGATTCTTTGTAACTATTTCAATTTACTCCCAATTTTTCCCAATTTTATGTATATGGTAAATTGATATATTTATTTTAATAAACAAATTTTCAACTCTAAAAATAATTTAAAATATTTTTTTAAAATGCTTTAGATATACCTTGCTTTTTAAGTATTTTTATTGTATACTGGCTTGCGCGGAGAACTATGAAATTAATTTTACACTTAAATGTATAATTCCTGTTTTATGTTTAAAATAAATAATTCAAAATACAATTGAACATAAAACATTCAACATTAAAATATTTTACAATTTTTTATAAAACTGCTCAAAGCATACTTAAAATTTCCTTAAATTTTTGCATTAATTTACCCCTGAAAAAATAACAAAATGTGCAGTGATTGCAATAATTCTAGTTCAGACGCAATAAAATAACATGATTATGAAGTGATAAAAATTTCATGGAAATTATGTTTCATAGTTTTTGAGATTTCAGTTGCGGAATGATGCAAAATTACATTTTGAAAAAAATGAATTTAAATTTTTTCTTACCATAAACTTGATCAGTAATTAAAGATTTAGAATATCAATATCTCTGGAACTAAGCGGAATATTTTCATGCGGTTTGCTTTATTTTTTTCAGAAATGATCAGGCTTTAACATATATTTTTTTCAAACAATCGAATGTTTTAAAGATTTAAGAGTAGTGAGTCGAGACGGAAGTGAGAGATTCTCCTTAAACGTTTGGGTGTTTAGTGGTGTGAACTCCAGGCAGAAGTATTCTTAAGGCCTGGGGCATTTTGATATTTTCTTTTCTTCTTAATTGTGCCCTCATGTCGAGTACTCACAAATTTCGGTTAGTAAGCTTTTATATATGGTTCTACTTATCTCTTAACCTTGATCGCTAAAAGTCAGTTATTTAGACATTTTCTTTATTATGTTTTATAAATATTTCATTAACATCATGAGACACGGTAATGATGTTCATTACGAAGCCCGGCGGTTTTTGGAAAAAACCCACCTCTAAAGATAGCAGGAATTTTCAAGCCGATCAGACAACTTTTTTTAAGATAATTTATGGGTAAATAAGCATGGTAGAAAATTGAACATTATGACACAAGCCAAAAGTAAACTACTATTTATGATACAATGAAGCAACTATTACTCAACTAAATTCCTTTCGGAAAAGCTAAAATGAGATTTCCATAAAACGATATCGATAAAATATCAAATATTGCGCACAAAATGTATATATATATTTATTAAAAAGGCGTTAGAAATGTAAAGAAATGATTTGAATATAAATTCCCAAAAGAAATTGAAACTTCAAGCTACAAGGACAATTTCAAAAGTTTCAAAAAATTAAAAGCCTTTTGTTCATAAAAATGTGAAAATTTTTAGGATCAAAATTAATTAAGGATTTCCCATAAACGCATACTTATTCACATTATCTATCTATGTGGTAAAAACATTAATGCAAAATTTGGAAAAACAAAAATGGCAATAAAAAAAATTCGGTTTGTGGGAAAAACAGACATCGTGATGTAGACATTATTTTTGTAATATGGGGATTAATTTGCTTTTTGAACGTCAAAGTTCTGTAGAAAATTTTCTTGAATAGAAGATTTTAATAAATTTTAGTTCATTGTATGAGGTCACTACTATCTTTATTTTGCATTTAATTGACCTAGAAATATCTCTTCGTAACTAATAATACTCAAGAATTAAATATCATATCTTACTTACCTGCTAAATTAATCAACTCACTGTTTTTATGTAGCCCCACGCATCTCTTTTTTGCGAAATGTAATTCTTTTCAATCTTTTACAAGTTCAGCTGAATAAACAAGACTAGCTGAATCTAACTGGAACAATCTCCTCTCCGAATTCCTCATCTAATGAGAAGGAAGAAAGATTGCTTACATAAGAAATATGACTGTTCTCTGGCAACCATGTTAATGGGGAATGTATTCTTCTCCCTACAAAACACACGCTTAAGAGTGCTCTCCGAGAAACCAGAACTCTACTGAATAATTCTATCAACTGTAAAGGACTCAGACTCACTGAACGTGATAAATATTAATGAGGCCCACACACACAAACATAGTTCCGCTTGTGAATGAAGCTTAGGAGATGAATATTAAACGTATGTGGGCATAAAATCCTTTGAAAATGTGTTTTTACTGTGCTTAAATGGTGTGTAAGGTTAAAAACACGCAGCTTATTAGTTTTGTTGTTGAAAGTTTGTCATTTCTTTCAGTTTCAACACGTAATAAAATATCTGGAATATTGTTAGATGTTTAAAAACTTTATCTTCTGGGTTTTTGCGTTGCATAAATGTATCGCTAATTGATGCGCATGAAAGCACTTTTGTGCATGGTAAAATATATTTGTTATTGGATATATTGATTTAGTTGAAATTTAAATTAGAATATCTGGAAAGCAGTTACTGAGAAGATACGATAAGACTAGCAGTTACTGATAAGAAGAAACTTTCAGTTTGTTAAGCAATAAAGTTATACAAATTTACATACGTATAAACTAAGAAAAATTTCAGTTATAGTATTTATTTCGTTCCATTTGGTTTCCAATATGGAAAAGAGTTTTCCAGAATATGGTCCAGAAACTCTAAAACATTTTTTCAGTTAGTAATACTAAGTAAATTTATATTATAATGCATATTAATGTACAGTTGTAATATAATTTGACTTGCATAAAGCTTGAATTAAGATATGAAATGATATAAGATTAAGTTGTATGACTAAAGAATCATACATACACTCTTAGACAAAAAAAAAAAAAAAAAAAAAAAAAAAAAAAAGGAGTTATCCGAATGGGACGAAAATCAGTTGGTGGGATGAACATGTACAGAAAAACAAATGATTACAATTTGAGAAGAATTGGATGATTTATTCAAGAGAAAGAGCTTCCCCAAGTGAAAAACGCGTCGGTCCTGCTCTGGCCTTTATGCAAACAGTTATTCGGCTTGGCATTGATAGAGAGAGGTGGCAGATGTCCTCCTGTGGATATCATGCCAAATTCTGACGTGTGCTCTCCGTCATGCAACTCTCGTCGTGTGCGGGCGGGCATTATCTTCCTGAAATGTGAGCCCAGGATGGCGTGATATGAAGGGCAAAACAACGGGGCGTAGAATATATCGTCGACGCACCGTTGTGCTGTAAGGGTGCGACGGATGACAACCAAAGGGGTCCTGCTATGAAATGAAATGGCACCCCAGACCATCACTCCTGGTTGTCGGCCCGTATGCAGGAATACAGTCAGGTTGGTATCCCACCGCTGTCAGGGGCGTCTCCATACATGTATTTACGGGCTTGTCGGTGTGCAAAGGTCAATGGTAGTCGGCACAACGGGCGCCGTGAGCTCGGCCCCCTTTCTCTGAGTCACCTATGATTGGTCCTTGCGGTCACTGGAGCACCATTTGCACGTGTGATCGATGATAATGATGAATCTGGGGCTGTGAGTGCCGCTCTGACGATTGATCGGTCCTTACGTTCTGTCGTTTCTCTAGGCTGAACTTCTTGACGCTATGTTCGGCCATGGTTCACCCATTCCTGCCAACATCGTCTAATAGTGGCATCGCTCCTATCCAAATGTCGAGCTATTCGCAGATTAGACCAACCGGCTTCTTTGAGCCCAACTACACGTCCCCTCTTATATGCTGAATTCTGCGCATATTGTTCGAGCACCTGTATGTGAGGTAAAGTTACTGTCTACCTGAATACATGGAATGAAATTCGCAAAGATTTTATGACCTGGAATCGAAATTTCTCCTCTTTAATATCCTGCCAGTTGCGCTGTTAAGATTTACTGCAGCGTCACATGTTCATTTACTGACCCCAAACTTTAAAATTTTGCATTTTCCGTCGAAACCTGTATGTATATCAATTTGTGTTCAATTTGCAGTGCCCCTTCTTTTTTTTTTTTTGGTCTAAGAGTTTAATTTTGGTTAGTTCATTTATTTACTTTTCTTTTTCATTAAATAAAAGTTTGAGTTAAGAATCTGAGATCACCACTTCTTTCTTTCTAGTCAGATACTCATTAAAATACAGGACATTTTCTTTATAACTGTCTTTTTTGTAACTAAACGTTTTGACTGTTTCTCATGTGATCGCTTTTTTTTCTTTAATTTTGGTATGTCTGTGTTCTTTATTTTGGGGGGCTGAGAGTAATTTTGTGTGGAACTCCAAGTTCTCTTGGACAAGATTTATTCTTATAATTCAGCTTCGATTTTCTTTTCTAAAAAATTCTCGGGATTCATGTGTCATAGAGATTTTGCTTTACGTTTAGTTGCAAATAAATTAATATGGTATTGTTATATCAGAACGTATGTGTTAGGGCAGTCATATCATGTGTTAAAAGGAAAGTTAATTCTTTATTTCGTTGCATGAACGAGATGTATTTGTATTGTTTTTAATATTTAAATTTCACGTGTGGAAATTACGTCTTTAATTTTGTACCAGGTTTGACTGAAAGATCTGTGATTTGAAAAATCAATTTTGCTTTCTATGAAGGATACAAAGCAAATAATCAAAACTAAATTATTTTTCTTTGTCTTAAGACCGTTTTAAGTAATTAACATAAAATTTTCTTAAGATTTTGAATTTTATTGTTAGTGATTCACATGCAATTTCAGAAATTATTTCACCATAACTAAGGTCTTGATTATTTTTGAATTTATAGAAGTATCAGGCGAGAAATTCCCCCCTCAGATAATTTTTTTTTTAAACTTTGCTTAGGAAATGGGTTATTCCAGAACTAATGATCAAAATTTCGAGACCCTATTTCACCCTTATTTACACTTTTGTTTAAATTATGGAAATAAGTATTATTTAGTACACATCACAAAAATTTTTATTAGGTGAAAACAGCTATATATGTTCTTCATTTTTCTGTAGAAATTAATTACCTATTTGGCATAGGATCTCTGTCAAACCTTTATCGAAGTTTATATGTTTACAATTTTACTATATCTGAAAACCACAATCGATAGAAAATCGCATACAAATGGGGAGTAGCACATCAGAGGCAACATTTTCTTTTCAAAATTTGTACAAAAATCGTTCAATAATCATTTAAGTCAAACAAAATATAGCGTCAAAAGAATTAACATGCATAAAAAAGGCATTAAAGTTCAATTTAAACTGTAATAGTTTTTATTAAGTCTAGATCTTATTGGTTGAGCAAAGTTTTATCATTTTTCAACTCCTAATTTTTGTCCTGACAAAACATTTCAGGTAGCTTTCAGTATTAAAAAATATTTAAGAAAGATATAATATGAAATTGCATCTTTAGCATGATTATACTCTAATTGGGGACATATATATTTCTTTTTACTCCTCTTCAACAGAACATAAACTATGAATAAATTAAATTGAAAAATATAGAATCCATTCACCTTTTTTGTGACGAAGAGGGGGGGGGGGAAGCCTGTATTATTATTTTTAGTTTCCAACACTTTTTTCTTAAGTTATATTCTATTCACTTACAAACCCTCATTTTGACGCCTCATAAAAATTTCACTCGGATACAATTAAAGCAGTAATTAGGTTATAGAGATCAGGTTTCTCCTCGAAAGTAGCGAGTACGAGCCGTATAAACTGAAGGAGAATGAAGATTGCCAAGCAGATTCCTTACCTCAAAAGTAGCTGATAAGATTTATATTATAGACACTATACTGAATCCTTGATTTGAAAGCCATTCGATCAATTAGTTAACTTAAATGAGCTCTAGAAATATGACTTTAGGGTATAATCTTCTAGGTATTTATTGTGAATTGTAGTTGTTTGTGTAATTGTCGGAAATAAGTTGTAATATATTTAGTTGTAAACCCTAGTTGGGTGTAAATAAACTCTACAGCAGGTCGTTCGCACTTCGTGGAAACGATTTTGTAATTTATTTCTGCGTTTACATTTTAAGATAAAAATTTGGCAACTCCAGAATAATTGTCTGCTACTGTTTTATTTTGATTGGAATGTAAAGATTTATTTTGAAAATGACTCCTAAAATTTTTAGATGGCTCGAAAGTTACGTAAATGCTTTTTCCGAGGAGAAATATTCGTTTCAACAAATTATAAAGAGGTGTAAAAATCGCGGTTATGGCATTTCATAAAAAAGGTATCTACAATATATTACATTTGAAATGAAAAAACGTCTAACTGAAAGTAAAAATGAAAACATGACCGCGAAACCTCATCCTAAGACTGTTCAAACGCAGGTAAATATCAATTAGGGCAAATTTCTATGGTTTAATATTCAATTTTGAATTCTGATATTGATCATGCAATTTAGCGCGTAGCTAGAAATTTGCTCCCTAGTTTCCATGAAATTTTATTTTCCTTAATATAAAGATATCTTACATTTACAAATAGAATATACTTAAAGTCTCAGCGGGAGAAAATACTGTAATATTCATCAAAGTTTTAGTTGAGTATGAAAATATTTTGTGTGATCCCTTAATGTAAATAATAAATAATTTAAAACGGCAACACACAGTCACACACTTTAAGGCATTTTTATAAGAATTAGAAAGAAAATTAGAGGATCCGAGACAAGATACCGAAATCTTTTGTTGGTCAGAATGATGTGGAAGAACGTTAACTACTATGCTATGCCATTATCTTTTTGTCTTAACCTCCTAGGTTTATTTTTTATTTTTCAAGTACATGAATTAATTTTCAAAAGATTTTTTTTTTCTACTTAGTAAACTTTTATAATAATGGAAGTTTATATGAAAAACTACTTTCTGGTTGATTTGATCTCTTATCATATTCCCGAATAGAATTCATTTCTCTTTAGGTCCACTTTGAAAATAGTCTTTCCTTAGAAAATATATTTCAGTTGTATTCTTGTACAGGAAAGCAATAACACTTGCTAAGTTAGAAACAATTTCTATCAGAATCGTACTGAAAATCTTGAGATTGTTCATAAATATCGGAAGAAAAGTTTTCTTCTTTCTGAACCAAATTCCCTTATGTACAGTGGCCTTATTTATTGAAATATTATAGTCTTGATTTATAGCATTTATCATATAAGATTCAAAGTTTATGAGTTAAGAGTTATCATCCATTTTTCTCTAAATAGGAGAGAATTGTTCTTTTTTCCATTTTTTCCACACTTATTACAGAGAAAACAGTTTTACAGAATTTCTTGCCTCGCGTTAAAGAAAATATCTGAGAACGGGAGGAAAAAAAATATTTCTTCATATTTTTTGTTACTTATTTGACGTGGAAAATTTCGAAAATTTGTCCGATTCGCCATCATGCAACAATATTTTAGTTTATATTGTTTGAAAGGAAATCTTCTTTGAACAATCCAATTTGTGATTTATAGGCATAAGCTTATCCAGAATTTACAGGCAGACTCTGGGCATTCCTTATTTCTTCTTCAAAAACTAACATCAACACATTTTCTTCTGAGTAATTATATAGCATTAAGTCTTCTAAGTAATTATTCTGAGTAATTTCCTTTACAATTAGTAATTATTGTAAAGTAAAAGTAATGATATACAAAAGATCAATATTTAAAAAAAATTAATAGTTTCTTTTATATTTAAAAGATTTAACATCTAAAAGTGTTCTGGTAACATAAATATTTTAATTTGACAAACAAAATGCTAACAAAGTAAACACGTAAAACTTGTTGCACACGTATTTTTAAGCGTATTATAAGTTAATAGTATGCTAAAAGTTCAAATTATTTCCTTTAATAATATCGTGATTACAGGAAATTATAGAGTTTTTTTTTGCCTTTAAAATATCTGTGGTTTGCTTTCTAAATCTTTCTTTTAGCTGCATTTGAGAAATAAATCTATTTTCCATTTCAATATTTTTTATACATCTATTAATCCAACATGCTTTTATTTTTGAATAGAACTTTAGTATTATCTCAATAAAAATTATTAGTTATTTTATTTTAATAATAATTAAGCAGAAATTTCAGAAATTCATTCAGTTCAACTACAAAAATTCTAAATAAGACTTTTAAATTCAAAAGCGCTTTTTGTATCCTTAGTTTATAAATTTTCTAACCATTAAATCTGCATATTTTGGATATTTTTTTAATATCCCCCATAATACTGTTCGCATAAATCTGTTCCTAGGACTCATGTAACTGATATTATAACTTTTATTACACATGTACGAGAAGACAATATATTGTTCCCCCACTCGGTAAAACTGTACTGTATTTTGATGACAGGGAAGTTAGATTAAATTTCAAATGCTTAGTTGCATTATTTATTCTTTAGATCCACATCTGTTTTCACTTTAAGGAATTCCTTTACTAATCTTCTGTGGCAAAACAACATCACTAGAATCCTACTACAAAATTTGTGTTTAACGTTGTGCCTGTAACAAAGACAACAAAGATGATTACATAGTCACTAATTCTCTAACTTGCTGTGAGTATTTGGAGTTTAGTTATCGTCTTCGACAAAGGATTAATTCTGCAAATTTCTGTTTAATGTATGAAAATTCTCTAGCGTCTGAATAAACCAGCTTTTCACGTCCCTGCATTCCACTAATAGATATATTAAAAGGTTTGACGTTTGTATATCTCCTGTTAATTACTAACATTAATTTTTATTCTAACACTGGCAATTCTCTTGATGTATGAAGTATAAGATGGGCTACTTTTGATGAAACAAATGCCGGGTGTTTGACTTTATATCATTAGCAGTAACAAATAATTTTTAGATCATGAATGTCAAATTTGTACTACTTGATGGCCTGTGCGACCCTTTCGCAAGCGATTAATTTACGATAAATTTTATAGCGAGGTTGGTGGTTTGTAGTATGATAAAAGAAGAACCGGTTCATTTGTAGCAATTGTTTAATTGTCAAATAACAATGGTGCGTAAGGATAATACAAAACCAATAAGCAAAACGCCTTTGGCAACAATATTAGAGGTGAAGCATAAGACTAAACAGGGGAACATGAGATATGTACACGTCAAAACACCTTTATAGACAATATTAAAATTTAAATATGACACAAACTCGTGGAAAATGGGATATTTACATTACAAACCCTCTTTGTGTACACTATTTGACTGTGCCGTTTCGACGCATCCAGAGAAAGAACTTTAGGGCAAAAAGTCAATTGTTCACTTCGATTTTTAAACTAACAATACAATGTGTCATTCTGAATTAACAATTCGTCAGAAGCGGAGAACTTAATCTTTAAAACAGTACCTCATTTATCTATTATAGTTAAGTATGAAGGGAGAAAAATGGATAAAACAAAAAAAAAACACCTTTTAGAAATAATATATATGGTTTTTCCCATGCAAAAAGAATAATGTACATGTACGCGGATGTTGCCAATAAAGAAACTCATTAATGAAATCACAGAATGATAATAAAAACAAATGATTTTTTAAATTTAAAAGTTCAGTGTGTTTGATAATAGTATAAAAAAAGGAAGCTAGCGTGCGCACCATCTAGGGGAAGAAAAATTGTTTATATGATTTTACTTCGATTTTTAATCAAACAACAAGATGTGTAATTCTAAATTAACAATCTGCACGAAGTAGAGACCTTAATATTTAAAATTGTACCTCATTTATCGATTTTGGTTAAGTATGAAGGGAGAAAAAGGGATGAAAAAAAAACACCTTTTAGAAATAATATATAGATATCACAATATCAAAAATAAGACTAATCCTTAATTATCTGAAATATTATTCAACTGAGGAAATAGCTTAACCACAGATGCTCCCCGTTTAATTTTTTTTACTTTAATTATTTCTCAAAATACTTAAAATTTAATTTGTTCTTTTGATGGTTAATTTAAACCAATGAATGCAAAATATTTTTATACCTGCTTAAAAGAAAAACCGAAGATGTTCTCATAATATATGAAATGTGAGATTTGTTATATAGTTTTATCACTTTAATGTAATGTCAGATTTTACCTTAGAACTAACATCGTTTAACAATGAATTTTTCATAGGGGGAAATACCTAACAAACAAATATTACTCATTTAAAAAAAATCACTTCTGTGTTAAAAAATACAGAGATTTTAGAGTATTAATGTAGGTGCAGTAAATAATTGAACTCTGAGTTTTAATTTTTGTGCTTTTTATTCAGTGACTGATTTTTAATAACTAAAAAAATTAATTAATAAGCACTCTAAGAATCTAAGGAACTGAGCTGTCTTTCATGACACAGTATTTTATTCAGAACTTTTTTTAACATCAAAAAGGAATATGGAGGCTTCTGTTATACCTCTGGTGAGGGTTTGATGCCATTATGTAAGAAATACCTATTTTGTTGTTGTTCGTCAGAAAAAGTTATTTCAGGCGTGCTTAAAAGTAAGCTTCTCAAAAATTAGGGCGATTTCTACAAGTTGAGATGAATTTATAAAAAAAGAGTAGAATAAAATATTATAAAGAAAATTTCATGTGGAACTTAGAAGGGCGCTATAGTGACAAAGCAGTTTTGAAGTTTAAATCTAGAAAGTATTAGTCTATACGATCATTTTCAGAAACAATCATCGTAGTTGAATTCTTAAAAGATCTATAATATTGTTTTCAAATTAGTGTTGCATGAATTATAACTTGGGACGAACTTTGATGAACCAGTAAACTTTTTTTTCAGTAGATTAAATCTTCTAAAAATCACCAGTAACATTAAAAATAGCAAAAAGTTTTTAATAAACAGATATAACCCTTCGCTAGGCTGCTGAGAACTTGGTGAGATACTATCTGAGAACAAATCCCGCATACATTTGTGGTGTGTTTAAGCCTTTTGTGTTTTCTTTTATCAATTGAAGGGAAGGTGGAGTGAAGATTTGCAAAATGTCGGAGAAAAATGAAGTAATGAAAAGTAACTGACCAGAAATCAAAAGCAATACTGTAAAGCGACACCTCTTAAGTTTGAATGTGCATATATTTTATAATGCATGAGAAATTTGGAATTTTCATCATTTGAAATACTCTATTATCTGTATTTAATGGAATTCTAGAGCTCCAGCTCTCATATACACAGGATGCATTTCAGTATTTAATTTTGATATACTTACAAATTTTTCAATTAGTTTTGAAATAATTTCCTATTCTTACGTAATGCTGCATCATATAAAAATTTATTTATCTAAATTTTAAGTTCACGCTCTGTATTTATTATTTACACCACGTGTAAGTCTTCTTAGTGAAGAGCATGATGCGGATCAGTGTTGTACTAATTCACACAACTGTCCGAAAAGCAGAAAACGACGAATTTTCCTGCCTATTTGTAATTCAAGAAAATAAAATCCTGATAAATGTGAGAAATTGAGGTAAAGTAGTCGTTATAACCGTATCATAACTAAATCTTATCAAACGTGCACGCATTCTTTATTTCGTCTCATAAATAACAAACCTTAGTTAGAAATTAAACCAACTCCTCCTATTTACAGGTCATCTAGTCATGTATGCTGACCAATGAAACTGGAAGACACGTAATATTTTTTGTAGGAAATTTCGCAGTCCTCTCCACTCAAGAGAGACCTGGGCCTCCCGACCCTTGACTAAAATCACTTTAGTACGGTAGAGGTCTTCTGATCATTAAGCTAGAGAGCCATGCCATAGTCTCTTTGAATATACCTGATAACCAAATATTATGGTAAATCCTACGAAGAAAAAAGATATTAGGTGCGGACAGCGTCCATGACGTAGGTTTAAAAAAAAATGTCTCATACTAGACATGGGGAAAAACATAGACGATAGAGTCCCAATTGCGAGAATCAAGTTACCTAAAATCATAGATTGAAAATTAACAAATCCTGGTTTTAAGTTTACTAACTACTCAACCATTTATAAGCAATATATCGGCCAAATCATATTTTTGTAGTGGTTCTAAACTACTGTCACAAAGTTATAGGTACACTTGGGGGATAATTAACATCCTGAAATTTAGATACGTTACCGGAAGATTGAAATTCTTTTCAAATAGTCATGCTTCCAATCACTATCAAAAGCCAATGTTACTTTAATTAGTGTTTTGCTCTAATGAATTTATAAAACTTTGAATTGCCTATTGATTAAATTCATTTCATTTCATAGAAACCTCCCTAGTAAACATAAAATGGACACTCTAGAGAAGTTCCTATTTATTGAATTGCCCTCATAATCTTTAGAAAAAACTATGAAGGGCATTTTAACTTCTAGTATATATTTTATGCCACTTGAATATTCAATTCAAAATCTTCGAAAAAATTTATAAATACATTATAGTTTCTCGTAAATATTTTATATCCAATAAATATTCATTCTACAACATTTAGTTAATTTAAAAAATGCATTACAAATCCTCGAAAATACACTGCTGGCCACTGTAAATGCAACAACCTGAAGGAAACATGCAAATAACATGAAATTTACAACATGCATTAGCGGAGGTGAGATATGCAAATTATTAGAATTTTAGGGCAGACGCACATCACGCCCGCCTGTGGCGCCACTTCAAAGCGCTATTTAAGGCTTGGAGATTTCGACGATTTCAAGTTCGGCAATTGTGTTTTTCTTGTGTTTTTTTTCAAAAAACCGACCAATTATGCCTCGTCGAAAACAGCGATCATCTTTTGATCAAGTATCCGAGTTCGACAGAGGAAGGATAGTGGCCTACCGAGATTGAGGATTATCTTTCAGGGAAATCGGTAGTCGTGTTGGACGAAACCAAACAACTGTAATGCGGATATGTGATCGTTGGATGCAGGAGGGTACGACGGACCGGCGTGTTCGATCGCAACCACCTCAGCGCACCACTTCACGTGATGACAGGTAAATTGTGCGCATGGCAGTGACGGATCGCTCAGTCACATCACGAACCATAGCACAGCACATGCAGTCTGTAACGCATCATCCAGTGTCTGCGCGTACCATTCGACGCCGTTTACAGCAGAGTGGTCTGTCCGCAAGACGTCCATTGCTTTGTCTACCCTTGACGCAGAACCACAGACGTCTCCGCCGCCAATGGTACGATGACAGAAGGATGTGGACGGCAGAATGGAATGAAATTGTCTTTACTGACGAGTCACGCTTCTGTCTGTAACACCACGATGGTCGCATTCGAGTCTGGAGACACCGTGAAGAGAGGATGCTGAACAGCTGCGTTATGCACCGCCACACTGGTCCTGCACCAGGTATTATGGTATGGGGCGGTATTGGATATCACTCTCGCACACCTCTAGTACGCATTGCCGGTACTTTAAACAGCCAGCGCTACATCTCCGAGGTGTTGGAGCCAGTTGTCCTTCCTTACCTTCAGGGCTTGCCCACAGCCATATTTCAACAGGATAATGTGCGACCACATGTGGCACGCATTGTCCAACGGTTCTTCGTCAATCGCCAGATTGAATTGCTTCCCTGACCGCCTCGCTCTCCGGATCTTTCGCCGATAGAAAACATGTGGTCCATGGTTGCTCTACGATTGACCCAGATTCCATCCCCAGCTGCCACAGCAGATCAACTTTGGCAACGTGTGGAAGCTGCTTGGTCTGCTGTATCCCAAGAACTCATCCAAAGTCTCTTTGAATCAATGCCGAGGCGTGTGGCAGCGGTGATCTCCAACAATGGCGGCTACTCTGGCTACTGATTTTGGCAGGAACCACACTCCACAGAAGTCTATAAATTTAATCATTTGATACTTGGTCAACATGTTATCTACAAAATAAATTTTGTTGTGATATCTCTTGTCTTTCTTGGTGTTGCAATTTGGGTGGCCAGCAGTGTATTTTATGTCAGTAAAATGTGCCTGTACAGAAAAAAGCACAAAATAAGCATTTTTTAATTTATTTTCCGATGAGGAATTTTAACATTCCTATTTGTATTTTCATGTACATCACTGGAGGCACAGATATCTAAAGACTGGCCTCTGTAATTTGTAAACTGCCTCATAACATTGCCGTGCTAATTCTGTTTATCCAATTTCGGACATAAAGGAAAACATCACAGAAAGGATAAGCATACAAATCATCATACTTACCCAATCTTGTAACATTCAGTTAACAGCCGGCAGAATTAATACCTTCATTAATATGTCAGTGCAATGCTCTGAGTTTCTCCCTAAATGCTGAAAAATGATGTACAGATGTAAATGATTTAAAGTTTAAAATAAAATGATTTAAAGTTAAAAATGATGCAAATTATTTAAAATTTAAATTTTAGTATGAAAATGCATTAATTTAAATAGCACATTATTCTCAAAATAACTCCATACAATTAGAAATTGTAAATTAGTATTTATTAATAAAATTTTATCATTTTAATAAGATAAAGATGAAAGCCATTTAAAACTAAACTAGTGTTTTCATTCAATCTTCAGGATAATTTATTTAGGCAAACACCCGTCTTAAGCTGAACAGACATGGGCGCGACTTCCAGTTAGGGTTTTTGTATCGCCTGATTATGAGAGTAGAATCTTGAGAACTTGTTAAGCAAGCATGTGATAAATTCATAGCAAAAAGTTTGGTATATATTGAATAAATTAAAAAGATTAAAATGTACGGCTAGCAACCTATAACGTTAACTTTAAAGGCAAGATGAATATGCTCAAAAAATCATTAAAAATAGGACATCTCCTTTACTTGGAAAATTTCCAGATCTTCAAAGACGTTTTCAATTAATTTTCATTTTTAATGGCTATTTTCATACGTACCACAATACGATTTAATGCTAAGCATGGAAATAATTTTCTTTTCTTATGGAATGCAGCATCGTAATGTCGCAAAATATTTTCTTTGTAATACTCCCTGCCTTTTGTGAAGTAATTTAGCTATAATAGTCGCAAAATTTCCGTGTCGTAATATGCACTTTAGATATAGGTTGACAATTTTTGTTACAGAATTTGGAAAATGAAAGCCTGATGTTTACAAATAAATTGTCAAAAATTTCCTGTAAGAAGGAATTTTCAATTAGGATTCAATTATATGCAGAATCCAAGTTCCAAAATATTTAGACCTTTGAAATGGATTCCATGAAATGGAATATTACAGAGGTGTAATTCTATTAATAACAAAAATCATCATTGATGTAACGTATGCATTAGAAGTATCATGAAAGCTTCCTCGTCAGAAGATTTTTTTTCTGCGATTTGTTGATAAATATAAATTTATGAAATTTACAACTCCTTTATTACTGTTTAATAATATTAATGAAACCAATTTCTTTATTACTGTTTAATAATGCTTCAAAGTTTTCCTGCACCCAGAAGCTTTTTTAAGTCTCAGAGCATGTGGGAAAAGTGTAAGATTCGGGGAGGAAGTCGTGGTGACTGTTTACCAGAACCGGGAACAGAACGTAGGTACATTAACCCCAAAGTGGGTATTTTACCAACATCATAATCTTTACAATGTGAAGAACTTTTTACATTTAGAATTCCGTTCTTCCCGTTTTTTTCTGAGGTTAATAGCACAGTATGTTAGCCTATACTTAATTTTTCTATTATTTGTTCGCATTATTTCTTCCGACAATGGTGATTGTTTTCACCATGTCATAAGTTTTCTTACAATCCATTATTATTCTTTCTTATGGGGGACCTCTTCATCACTAGAAGCCCAAATAAGTATAACTGGAACATCATTACTCTACCTGTTGAAATATTGAGGTCCTGTGAGGAATTCTTTTGAATTTCATTCCTCACTAAGCTTAATACAGAAAATTATAGAATGTTGAACAACTTGCAATTTTTTTCTGAATTCAATAAATTTGTAACGAATAAGCTCCTCTAATTTTATGGTCAAGAAAGATAGAAAATGCTGGGGACAAGTAAATAAGTTTTCTGCATTAGGAATGGTGGATAGCAGCCATACTGGATTCTCTCACTTCTTTGTTAACCTATAGAGGAAATTTTTCCGATGATTGTCGACTTGGATTTAAAGATTTTTTTTTAACTGTTCACCATTGTAGAGAAAGATTTTTTTTATTCTACTATCTCATTCATTTTAGAACTTTCGTTCACCAAAGGAAATTACGGACGTTTAAAACACAGTATAGGGTGGGTGTCCCAAATATTGCCCCTGTGCCTAATATCGCCTACTCGTGTTTCCAAAGTGCGATTCGCGCTATGTATGAGAAAATGCAGTAATTTCGTAGTTCTGGGATTGTACTAACAGCAGCACTAGCTCTTATCACTGACAACAGAAACTATATGACGTCTGAAGTTGTTTTGACTGTTGTCTTCGTAAATATTGTCTCCAAAGAATCCAGTGAATGACCAGGTAGGTGCATCCAAACTCTAATTTTGCTTATACCATTTAAAAGTGCATTAAACAGAGAATACAGAAGTGCTATTATTTTGCTAACAACGCCTTTTAACAGGTGCTCCTAATTTCTCCTGGTAGGTGGTAATATTTACAGAGGTAGGCGATATTAGAAACCGCTCTGGGTTTCACTGGAAATTTCAGTTTTTCCAATTCAGCTACATAACTTAAAAAGGCACTGGTTTTGGAGCTGGTTGATCTCAGGATACCAAAGGAAATAGTTCTTAGTGATGTTCTTTGAGTTTCCAGCCTAATCAGAAACTAAAAAATGGATGAAATGTCGAAAAAATGTTAGAGTAGGCGATATTTGGGACACCTACCCTACAACATGTTTCCTTCGAATAATTCAAATTTAAAGATATTATTTGCATTTACAATGATGAAGGGAAAAGGAACCCAAGTTAAAAGTTTCGTTTTCTATCACGGAGTACAATTTAAAGCAAATCTTCAAATCCAAGTCCACAATCTTTGGAAAAATTTTCTATATATGCCAACATTGAGCTGAACAAATCCGTATAGTGAGTCTTAATGAAATAGTTTTAGAGCAAATAATTTAAGAGAAAATATGAGGTTTAATATCCTTTGAAATCTGGCTACCTAGATATTTTATAACGGGAGACGCTATTTTGGGGTCAAATTTTGGGGTAGATTTTTTACTGCGATGAAGGATTTTTAATTCTTTAAAAATGACTGCTCTTTTTACTTCATACATCCTCGAAACTAGTATTTTACTCAGTAAATATCCCAGCAATGTTAGGAAAGTTTAGAATTCCAATTTTTCCTACGTGTAATATAGAAAAGGAAAGATGATTTAACCATTTGCAATTTTGTGTGTACTGATAAATTTTATAAGAAAAGAGTTCCACTAATTTTATGCATTAAGAAAATTTTCAGACTGGCAAATATATATACTGAATTGAAAGAACAGTTTTGTTGAATGATACTGAAGTATAGAGCAAACATTAGGTTTAATATCTTATAGTTTATTGCGAGAAAATTTACTCTAGTTAATATGTCTGTTCAAATGACCAACCAAAACAGATGTGTAAATAAGACCGTCACGTAAGGGAAAGGTCGTGTAATTCAAGCATAAGTTAATATATGAAAAGAGATAAATTGAGAATGATATACAAAATATAAAATGTGTTTGGGAAATTTGGAATAATATAATAAATCAACACATTTCAAAAGTTATAGACTTAAATAAAAGAAATAACTCTAGTTCAGGTTTTTCAATTACAGTGATTTCCGCTTATAAGAATCACGTTTGTTATTACTGTTTTTGATTCTTATAAGCGGTTGATTCTTATAGCCGAAATTTAGGTTTTTGGACAGGCATACACATACACACACCTATATATACATATATGAGATAATTTACCATAAAATACTTTACGTTAATTTAATTTACGTTAATTATCTTTTACTAAAATTACTTTTTATAATTTTAAAAATACAACTTAATTTCTAGACCTATAAGTAGATACACATAATTATAGTAAGAGAAGAAAAAATTCCAATATTTGTTACAACATACCTGTTTAACAGTTTTAATATTTCTACTACAGGAAGGGAGCAAGAAAAAGTTTTCTATGGTAGATTGACGTCATGAAGTTTTCAGGAGGCTGTTTATACCTCTTTCAATACTAAAAGTCTCAGACGAAGATGCACCTTCTAGCCTACGTTTCACGATTTGATAACGTGCTGAATCTACTAATGTCACGTTTGCCTAAGTGATAGTGGACACTTCGCCGAAGATTTATGTGTTTCAGGGTCCAGGAAGCTGCGACCAAAATGTAGGATGTGGGAAAAAAGAGTCCTTATTTTTGTTTGTCAGTGGAGAAAAGTGAAATTGAACCCGGACGGATAAAGATGCCCGCGGGTCAAGCTAATAGGACAGTGTTGTGCTAAAGCGTTTAAGGGGAAACTATTATGTTATGTCTAACAAAGAAAGGGATGAATTTTACGACTATACTCCATCCCATCTTATCAATCTTTCTTTAAAAAAAAAGAAAGAAAGAACTTCGTGCCTTTTGAGGGTTTAAGTGGCTTTTTTGGAAAAATAAAAGGAAAGCGAAGAGTGTAAACTGATTCTTAAAACCGGTGGATTGATTCTTTAAAGCGAAAATTTTAACATGGAAATAATACATTTGTTTTTGTTTTCGCGATATTGATTCTTATAAACGGTTGATTCTTATAACCACTGATCACTATAAGCGGTGATTACTGTACTTCCATTTTAAAAGAAATTCACAACATTGCTCAATTTCTTGTGTTCTAAATTAGTCCAGTGAAATCGTTACTGGAGGTGCCTGTTTCAGGAAAAAAAATAGAAGTTTTTTTTTCACTCGTTATAGACGTTTTTTGGGGTGCTGAATCCGAATTTCAACTTTGCCCCATCCCACGGATATGGCTTCACAACGAAAATCGCAAAAAACCTCAAAATTTTCGACCTTTTTTCATTTGTTTGCCAAAAAATCATAAAACTGTGCACTTTTCGAGGTAGACTCTAATATACAAAATAAAGTACATTAAATTTCCTACAAAAAGCACCCCTCAATTTTATTTTTTTATTGAACGGTTTGGCCACTAGAGCGCGCTGAAAAAAGGCCAAAATTTCCTACTTTGTGGAAAACCCAGTTTTCTCGTTAGTTTTTCGCTTGTAACTCAAAAACTATGCTTGTAATTACAAAAAACTTGGATTCTTCTAAAACTACATTAAATTTTCTACAAATTGCATACTTTATGACTTATTTTGGCAAAACCATGTAGCCGCTAGAGCGCGTTGAAATTTATGTCATATTACGCGAAACCGCTAAATCAAGAGCCCTTCACCCTAAATTCAGCAGAGACCTATATTATCACTATTTACTTATTGAAAACATTTATTTGGTCTTTATAATTAATAATTAATATAATAACTTATTAATTATACATAAATTTAATTAAGTACTAATTATTAATTATATATCAACTTAACCGTTGTTGTAGAGGTTGGTCTGTGGTTTTCAAGGGGAATGTCCTCCTTTGAATTTGAATATGTAGTTAAGACTTATTTCTGGACAGGGTAAGTCACCTACAGTCATTCCCTATTCATAATAATATCACTTCCGGTTCTCCAGACTGTTACTGGCGCCATTGACCCTCACATTCCTCTCTTTGTGCGGATCTGACACCAGGTGGCCTTCCCTTCCCCACTAGTGCTTCGTTAGGACCCTCTAATTCAGTCTACTTTGAATATCCGAGAGTGTTGTGTTAAAAATATTATGCGTCTGTGTTTTTTCAGTAATTAGAATGAGTAGCTATGTCCGATAAACATTGTGCTATTTGTGATCAAGTGTTGGCAGATGGAACCCCAGAGGCAGTGGTGAAAGAAAAAGGGTTGAAGTCATTCGTTGAAGCTAGTAAGAGGAGAAAGGATGGTAAGGTCATTTTATTCAAGAGGATATCCTCAATTGAAGTGCATGATAAATGTAGGAAGCAGTATGTGAGAGAAGCATGTGTTGTTGCTGCCAGCAAGAGGGCTGAGGAGGGTAGTTATAGTCAGGGTCAAGAACTTCGATCCTGCAAACCCATATTTAATTAAAAAATAATTGATTTTTGTGTGGGGTTGAAATACCTCCAAACTATCAAGCGAAACAAAAAAAGTTGACCCCAGTTTCATGCACCCTGTTTGTAGTGAGGAATTTGAATGTGAGGGCGAATGTTTTAAGACTGGCCACACAATGTAATGATGAATATTGTAAAACCATCACACCATTTACAATCATTTCCAGACTTGGTAGGTGCTGATGGACAGTACCACTTGTCTTGCATAAAAAACCTACACATTCATGGCCCCTCCCTAGAAGCCAGCAGTAATCGTGGTCGACCCAAAGATAAAGTAGATAGACAGTTGCAGGCAGTATTCAATTACCTCGAAAGTACATAGTGATGAAGAGTGCCAATTCACCTCTCTACAAAGCCTTCAAACCTATAGAAAACACAGTTCTGGAAAAGCGCACATATGGCATTGATGGTGGGTTTTTATTGCACCGTATAGTGTGGCCAGCTGGCGTGAGCTTTTCAGGCATTTGTGACAGATATGTTTCATACACTTTGTCCAAATACAAGACAAGTGCCCAAATTGTTTTTGTTGGTTACTCAGACTGTGAGAAAAGCACGAAATACGTGGAGCGCTTGAAAAGGTCAAACAAAAAGCATGCCACAGAAATTATATTCACTGACACAATGGTTCCCACTGCATCACAGGATAAATTTCTCTCCAATTCAAAAAACAAGAATCGATTTATAGACATGCTCATCTCAAAATTTGATGAAGCGAACATTGTCTGCTGCCAAGCACATGAAGATGCAGACAGACTGATAGTAGTCACAGCTATAAGCCTGGCATCTGAGTGTGACACAGTGGCTGTAGTGGGAGAGGATATCGACATTCTTGTCATAATGGTTGGGCTCTGTACTCCTTCCAATGTATACTTCCTGAAGCCAGGAAAAGGAAGTACATGCAATACCATTTACCACCCGCCAAGTGTGATCGACACATTCACAGCTGCCCATATCCTTTTTTTACACGCCATGAATGGTTGTGATACGACGCCAGCTCTATATAACCAGGGCAAAATAAAGTGTGTGAAAACGCTGAAGAAGAAACTAGACCTTGGACCTCTCATCAACATATTTAAAGACCCCCAGGCTGATCTAGAGGCAGTTGTGAGTGGAGGAGAAAAATTTATCCTTGCTCTCTATGGGTCCGGCAAACAAATGACCTCCTTAAACAAATTACGACATAGACAGTACATAACATCTGCGTTCAAGGTGACATCTAACATCGCCATTCTCCCCCCAATAGAGGCTGTAGCACGGCAGCACTCACTGAGGGTCTACCTCCAAGTTCAGGCGTGGCTGGGCTTCGTGAAAGATCCTACACAGTTGGGGTGGATAAAAAATAGATATGGTCTTTAGTCCATCACCACCCTCGAGCCCCCTGCACCTGACAAACTGCTGCAGCTCATTTCCTGCAAATACAAGATAGACTGCAAAGGGCATTGTGGATGTAAGAAGGCTGACCTATATTGCTCCCGGATTTGCCAAAACTGTGAAGAAAATTGCAGAAAAATGGAAAAATATTTTGCTGATGATGACCAGGATTTGGACGAAGTGGACTTCACACCTCAGACCCAACATGTTTCGAAAGAACAAAGTAATTTTCATTGCTGCACACATTTGAAATCTCCACATCTGTAGTATCTATTAATTTAATTAAATTCCCATGCATCTTCCCTAACATCGTCATGTTTCCTTTCATTTTTCCGATGAAGAGCGTACCCCTGGGCCTTCACAGCGCATCAGTGAGCCTACAGCCCAAGCAGTGATTGCAAATGAAAGAGGTATACAATATTGAATTCACTGCATTCATACTAAAAATATACAACTATTCATTCGATAGTATCATTGCTAATAATGTCGTGTTTCCCTTTCATATTTCAGAAGAGCAACCAGGACCTTCAACCACTAAGCGTCGTAGACTGTAGCTGTCCATCTCTTTTTTTATTTACATACCTATATTAATGATGATAATTAATATGAAAATTTATAATAAATTGTTTTTGTGAAACTTTTTATATAGGTATTTTGTGTCTGAATACCCAAACATACTTGGACAAAAAGTTGATATAATTAATAAGTAGTAATTAAATTGATATATAATTAGTAAGAAATTATATTAATTATTAATTAAAAAGACCAAGTAAATAGTTTTTAATAAGTAAATAGTGATAATATAGGTATCTGCTGAATTTAGGGTGAAGGGCTCTTGACTTCTTGAGCGGTTTCGCGTAATATGACATAAATTTCAACTCGCTTTAGTGGCTACACGGTTTGGCCAAAAAAGGTGATTAAGGTGTTCAATTTGTAGAGAATTTAATGTAGTTTTAGCAGAATCCAAGATTTTTGTAACTACAAGCATAGCTTTTGAGTTACAAGCGAAAAATTAACGAGAAAACTGGACTTTCCACAAAGTAGGAAATTTTGGCCTTTTTTCAGAACGCTCTAGTGGCCAAACCATTCAACCAAAAATAAAATTAAGGGGTGCTGTTTGTAGGAAATTTAATGTACTTTATTTTGTATATTGAAGTCTACCTCGAAAAGTGCATAGTTTTATGACTTTTTGGCAAAACACTGAAAAAAGATCGAAAATTTTGAGGTTTTTTGCGATTTTCGTTGTGAAGCTATATCCGTGGGATGAGGCAAAGTTGAAATTCGGATTCAGCACCCCAAAATACATCTAGAACGAGTGAGAATAAAACCTCTATATTTTTTTCCTCACTAAACCACCATTTGACTGGACTAAATAGCAAATTCACTTATTGAGCAAGTGATAGTTAGTGAAGTAAAAATGACCACCAATCCCAACCAATGCGTCAGGTTGAGCAAGAGTTTCCTTGATTGTGCATGCATACTCACGAGACACCGACTATTTTGACCTGTGAGAGACCAGGTGTGTACAGGAGTGTATCACAAAAGGGGAGAGATTATATAGTGCAATGCTTTACAGAATAGGGTTCATTCAAGAACCAAAATTCGTGTAGAGGGAAGAGAAAGAGGGAAACAAAAGACTACCATTGAAATTTTAGGAGCATATTTAATATAAGATATTTTTGGGAAAAGGCTCATCCTAAAATTTTTCGTGACGCATATTTGAGAGGTCCTTTCAAAACCGCGAATTATAAACGACAGTTAAATACTATTATTTTCTAATATGCTAGGGCAGGACACCACCAGAAATAAAATCTCTCGATTCAAAAATTGATCTATAGATAAGAGAGAAGTAAAACTGGGAGATTATTGTATTTAAATTTATTTAAATTGGACATTTATATTTATTTCATAACTGAAATGCTTTTAATATTTCGATATAAATATCACATAGTCACAGACTTGATGAGTTAATTATAGTTACGTAAAATCGAAACAAAATATAAAGTTAAAGAAGTTCACTCCTCAATTTAAAGTTCACAAGTTAACAATCTATTTATAATTTTTTAATGATGTCCATTTTAAAAGAGTACTCTTTTCATCCATCATGATATGTGTAGGAAATTCTCTTGCTAAGCATGCAAAGTGGGTGAAACAAAAATGACCATCTCTGCGAAATCCGTTGCGGTAAAGCCAGCTTTGTGATTGGGTATAAATGCAAACGAGACGCAGGGTCTATATTGACCTATATTTCGAGATCAGAGTGTAGAAGTATAGATAACAAAGACGGAGAAAAGACCACTTGTATCCATTTTGAGAATAAAGATTGATTCAAGAATGGAAATCCCCATAGGACAAAAGGAGAAAGGGGAGAATAGACTTAGACTAACATAGAATAAAAATTTTCAACGAAATTTTTTTCTTGATATTTTCAAAAGATAGCATTTTTAAGAAATGCATTTGACTAGGGAGTTTGAACGGGAGATAAATAATATTATTTTCTGATACGTTAGGCCACGGGATCAGCTGAAATTTAATTAAGATAGGGAGAGACTTATAACGGAAAGATTATTGTATGTTATAATATAATGATATTGAATGTATATTTTTGATACCTAATTATAATTATAATTAACCCAGCTAGTTTGCGCGAGGATTAGTTGATTAGTTGGATATTGCAATTTGAAGATTACATTTTTTTACACACTTTTATGGACTGAATTTCTCCTTCGAGTGCGTATGTATGGTTTCGTCGAGACAGTATGAAATTCTGGAATAGAAACTCTTTATTTAATAAATCAGTGAATTCAGTTTTTTAATATCTTTAAAGTTAAGTCGTTTAAAAAATTCTCGTTCAGTCATTTCAAAATGATAGATACCTATAAGAGAGATTACTGTATATATTTTTATATAATGATACTGTATATAAAATACTGATATCAAATTAAAAGATTCACTAACCCAACTAATGTGCTCGAGGATTAGTTGATTGGTTGGGCATTGCACGCTGAAAATTTCAATTTTTAGCACAATTTAATGAACTCCATTTCTTTATTAGGTATGTATGCATAGGTTCATACAGAAAGTATGCAGATCTGGAGCGGAAACACTTGTTTTAATGATTTAGTGAATCCAGGTTTCAATATCTGTAATGATATATCGTTTAAAAAAATATGGTTCAATCCTTTAAAAATGGGAGATACCTGTAATGGAAAATAATCTGTATATAGTTATAATACAATGATACTGTACATAATATAATGGTATCAAAATGTAACGTTCAATAACCGAGCCAGTTTGCGTGAGGATTAGTTGATTGATTGGGTATTGCACGCTGAAAATTAAAATTTTAACATATCTTATGGACTCCATTTCCTCTTTGGGTATGTACAAGTACGTATGGGTTAATACTGATAGTATTCAGCTCTGGAACGGAAACGTTGGTTTTAATGATTCAGTCAATTCAGTTTTCAATATCTGTAAAGTTAAATCTTTTACGGTCTCAAACAAAATTTTTTAAAAAAAGTTTAAAATATCTCTAAGGATCAAAGAAAATAACTTTATTGCGTTCAAAAGTAATAGCCTAAATCTCACATAAACCCAGTTTAGAAATTCATCCTTATCTTTTCTATAAAATTGATTTAATTTTACGCTTGAAAGTCTTTATATAACAAAAAGGTTTTATTCATGCATGCTATATATATTAAGTATTCTTATAAATTACATGACATTTTCTCCTTTGGATTTATATCTCAATCTTATTATTTACTTCTTTACATATTTTGTTTTGCTATGGATGCTGAATTCTGAAAATTTACGACCTGTCATTTAAAAGCTCTTGAAATATATTACACATTCTGGAACACTGAATGAGAGACTCAAAAAATTCATCGCTGTTCTCTCTAGGGCCCTACATCTCTCCTGATAAATACTTTCCTTTAAGGCTATGTATCCTCCCTGATAAGACAAATCGGGAATCTCTTTTAGATTTTATTATTTGCCAAAATATCACTTTCAGTGTCTAGCGAAAAGAAAGTCAGTTCTGTGCTGTGATGGGAATAAAATCCTAGATCAATATTTTATCAGAAATTCTTATCTATTGCATAGTTCTCCTTTCCTAAAAATTAAGCGCGAGACTTAATGGAGCAAATATATTCTTCCATTGCAAATATAATTTTCTAAAATTAGCGTAAAATTCTGAATTTTCGGTATTCAGGATCTATAACAAAATAAAAAATGTAATTTTTTTTCCCAATGCGAGGCACTTGCCAAACATTCGCCTATACTACGCCGCAATTTTACTGCCCATTTTATTGACGGGGGCACCATATAGGCGGACAGCATTACCCCCTATGAAGGGACGACACGAACGGAGGCATTTTTCGTGGCGTGACGCCAGGATTCGATCCGAGCACCCACAGCACCGAAAACCAGCGCGCTGTACCATTGGGACATCACAAGCCCGAGTGTAAATATGTATACAAGAAGATTGAGATAGAAATAAGAAATGAAAATTTGATGCGATTTACAACGATACTTAATATATATAGCACGCATGAATAAAACCATGGTTATGGTGTACCAAGACTTTCAAACGTAAAAGAGAAATTACTTTTATAGAAGAAATATCAGATAAAAGTGATTGAAGAAATATTTGATAAGAACTCAAGAAAAAAAATGTATAATGTTAGGTATTGATATCTAGGCCTCTGCCCACATGCTCCTGTAGGAAACCTGCCAGAATCCTTTACCATTTTCTTCACTAATTTTCCCGTATAACAGTAAATAGGATTAGGTAATTTGGAATTTAAAAATACTACAAAAATAAGAAATTTTGCTTTATCCACCATGTATGACATACATATTTTTGAATGAAAGAAACAAAAAATAGCACAATAAAAATTTTAAATTTGCGTTGGTTGGTTGGTTGAGAGCGCAACTGTCATTTTTTTTGCTACACGACTTTTGAATTTGGGAAGAACATCGAAAATATATGTATTAGAGACAATGATGGACCGTCAAAAGCGAAACCGTCAAAAGTCTTTTTATATGAGCATCTAAAATGTTGTGTAATAAAGCATGTTAAGCGTCAGGCAAACTGTCACTGTACATCGGAAATAGATGTTTCGCGGACATCGGTGGATCATCACGAATGTTCAGTATTTTCTTATGAATATCTAACACGTCGTGTTAAAAAGCATGTTAAGCGTTGGGCCAACTTCTATTGTAGTTTTCTTGACATATGAAATCTACGAGGTTCATTCAGTGCATAAGTAATAGCTTGCTGCTGTAGTAGTCAACTCACCTATTCGGATAGTCGCAGCTGCGGGTTCAGTTCCTGACCCAGCCAAATTGTTTTGATGGTGATATGGAGGATATGAGCGAGGGTGTATGACAGAAACTAAGCCGTTATAGCAGCACCCAATTAAAAATTTAGAGATTTCGTCCGGAAATAGGGGCCCGGTGGTCTCTCGCGTGTAACGAAGAATAATAGATCCATTAAGAGAGATTCGGCGTAGCTTCATGACGGCAAAAAAACGGAAAAACTTTACATTTTCTGAACAACAGCATTAATTTTTTGAGTATTTTTACAGGGTTGAGAATAACAAATTTTTAAGCCTGAATTTTTGCATGATGTAACTGAATTAAGATACTGATTAGAAGGAAATTCGGCGCAAATGATAAGGATTTGGTTTCTGAGAACAGTCACTTAAATGTAATTTTTTTTAAAGTTATGAATGCATTCGTACAGCAAGTGCCTTTTCACATAGAACCCGTCAGCGTCCGAGTTAAAGATTCCGTTGGCGTTGATTGGTTAAATGAGTCAAGGATTGATATATGATTGGTTAAAAATTTTATGCTGACGCTGACGGATTCTATGTGAACAGGCCCTAAGGGGAAGAGTCCCAGTCTCTTGGCAGCTAAGTGACAAATTTTGGCAACAGGAGATGCCTTGTTTGATGTCAACGCAGGACAACGTTTGAAAATAATATGAATAAATAAGAGATAATGCAGCATATTGCTTATGAAATTAGTATGTCTAATATCTCGGAAATGGGTCAACAAACACTGACCATATTTTCTAACATAATATAAAACTGGGTTATATCCAGTAATGTACATATGCGTATCACCGAAAGAATGGACAACCACAAAAGGTGTAATCTAATTATATTCTTATATTCTTAGTTTGTTTATTTTCTTATATTCTGTATACTAAGATTTACATTCTTTGCAGTACTAAAAATTTAAATGTAGCCGTAGGCCACTCAAGATCAATGCTAGTGGTATTTAATTATATTTAGAAGTATCTGACCGCAAAAGTTTCAACATTTTATATAACGTAGTTAATCGTTACGTTATTGTTCTTTACGCCACAAAGAATATTAAAGTGGTTAAATATTTTAAGCTTATTAAACTGTAATACTGTAAAATCAAGAAAACTTAATATAAAATCACTGTGTGATTGGGACATGACAACCATGTTTCAACCTCGGTGGAGGAATGTAAGAATTTCAGCTTCAGGCTCCTTTCTTTGAGGTTGTACACTGAAAAGCCAGAAAAACTGATACACCTACCGAATATCGTGTAGGGTCATCACAAGCACGCCGAAGGGCTACAATACGACGTGGCAGGGACTCAACTAATGTCTGAAGGTATCCTGGAAGCAATTCCCATGAATCCTTCAAGGCAGTCCATAAATCCATAGGAGTGCGAGGAAGGGGGGTGGGGTGAAGATCTCTTTTGAACAGCACGTTGCAAGGCATCCCAGATATGCTCAATAATG
Organism: Dolomedes plantarius; assembly: GCA_907164885.2. Lineage (NCBI taxonomy): Eukaryota > Metazoa > Arthropoda > Arachnida > Araneae > Dolomedidae > Dolomedes > Dolomedes plantarius. Next base: position 67,627,456 of record OU015501.1, read on the forward strand.
TTAATGTCTGAGGATTTAGGTGGACAATGGAAGTGTCTAAAGTCAGAAGAGTGATCCTGGAGCCACTCGGTATCAACTCCCGACGTGTGGGGTGTCGCATTGTCCTGCTGGAATTGTTCAAGTCCGTCGGATTGCACAATGGACATAAATGGGTGTTGATGATCGGACAGGATGCTTATGTACCCGTCACCTGTCAAAGTCGTCTCTAGACGTTTTATGTGTCCCATATCATGCCAACTGTACGCGCCCCATACGTTCACAGAGGTTCCATCAGCTTGAACACTCCACTGTTGACATGTACGGTCCATGGATACATGAGGTTGTCTCCATACCCGTACACGTACATCCACCCGATACAATTGGAAACGAGACTCGTTAGACCAGGCCACGTGTTTCCAGTCATCAACAGTCCAATGGAGGTTTTGGCTGGCCCAGGCGAGACGTAAAGCTTTGTGCCGTGTAGTCAGCAATGGTACACGAGTGATCCTATGGCTCCGAAAGCCCGTCTCAATGACGGTCCGTTGAACAGTTCTTATACTGACACTTGTTGATGCCCCAGCATTGAAATCAGCAGCAATTTGAGGAAGTGTCCCACGTCTATCTCGTATGAGGATTCTCGTCAATCGTCAACGGTCCTGTTCATTCAAGATCTTTTTCGGGCTGCACCGCTGTCGGAGATTTGATGTTTTACCGGATACCTGATATTCACGGTACAATCGTGAAATGGTCGTGCGCGAAAATCCAAATTGCATTACTACCTCGGAGGTTCAAAGTCCCATCTCTCGTGTGCCGACTATAATGCCCCTTTCAAAGTCACATAAATCGTGATAACCTGTCATTGTAGCTGCAGAAACCGATTTAACAGCTTCGCCATACACCTGCTGTCTTATACATTGGCACTGCCGACCGCACTGCGTTATGCTGATTGGCTGCATATCTCTGTTATTTGCATACGCACGCCTGTACCAGTTTTTTGGCTTTTCAGTGTAATATGATTTTATATCGTTGCTCTGAGAAATCATTGCATATTAACGCTAATTTCCTTAAAAATAAATGGTAAGTTTTAAGCACCAGAGTGTCGACATCATGATGCCACAAAAAAACTTCCCATTTTGATCAGAAGGTTATATTAATGTGCTGGCATTTTCATCACATTTGTTTTGTAACGTTTCGTAGTGCACTGCAGCATCACAGCGAAGTCATCATTCTCTCTATACTCTTGCTCTACGGGTTGTATCCTATAGTCATAATCTTAAGAAAAAAATTACAGTTATTTTAGCAGAGATCCGGGCAGTGAATTTCATCCATTTTCTTTTAATATAAAGTATTTTTTTTAAAATGCCATGATTTTATTAAGATTTCATGAAATTCTATGGATTTTATCTGTTTTAAATTCCGTAATGGGTATATTCAGTTGCATCACTGAATCACAATCTTCCAATAAAACTTAATACTTACACTGTAACATTATAATGACTTGATATTAAGTACTGGGCATAAATAAAAGGATTTTCAAAAAGTTTATTTTTTTAAGCTAGTGCAACAGAAAAGAAATATAGCCATTGACAACTTCAGAAATCATTTATTATAAAGTTATTTTTGATACCTTTCCCCATTCTTAACAAAGACCAGCTAAGTGAAATGTTGCCTTTATTCGTAAAATTATCCTTCTAGACATATGAGAAAACTTCTCTTATTTCATTTTTCAAATTTGAAATGACTTTGATTAAAGGCGTAATAACATTTTGATGGTAGAAAAAAAACTTCCAATTTTATTCTTTTCTCTCGTTTTATCATTCAGTGTAGAAAAAATAATTTAGTTCATAAAAAGCGAATGTGTTAAAATAGTTTTTTAAATGGAGTTTCTTTCCTTTCATTTAGGGAAAGCATTTTAAAAGTTTTTACCTCCTACTTTTGCGATAGTAACTCGAAAAAAAAGACTGTTAGGTAGGTAACTAAATTGTCTATCAGATAGCGAAAAAAATTGCAAATGCATTCCGATAATAGGTAAATCAGTTAAATATTTCATACTTTTTTTACACCTACTAATTTTAGCTTGTATGTGAGAATTAATTTTGCCCTTCGATAAATACTGATTCCAGTATTTTTTCCTGCTTTTACGCAAAATATTATTACCAGTTACATATCAAATAAACCAAAGCAATTATTTATTGAGTCAGGACTTTACTATGTATATATATCATTTGCCAAAACTTCTATGGAATCACAGCACACTTAATGTTGATATTGTACTATTTGTATAGTTATTCTTAACGTGATGAGAATGAAATGCATTACGTGTTAATCTTCCTGATTTAAGATCTTTATACTTATGTTTTGAAAGTATTACTATCTATACTTCCTTATTAATAACTAGCTGGAAACCCGCACTTCGCTACGGAGTACATTCAAATTAAATACAATGGTCAATGTATGCAATTAATGCCCCCCCCCCAAAAAAAAAAAAAAAATATATATATATATATATATATATATATACAGAGGCTGTTCACACATTTTTTAGACGATGAATATTGTATTCACAAAACTAAATTACATAAAATTCTTGTGTTTTAAATGTTCCATTTGACATCCTTTATTCTGAACTATCTTTCGACACCGCAATTTCCAGGATAATAATGACTTTTGAAGTGACAGATGAGGAATTCTATCCCATTCCTCCTGAACAGCTTTCCAGAGTTCTGTAAGGGTTTTGGGACGACGCTTGGATAATGCAGATTTTAAAAGTCCGAAAGCACAAAAATCCATAGGTGATACATCGGGAGATTTAGTAGGGATATCAGTGAAGGGTATGGCCTTGATACCAGATTTTTGTTCCATTTCTTTTAGGAAATTTACAGTGGATTTTGATGTGTGACTGCTAGCTTTGTCCTGATGGAGTCTCACAGATTGATGACACTGTGGGTAAAGCGATGGTATTTCATTCAGAAAAATTGGCGATAAAATATGTTCCTGATAGTATTTGGAGTTAATCGTGACATTTTTTCCACTCTCTTTATTTTTAACTTGCCATTATAAGAAAAACTAGCAACAATCACAAATCCCTTAGAAAAACTTTCTTTCGATTCTTTGAACCATGTACTTAAATTTTTTCTCCCCTTTTATGATAATAAAAGGCTCTTTTTTTGTTGCAATCATTTAAATACACCCATGATTCATCTATTGTGACAATTGTTTCCCATTTTTCTTTGGATAAGTGTTTCTCATATAGAATTCTGCAGCGTGTCCTGCGTTCAGCGTTATGATTTGGAAGAAGACGATGCACATTGCGTTTTTTCGCTTTCTTAAGATTTAAATCAACGTTTATCATTTTGCTTACAGTGGCCACCGAGCATTTTAATGATTTTGCAACTGTCCTTTGACTAGGGGGATTTTCTTTTAACATTAAACAACGTACCTTTGCAATACTCGAAGATGTCCGCTTTTCCCTTGGATACTTGTTTGGAATTTTTGTCCCACTTGAGGCTCCAATTAGACGTTTTTTTTCCTTTCTTGTTGACGATATTACCTATCGACGCTTTAGATATCACAAAACCATGACCCTCACATCGTTTTTGGATAACGGAGTATGCATATTTCTCTTCGGAAAGAGCATAAATGTAGCCTTCGAACCACTGCTTTGTTAAAAACACCATTTTGGATAAAAACAAAACTTTCAAGCCGCAGACGATAATTTTGACTTTTAAAAACATAGTACAATTGCACTTATTTCTTTTGCAGTAAACGATTTTTTATTACCGCTTACCAAAATCGTCTAAAAAATGTGCGAACAGCCTCTGTATATATATAATAAATACGACTATCAATGTATACAATTGATGTAAATAAACAAAAAAATATATTATAAAAAAATTGTAAGGGATATTTTTATAGACAAAATAATGTAGAAGAAAATATTCAAATTAAATCTAATAAGACATACTAAAGAATATAGTACAATTAATACAGTACAGTTTGAGGACATATCTTTTACTGTATTTTAATATTTTTTTGGATAATGTCCAATCGTCTGCTGCATTAGCAAGGAAAAATACTATTTTTTTGTCTATTTAGTTGTTATGCACGTGACGATAAATTTATTTAAAGTACCAGAAAAAGAAATCACGTGATCAGTATTTAATAAATTAAATTCTGAAAATTAATCTTTAAAAATTCACCAAAAATTAGAAAATGAAGGTAAAGATTCGAAAACGACCTCATTTTGAAGGAATTTTTATGATCTTTCTTGTGATATAAATTTTATAACCCACAAATTATTATTTTAAATGCAAACTCAAAAAAAAAAGTTACAAAAACAGCTTAAAAATTTAATTTTAAAAAATCGAAGAAGAATTTTTCAAAAATCTTTCTTAGTGCACCCCTACACTATAAAAAGAATCGCCATGCAAAATTTCAGCCCTTTAGGTCCAGCGGTTTGGTCTGTGCGTTGTATGTCAGCCAGTCAGTCAGTCAGTCAGTCAGTCAGTCAGTTACGGAACTGTTTTATATACTATATAGATGGTCTATGGTGGCGTAGCATCCGTGTGTTAGGAATGGACCTCTAAACCTCGAGGTAGACATGCAATACAATGAACGCAAGGAGTTCTCACTTTTCTTACTGTTTTTCATATGTTATCCTTTACTTTTTGTGGAAAATAATGCAGATGTTATTCTGTAAATAATATTACATTTATTAATCTCTTTTTAAGTGATATGAATTTTTCCTTTTGTCACTATTACTCATTTTCTTCTTAATAGTCCATTATCTCGCTTTTAGAAGTCCGGGAGCAACTGTGACAAGCGCTATCCAGGACCAGCAATGGAACCGAGTTTCTTAACTAAGGTTCAATATTCTATGCACTGAAGTATTCTGGATATGGGAAATCTTTTCTCATTGTGCTATATTTCACATATCTTTGGATTTGTCAAATTACGCAAGAAATTGACATTTAAAAAAAAAATTTATAAGTTAAGGTAGACTTTTGTTATTGTTGACTTTTGTTTTGTTATTGTTGATAAAATATAATTTCTTACGTAATAAACATTAATTTTAGCTTTTAAAAATAGGTCATAAAAATGGTCCCGTATCAGTTTTTATAGTAAAGCATTTCTCCTTTCAGGCAGAAGCTTTGGTAGGAGTTTGTAGCAATTTTAAATCTAAATTATGAGTAAAAGTGATAAAGGTAAAATTTTTGAAAGTTTTTGGACGTAAAATTGTGCGACTAACAATTTTTCCCAATAAAAGTGACTAAAAGAAGAAAGAAAAGATTATGATTAAATAAACATTGAAATACTTTAATTAGAGGAAGACTGGGAATCGCTATATATTATCTAGGATGATACATTGCAGTTTAGATTACAGTAAAACCTTGTTTATCGGGCCCTCGTTGAACCGATTGTCCAGATAATCCGGATCACATTTGTAGACATTATTTTTATTTAATGTTCACATTAGATAATAATTTTTAACTATGATAGCAAGAACGTAACTACAAGCAAGCCAAATATTCGCTTTTTTGTTTGGTTCAATGTACAGTTCCTGCATAGATTGTACAATAAATTATGGTAATAAAATGCTTTTTGTTGAGTTTAAGAAAGCTTTACTAGACTTATCAATTTTTTGTTAAGAAATGATGTGAAAATTTATTTTTAAATTTTTAATGTCTTATAAACAATACTATGTAATTATGTTACAAAACATAGTTTTTTATCGTGATAAATGGTAAGTCTGCTTAGTTAAGGATTTTGTGTTACTTATTACCCATATTACCCGGATTTTCCGGGTTGCCTATGGCCTCAGTTAGTCCGGATAAACAAGGTTTTACTGTGTATATATATATACAGGATGTTCACACATTTTTTAGACGATGTATATTGTATTCACAAAACTAAATTACATAAAATTCTTGTGTTTTAAATGTTCTATTTGACATCCCTTATTCTGAACTATCTTTCGACACCGCAATTTCCAGGATAATAATGCCTTTTGAAGTGTCAGAAGAGGTATTCTATCCCATCCCTCCTGAACAGCTTTCCAGAGCCCTGTAAGGGTTTTGGGACGACGTTTGGATAATGCAGATTTTAAAAGTCCGAAAGCACACAAATCCATAGGTGACACATCGGGAGATTTAGTAGGGATATTAGTGAAGGGTATGGCCTTGATACCAGTTTTTTTGTTCCTTTTCTTTTAGGAAATTTACAGTGGATTTTGATGTGTGACTGCTAGCTTTGTCCTGATGGAGTCTCACAGATTGATGGCACTGTGGGTAAAGCGATGGTATTTCATTCAGAAAAATTGGCGATAAAATATGTTCCTGATAGTATTTGGAGTTAATCTTGGCATTTTTTTCCACTCTCTTTATTTTTAACTTGCCATTATAAGAAAAACAAGCAACAATCATGAATCCCTTAGAAAAACTTTCTATCGATTCTTTGAACCATGTACTTAAATTTTTTTCTCCCCTTTTATGATAATAAATGGCTCTTTTTTTGTTGCAATCATTTAAATACACACATGATTCATCTATTGGGACAATTGTTTTCCATTTTTCTTTGGATAAGTGTTTCTCATATAGAATTCTGCAGCATGTCCTGCGTTCAGCGATATGATTTGGAAGAAGACGCTGCACATTGCGTTTTTTCGATTTCTTAAGATTTAAATCAACGTTTATCATTTTGCTTACAGTGGACACCGAGCATTTTAATGATTTTGCAACTGTCCTTTGACTAGGGGGATTTTCTTTTATCATTAAACAACGTACCTTTGCAATAGTCGAAGATGTCCGTTTTTTCCTTGGATACTTGTTTGGAATTTTTGTCCCACTTGAGGCTCCAATTTGAAGTTTTTTTCCTTTCTTGTTGACGATATTACCTATCGACGCTTTAGATATCACAAAACCATGACTCTCACATCGTTTTTGGATAACGGAGTAAGCATATTTCTCTTCGGAAAGAGCATAAATGTAGCCTTCGAACCACTGCTTTGTTGAAAACGCCATTTTGAATAAAAACAAAACTTTCAAGCCGCAGATGATAATTTTGACTTTTAAAAACATAGTACAATTCCAATTATTTCTTTTGCAGGAAACGATTTTTTATTACAGCTTACCAAAATCGTCTAAAAAATGTGCGAACAGCCTCTGTATATATATATATATATATATATATATATATATATATATATATATATATATATATATATATATATATATACACTGAAGTGCCACTGAATTAGGGGTACCTACCTAGTAACGAGTTGGGCCTCCTCTGGCCTCGATAATGGCTGCCACACGGCGAGGCATAGATTCAACAAGTATCTGGAAACGTTCCACGGGAATGACTTGCCAAATATTGGCTAAAGCTGTCCATAATTCAGTAAGGTCCTTTGGTGCTGTGTGATGGCCTTTCACGCCTTGTTTCAAAACATCCCAAAAATGCTCAATAGGATTTAAGTCTGGGCTTCTAGGTGGCCAGTTCATGACAGAGAAGTCAGAGGAATGCTTATCCAACCAGCCAGTAGCCAACCGAGACTTGTGAGAGGTACAGTTGTCTTGCTTGAAAACTCCATTACCGTGCGCATAACAGAACAGCATAAACGGATGGAGGTGATCACCCAGCAACTCTACGAACCGAATTGCATTGAGGGAGGTTGGTACACGCACCAAAGATCCCAAACTGTGCCACGAAAAAACACCCCAGACCATGATTGAGCCACCATGCTCTTGTACAGTTCCAGCCAGGCATGCAGGATCCATGGCTTCATGAGCCTGACGCCATATTCTCAGCCTCCCGTCGGCGTTAAGTAGTCGGAATCGAGACTCATCACTCCATGCTACTCGTTTCCAGTCCTCTACACTCCAGTCTCTGGACTCTCTTGCCCAGGCAAGACGTGCAGCCCGATGGCGAGTATAGAGCAATGGTACTCTCGTAGGTCGACGGCTCGCTCCCGAAACCCATACGGTGAAGCGAGCGTTGCACAGTCCGTTTACTGTCTGTACGACTGGCACCGTCATTAAACTGGGTGGTAATTTGAACTAATGTTTGGCTTCGCTGGCTACGTACAATACGCCTGAGCCGTCTCTCATCACGCACTGTCAAGGCTAATTGTCCTTTGTAGTTTGCCCGATCGCTAGTTTTTTTTCCACCATCCATGTATTCTTGGTATACTCTTGACACTGTCGACCTTGAAAATCCTAGCTGTCTGAAGATTTCGGAAATTGAATGGCCCATGCGTCGCGCACCTACGATTTGTCCGCGATCGAAGGCGTCTAAATCAGGCAGTTTACCCATACTGGCAATTCCAACAACTAATTCAGAACAACCACAGTACGCGCTATATATGCAGTTACCACAGCGCCCTCACTTGCGCATACATGATGCGCAGCGCTACACAATTTGCATAGGCTTTGCTATCCCTAATTCAGTGGCACTTCAGTGTATATTGCACTTTATTCAGCAAAAATCCTAGAGAGCTTCATATATTTCTTTATTGATCATGTTTCTTACTAAAACGGTAGGATTTTTAAATTTCCATAAAGAAAAAGCTGAATTTTCCAGGCCCTGGATTTAAACGCATTATGTACTGGAAATTACGACAGAGAGATTCACAACAAGTACAGACTTCACATTTATAGGAATTCTGCTTTACGATACTATTATCAATAAAAACTCCCTTAAAACGATAAAGGGGTCAATGTTACTTTTACCATTACGTAAATACATCAAATAGACTAAATAATTGATAATTGGGCAGCAGACGGGAAGAGAAAAAAGAAACAAAATGAGAGACGTCTCTCGCATTTAAAATTATCAGTAGAAAACGAGCATTCATGTGAAGCGGACATTTATGTGACACTGAGAAAATTTCAAAAATGTACTTTATTAAATCACTTCAATTGGAAGGAGATTGGATTTTTTACTGTATGGTACGTTTCTGGATCTGCACATTTGCAGAATCAGAATGTTATATTAAATTTGGGAGAAATTGTTTCCGTTTTGTTTGGAATGTACATGTCACATCAGAATTGCAGATTTTAAAGCTCGAACAAGTCAAACTATATAGAATTTTAAGTTGTAAATTTAAATAAAATTTTAAAAATTATTTAAATTTTTATTTAATCTTTTTTTTAGATAAAAATTAAATAAAAATTAAATTATAAGAGTTTTTAAAATTTAAATTGTTCATAATAATTTTTTCAATATTTAATACCATTTAATATCTTCGTGTTTGTATTTAATCATAGATAACATTTTATTTTGTTGAAGTGTGTAGTTTTAATTCTAAAGTCTAAAATAAAATAACAGTCCAGTTGAAAAAGAAAATTTCATTATAGAATGAAGATATAAAGCAATTTATATCAATTTTTTTATGATAGATGATTATTAAAAGCTCATAACCTCTAAGAAGAACGGCAAAATCAACCCAAACATTTTTTTAGTATTTTGATACCTAAAATAAGTTAAATGTTTTAATTCATTTATACAAATGAGACAATGATTTATAGCCTTTTATCGAAGACTAAGTAAAAGCACGATGTTTTGGCTTCGGAATCTTATTGAATGGTGCTATTCTATTGCTCATGTAGGAATATTTTAGCCATGGATTTTCGATTAATATCAGCTGTTACTTGTTAGGGACATTCTTAATATTTCCTCTGGGACAGCATATGAACCACTTTGCCATTGAGACTAAATTTATCGCATAAAACCTGAAGACTAATGAAAAAACAATTGGTAATTAGCGCAGCTGTAAAAAATATCCCTTGAAACATGATTAATAAAGTGTGGTAAATTAAAAGAGAAAAAAACACCGAAAAAAGTTGTGTGATAGGGAGTGGTGTGGACAGACACTTTGGAGGTGCCAGACGGACATGAAATAAAATTTATACAGAATATGTAAAGATAATGATAGGATCAGTAATTATACTGACTGAATAATATCATGTATTAATAATCTATACCAGTGATCTCCAAACTTTTTTGATCGTGTACCCTTATAACGAAAATAATCATAAATTGTATCCCCTAATTATATATATATATATATATATATATATATTGTATGTCAAAAATGATTTTTTTTCAGGAAATGAATAGAAAAAAAATGCAGAAAATGAAGTTATTTTTTTATTTATTTATTTTAGATGAAACAATATATATATACATGCAACTGATAAATTACAAGAGAAATTTTTAAATTATAATTTAATGGGAACAATGTGATTGGATTAGTCAACCACTAGACGTGAAAGCAGAGTTACCAGGTTCCTATAATGCAGAGTCGCCAGTTAAAAAAAAATCGCCCAAATTTTGTTTCTCAGTTATAATTTTGTGCGCGCAAGAGAACACAAAGTATTTTGAAGAGAAATGTGGCGTACCCCCTAGAGTTTTCTGCGTACCCCACTTTGGATACCACTGATCTATACCACAGAATAAATATTTTATGAAGTATATAATATTATTTATAAAATGCTACTAATTTACGAAAGTATAGAGTTTCTACAAACTAAAATATATCAATAAAACATTATTCGTATATAATACAAACCCTAGTCGCTAAGCGGCAATAGATTTCTCCAAAAAAAAATTTTTTTATGTCTGTAGTGCATGATTTGAATAGTCATTAGTCATATGCTTATGCAGCTGTACCATTATAGACTAAACTTCTCAAAAATTTCTCTTTATGCCAATTGTTTTACTACACTATTCGCAAAACCTTTATATAAGCCGAAAGACTTACGACTTCATGTGGAACAAGTTTTATAAATTTGTCCCTCTATTTCTTACTACATATGCAGTACAAAGACAAAAGTTCTTAACACCATGTTTACTTGTAGTTCGGCCGCCAGTATTCAATCAAACATTCTAAATTCAGATAAAAAGATTATATTTACGAAAATAGACAACCCTATAGTACAACCTACCCTATAGTACAACCTACCTAGATTACCCTATAGTACAACGATGCACAATTTGATCGCAAAACATGGCTCAATGTTCACCTTGAATTCATGGACTAGCTAAGGATTAGTTACTTACGCGCCTAAAAGGATTCTTAAAGTTTGATCCCCTCTTTCAGTTATAAATCGTAAAAATGTTTTCAAGTTTCCTGATCTTGGAGAGTGTTTTGTTTTCAGTGGCACAAGCAGCGCTGTATCTTGCTAGTCTTGAAAGGAAACTATCTTCTCGTCAGCAGTACTTTTTTCCACTTTCCAAAATTTGTTCTTGCTTAGAATAATATTACTTTTGTTTTAAAAAATAACTTTACTGTATAGAATGGAAATGACAATTTTTTTAGTAGGTTCTTGTATCATGCCTTTTAAAATGTTCTTTGGACCGAAGTAGTTATTCTTTATAGAGCGACTATGAACCGATTTCTACATTGTTATGGTATATTGAATGAAGTTCCTTCTCCATAGGTTTTAATTCACTGATAACTTTATACAATACAAGCTATGTTATATAGAATGTTGTCTTGGTATGCAATGAACCAAAGGTATTGTCACTGTCTTCCGAATTTATTGTCTAACAATGGGTAAATCATATCATATGTCGAGTATAAATAAATTTTAAATGCAAAATTGTCGATACAAACATTGATTTTATTAATACGGTAGCTACGAGTGGGTCATTACCAAATCATCAACAAGAATGGCTAATCTAGAATCTTAGAATTATATATATATGTCATAGGTTTAGAGTAGAAAAACAGTTGTAATCAATATAGATAAATGTAAGAAAATAAAGGAAAACACTTTTATAACTTTCCCGTTTTGATTTAGACTCTTTGGCCATATTTCATCTAATTTTAGCAAGTATCTCGTAGAATTTTCGATTAGTATCCCCTTTGAATTTATTGCTTACTTTTTATGTTAACCAAAATGACCTCCCATCAAATAATTCTAATTTCAGACTACCTGCATCGTTCTGTCTGTTTACGTTTTTCAACTCCAAGCGATTAATTTGATGTCTTTTCTTCCGTGCAATCCGCAACATTACGTATTCGATTCATTCCATTAAAAGTTTGGAAGCGAGGAAAGATTCAAAAATAGAAACTGTCGGATTTTTAACAGGCTTGTGTTCTCGGTGGAATCCATGATGATCATTATTCATCATTAACAAGAAAAAGCGAACCAAATATGGGATGTAAAAGATTGTATGTAGCCCTTTCACTGCATTCTGCTACTAAGCAGGGTTAATTACATTGAGAGGTCTGAGGGTTAGAATGATTTTTTTTTAAAGAAGTATTGAGGATAAGTTTGGAAACTGCAAATAGGGTCTTTTAAAACCACCTTCTCCCTTTACTTGTAAAAAAAAATTATGGAAGTACGTCGGATTCCAGCATGTGTCCTTTTTAGTAGAAACTGATTTGTTGTTTAAAAAACTATTGAGAACAAACTTATGTTCGCTAATCCATACGTATATGATCATATATTTATGAAAATTCTACTTCTTGAATTAACAGTTTCTATTTTTGAATATGACACTTGAGAGCTGCCACGAATCCAATTCTTTATTTTCCATTTAGACTCTTATAGAAATTGAAGACTGACTTTCTAGTACCAGATATAATAGGTGAACGGACCACTACACCATGCCATGATTTCTCTTCATTAAACTCTGAAGTATATATGACCTTTATATTGCATATTTCGTAAAATCCTTCAAGTTGTTTTAATATTAAATGTATGAATCAAACCAACTCACTTTATTGTACAGTTCCAGGGAAGAAAAACTTATAGAAAAACTGAGCATAATTCCTTTTACAAGGCCTTTTGTTCTCTAAATAGAGAGAAAATTTTCAAACATATGATGATGGACAAAAACTGACATTTTTTCTTGTTGCTGTATAATGGCATGTGAGTGAGTGTGGATTTTAAAACAGATCTTTTAGCATAATAATCTCTAGATCAATGGTTCTCAACCGGTGGTACGCGTACCCCTTGGGGGTACGCTGTTAACTACCAAAACTATACAAAATTACATTGATAATACTAGAATTTAATTGTGACAAAAGTTTGAGTAATGATTTAAAAATGAAAACTACCAGCAAAGCAGCAAGCAAGCATGTCGCTCGTCTTAAGCAAACACAAAAAACTAGCCGACATTGCTGTGAAGTACTCTCTGGGGTTTACGACAACTTACTTAAGCGAAAAAGGATTTACAAGTTTAACTTACCTGAAGAACAAGTATAGAAACTTGCCTAATGTAGAGGATGGTTTACGGCTGTATTTGACCAAGCTGGAGCCAAATATTGATGAACTTTGTAAACAAAAACAAGCCCAGCATTCCCACTAATTATTTTCTGAGACTTTTTTAATTTTATGTCTGATTAATAAATTCTTTGCAATAAAATATCCATTAAAATATTTTTTTTGTTTTTAATTTAAATTACCTATTTGTAATTAAACTTTAACAGTTTGATATTGAAACTTTACCTAATATAACACATTTTAATAAAACTAAAGTGTTTTTGTTGGGGGTACGCATAGTTAATGACACACAAAAAGGGGTAAGTGGGTTGAAAAAGGTTGAGTACCACTGCTCTAGATAATAAATTAATTTTAAATTTAGCTTGTCATTTTCGTGAACCCTTTGCAATAAGAATATAAAAGGAAACAATGTTTAAAATAATGACCATAGACTTTTGAATATGGCTATAAAATGTTCAATAATCTTGAGCATTGAGTTATTTGAATATGCATTAAATATGCTTTACTGTAACTATGACCATGCATAAATGCTTAAATTTTACCATGTAAAGTTTCTTTGCGCGTAAAGTTAGTTTCAATCATTCAAATACAAAGAGGTACCTTTCTATAGTAAAAAAAGTGAGCTGCTGTAATGCTACTGTTTTCTGATAATTGAATGTATTTTTCCCTCGCAAAGAGTCACCTTGAGTTGCTGATACCCCAAAGAGGTCATTCTAAAGACCCGAAAAAAGGATTTAGATCAATGTCCCTATAGGGAATCTTTAGTACAAGGGGGAATTTTGTGGCTTTAGATTTACGGGAAAGAAAAATCGATTTGATAAAAGCGTTTTGTTGATGCTGGAGTTTTTGAATTTTTGCACCGTATTTCTTAAAGTAAGTTTTACATGTACGGACAGTTTTCAAAGATACTGAGCTGAGTAAAATATTACGTTAAGAATACGGTTTTCCGTTTTTTCAACTTCATCAGACATTCAGAGATTTCCATGGTAAATAGAATGCTGTGAATCCTCTTATATTTTTGTGCTGGAGTCTATTTTTTTTTATTTAAGTATCTGCATGTAAAGAGACAGTTGATTTATATAAACATAGACTTTAATACACTCTTTGGCGGATATCTCCCCTTTTTATCTATTCATGTTTTGAGCACATAAAAGAAGTTAGAGAAAAAACTAAACCTTGTCTAAAACGCAGTAAAATAACTTTACAGATCTGAGCTAATTATTTTAATATATATAGAGTAGATATATATAGTGGTAAAATTTAAATTTAAAAAGGGCCCATTAAATCTGAAAGTATATGCAAAATTTCGTTCGTTCGTCTTATACATACAAAAATCAGAAATCGAGTCTTTCGGACACATACACCAACAATATATGACCTTGGTCACTATAGTTTTAAATAATACGCTTAAATTAGAGAAAAAAGGTTTGGGAATGTGCTTGATCTGTGTGTGTTTGTTTGTTTGTTTGTATGTATGTTTGTTAATTTTTACAAATATCCCAAAACTATCATAGTGAATATTTAGATCAAAAATGAGACAAAGGATATACTTTATATTATAGTGAGAAACAAGTTCTAAAACATTTGCAGGACATCATAAATTAAATAAAATGTTTTCATAACTTGGGAGTGAAAATTAAATTTTCTGACAAAAAGTCAAAATTAGCTACATGGCTGGATGCGGCAATACCTTCTATGGAGTACAGTAACATTGACGGATCTTTCATATGTTGTCTATTCTATACACTGAACAAAAAATTACCCTTTTTTCCAACACAAGCCTCAAATAAAGACTGCGTCTGACTATATCTATATACTAGTTTGTGTTATCGACGCAACGTCTTTTACAATATAAGCCCTTGAAGTTGCGGTTGCCCCAGTGAGTTGTGCTATTTTTACGTATTGCAAAAATGCGAGAATGAAGCAGTTATTTTCGCCATTACTCTCTGCAAACACGTTTGTGTGAGTTAACGGTAAACTGTACCGGCTATTGAGACTTAATGTTATCTCTCTTGTGTAGGTTTACCCCAAATGGGGAATATTTTATGGTACATCTTTAGAAACATGTCTTACATTACGTGCTTGGCAGTCATAATACTGAAGATGATATATAAGTGGTAAATGTGACTTTTCAAGTACTAAACATTTCAATTATTTTAGAAGTTAAATGTAACTAACCTTTATACGATGACTTATTAAATTGTACGAAGAAAATCGTTTCATTTGATATCTAAAATGAAAATTCATAACAAAATTCTGGAATTCTAAATGGAAATGCTTGAACTTCTTTGCAAAAAACTTTTGCTTAAATATATCATATAAGGAAAGTAAAATAACTTTAATGTGAAGACTATACAAATTTTGGAAAGGTTAAACAACTTGTTAAAACATTTCATGTAAAATCCACAAAATTAAGTTTCTAAGAAAAATCCCGTTCTTTATTTAGAAAATTAATTAGATTAATGAATACTAGGAAATTTCCTGATGGAAAGACGCATTTCGTCATCTAAAATAACTTCTGATAAAAGGATCTTAAGTGTCTTTAAAGAGTTCGGAAAATTCCGCTCCTATGATTTTAAGACGTGTATGAAATATTGAAAAATATTTAATGAGAATTTCTTAAAGAGCAATTTAAACTACTTATAGTGGTAATTTTAAGCATCTCGTCCAAATAGTGATCCCATGTTATTATATACAAGGTTTAGAATAAGAGGTTGTTGGGGCACAAATTAAATATTACTATGTCATGTTAAATGGTAATAGTAGGTTTTTATGTAGTTAAGACGATCATAGTTAACCATTTTTAAACTATAAAACTATACGGTTTCCTAGTTTAGTTTGGAAAACGTAAGTTTAACATTAAATAGTTAGAGCTCCTCAAAACATCAGATATTCTAACAAGGAACTTTCCTTTTAGCAATTATACATTTAAAAATTCTAATACTAAGTTATACAGAAACATTTCATGTACTAACTATTATTCTGTACTAGCAAGAACCTTTAACTCAAAAATAGCCTTTTATTTACACAATTCCTCTTTTTCGCTGGTCACGATTTCGAAGTACATATCTAACTGCAAGAGTTGACGAAATTTATCAATTCTGAAAATTAATGATTTCGATAAATTTCCTAAAGCATAGGGTTTTAAATACAGCGGTGAACATAGTTCAGTAGCAAAGATTCGAGATAATAATATCTAAAGCTTTTCCTTTTAGCGTTTATAAATTTGTATTGTAATATCTTTTGGTCTTAAATTTTACAGTACGAAATTTTATTTGATGAAATGTTAAGCTGTTTACTGTGAAATATAACCGAATGAACCAATGTACAGGATAATAAATGCTTAAGCAACAATAATTTAAATATAAAATTTGCATAATATTTTTTATAAATCAGCGATTATTTTTAAATGTTTCTTGATGGTAGGTTATTTTTAAATCTGTATGGAGTGAATTCAAATTTTATAATTTTAAGCAAGAAAGTTAATTTTCACTGAGAAAATTTAAATGGCAGTGAAAAAGAAAAAGGGGGAAAGGCTATACATCTCCGGCCCCCCACTCCGTAAGGAGTATCAGCCAAGTAAATCTGAAGACCGGTCGTGCAACTGCAACCCCACTGGCCCGGCCGGAGCCGCAGGGCCAGCACAGGTTAGCCACCTACCATAAGTCCAAGTTCAGCTAACGACACCATTCGCTCTCGGCCTCCGCGAGCCAGAGCACCGATAGAGCCAATCCAAGTTAATTCGTCAGTGCCGGAAGTCCGTCAATACTTATAACAACTAATTACCACTTAATTACGCAGCCCCCACACTGCGAAATACATCGCTCATCCTGACTTTATTCTTTCATTTAACAAATCAATTACAGAAATCCTGCACCACTTGTGCAGGCAAGCAAGACGTAACAACAAACAGTTCAAAAACAAACAAGTAATTATAAATAGCACAACCCGTGCAAAAATAAGACGTCAGCTCAACTTGAGTAACAAGTCCAACTTAACAAGTGAAAAGACGAAGGGACAACTCCCTATTTGACTCTCATCCTCTCAAGCAATCCATAAAATCCTTCGCCTTCGTCCTCGACACCAGCCGTCGTTTCTTCTCTCTGCTCCTTCTCCTCTGTCTGGGGTCTAACCTCCTTACGACTTCCATAGTAATTCTACTGATTATTCTTCTAATCTCCAGCTTGTATCTTGGACAATTGCGATCTGTGGGTAGGTGCTCAACGACGCTACTTCTTTTCTTCAGATCAACGGTTCCCTCTCTTTCATAATATATGGCACAGTTCGTGCAGGTCGTCTCCTTTTTACATTCCTTTTGGTCCTCATGTGTACCACTGCATATCTTACAACGCTTAGTTCTACTACAGTGTTTAGCTATATGCCCAAAGGCCCAACAATTAAAGCAGATTACTGGCTTCAGATACTCTCTGAAACGAAACCTCTCCCAATCTAATTTCAACCTTTTAAGTTTCTCAACTCTTTTGAAAGCACCGCCATCCAAACTTAAAATCCAATTCTGCGTGTTGTTCATTCTGTATTTCGTTATCACCTTAATGTCCGAATTCTTCAACTCCTCATTCTGGGCGGCCAGCTTCCGCAAGATTTCTTCATTTTCATAATTTTCAGTAACACCATATATAATATGTGGTTTCCTTCTTAGTGGTTTCTCCACTCTATAATTATTTCTCAAACTATCATTTACTTTAAATTCTTCTATGAGTTTATCAACGTCACCTTCCTTTTCTGAGCCAATTAGTATTCCACCTTTATGAGCCTTTCTACAGGTCGTAATACCTATCTTAAGTTTTTCCGGATCTATCAATTGACGGATCTGCTCCTTGGTTACCTCTGAGGTTTGTTCCTTTTCGGGAACAATCTTAACCACATTGGCCTCAGCCTTAATCATCCTCTTCCCCTCTGGCGTCTTTTTAACTATCTCAGCATAGCTGGTAACTCCTGATTTACTTAATATACTAATTTGTCCAATGAGGTACATAATGAGTCTCTGTTGTACCTTCGTGACATCCACTATAGCCGTGATATCGTCATTGAGCATCCTCTTGGTGTCCACACTCCATTTTGAAGTACTTATAATATGGCCAAGCTTCTTAAACTTATCGCTCACTATTTGTGAGTAACGCTCACTTTCTTCAGTAGCATTTTCCTTCGCCTTCTCCATAATGAACACTCCTCTTCTCCCCACCTCCGGCGTTAGCAGGTAGTCAAAGACTAACCCCCCAGGGCCCACCACGAGGAGGTGCCGGTAGGTAAATTGCTATCAACAAAACGCAGTCTTTTCAGATCAAATCACCCAATAAGTACTTTTCGTAACAATTTTCTCAAGAGCCTTTCCAAAAGTAACTCAAACCAAATGATAGCATGGAGAGGGCCCCAAATATGTAAACTAAGAAATCACTTCAAACGCGATATACAGCAAGCAAATCTTAAAGCGGGTAAAAGGAAATTGTATGCCAGTTCGGCAACACGGGAGATTTTGGGTCCTAGTACAAAGCTCTTCACTAAATGTAGAGGATTATTAAATCACCCCAACTTTTCAAAAGCATAGAGGACGTGTCATAAAAATTCATGGGTCAGGGTCTTTATAACGAAAGTTACATGGCAAATAAATTCATAGAATCGGGGAAAGACAACAGCCTCGCGAGGTTCAAAAATTGGAAGATAATAGTTTATCACCAGGAATGAAAGAGAAAAACAAGAATTAGCTTTTCGAATCATCGGAAATTTCGCCTTTAAAAATTTCATCAATTTTATGTTTAAAACTTCACAAAGAAATATATCAATTTGTTTTAAAAGAGTGTATAGGGTAGGTGTCCCAAATATCGCCTGCTGTAACTTTTTTTCGACATGTCATCCACTTTTTAGTTTCTGATTAGGCTGGAAACTCAAAGAACATCCCTAAGAACTATTTCCTTTGGTATCCTGAGATCAACCAGCTCCAAAACCAGTGCCAGTTTGAGTTATGTAGCTAAATTGGAAAAATTGAAATTTCCAGTGAACCCCAGAGCGGTTCCTAATATCGCCTACCTCTGTTCCTACTACCGCCTACCAGGCGAAATTAGGAGCACCTGTTAAAAGGCGTTGCTAGGAAAGTCTCTTTTTAATGCACTTTCAAATGGTATAAGCAAAATTAGAATTTTGATGCACCTGCCTGGTCATTCACTGGATTCTGATTCTTTGGAGCCAAAATTTACGAAAACAACAGCCAAAACAACTTCAGATGCCATATAGTTTCTGTTGTCAGTGATAAGAGCGTTGCCGCTATCGCCGCTGTTAGTACAGACCCAGAACTAAGAAGTTACTGCCTTTTCTCATACATAGCGCGAATCATACTTTGGAAACACGAATAGGCGATATTAGGCACAGGGGCGATATTTGGGACACCCACCCTACTCTGTCGTCAGGCCGGCTGTGGGAAAACGAGTGACATCTGCTGCACATAATCTAAAGATGCCCAGAACACCAGTAACATCAGGTAAAGACTGTTTGCCCGAGTAGCATCCTATAACCATGCCTCTTTGGAAATCTGTAAGTTTGGCGTTGGACATCGTAGCAGACTCCAATGAAATTTAAATTTACACTAGGCGATCAAGTTTATTTGTACTACCTAATGCCATGAGGCCCGGGGAAGCCTAATGGCAGAGCGGTGGGCTTAAAACTGGAAGTGCTCAGTTCGTCCTACGAATTCCATTAAACATCTTTGTGTCTACAGATTTAAAGGGCCGGATATGGGCACTTTAAATCTGTAGGCTGGAAATTCCTTCTATGTCAGAGAGGGGAGAAGGAGGTACGAGGCCCCCTTGGGTTGCTCAGTCAAAATTGAGGTGGCACCAGGGAACGGTGTTGGTTCAATTATATGGTGCCACCATTAAAGCTCCTGTGTACTAACCCCACTGGATTAGCTCACCTCAATGTTAACCTATAGAGAAAATTAGTCTACTATTTACAGCTACATAAATCCTGATAATCCAATAAAAATGGTATTTTCAGATAGCCTGGACGTTTTTGCTCCTTGAAACAGGATTCATTTTATAAATTTCGCCCACCAAAGTAATTTAGGAGCGTTTAAAACACACTAGACCATATTTTTTCCGAATAATTTAAATTTTAAAATATCATTATCATTTTAAAAAAAAATCACCAAAGCCCCAAAAATGAAAAAAATGCTCCAAGGTGTAAATTTTCTCTCTCTATTACGGAGTACTATTAAAAAAAATCTTTAAATCTAAGTCGGCAATTCTTGGACAAATGTTCTCCATAGGTTAACATTGAGGTGAGTGAATCCAATAGGGTTAGTATACAGCAGCCTTAAAAGCAACCAACGATTAAATTGCGAATGTCTTCATTGACATGTACCCCGCATCGGCAAACAACAACCTAATACGCATTGCGAGTCTTCAAATTGCACAGACGAATTTGCTTATATTTGCATGTTCGGAGGTGTCTGATTACTTTTCGCTATGTAGTGTTTATGGTGTTACTCGAATATAACTGAACATAATAAGACTAATAGATTTTAAATATTATTTGATATTTTAAAAATATATATATAAAGAGGTAAAAAAGGGAAATTCGCGTAATTTACATTTTAATGAAATTTCGTTATTTCATTTTATGGGAAGTCCCAAGCGTGACTTGAACTTAAATTTAAATAAAGTAAAGGTTAGTTTAAATAAAAACTAGTCTGCTTTTTTTAATTCTGGAAAAGTACACTTTTTATTTTGAGCATCATTTAAAGTCAAACGGTAAAATTCTGCATTTTCACATACCTCACGCACTGGCAGCACAGTTATTCTATACAACCGTTCTTTTTCCTTTTTTCCCCCTCTATTTCCTCATTCCTTTAACAAGATGGATAAGGCAGAGTATGTCAGGAATTTCAAGAAAAAAATTGAATTTTTATTTAAATCTTTTAAAAAATAACTTTGAGAGAAAAAACATTTTTCTTTAGCGGAACTTGAAAACTATTCCCTTTATATGTGAAGTAGTTCTGTTCTTGTAAAATAGCAACTTTTAATTAAAATGGACTGTTTTAGAAGAACTTATTCAATGAAAGATAGATGTTACTCTAACCATGAAACTTACTTTTTTTAGCTGATTTTATTTAAGATGTAATGAATTTTTTACGAGCATTTTTTTTAAACTTTACTACTTTTTGAGGGGGATAATCTTTTCATGGGAGATAAGAAATCAAGTTCCTATCCTTTTTTATAAGTTGCATGTTATATTTTATGAGAAATTAGTTAATAGTATGGAACTACTCCAGGGTTTCAACGACAAGCTAATTTTTCCTACTCAAAAAAATTTCAATCAAAGTAACATCGTGTTGATTTAATGTTATACAGATTCAAAGGAATGCAAGTTTTTATTATGTTACGGAAAAAGTTTTCTACAGCGATCAACATTCCTTCGATGAGTTTGTAATATACATCCAGGTTAAACTACGCAATGCAATCCCGCACATAAACACAGAAATATGATTATTTAATTCTATCATTTAGAGCTCAATTGAAATGAATACGCTTTCAAATTTATGATTATTCTTATACATTGACCTGCCAGTTTGTTATGGCCACTTACTCAGTATATCATCAGGAACCTTTTGCCATCAATACTGCTGCGATTATTTTTTCCATGGACTCTATGAGATATTGGTAAGTGTCTTGAGGAATACGAGACCATATCCGATGAACTGCACTTTCCGGTTCTTTGAGATTTGATGGTTCTCAATCCAGCTACCTGATGTTCTTTCGACCCCATCTCACAAATGCTGAATTGGATTCAGATCTGAGGATTCTAGGATCCAGGGGGAACTCTCCCTCATGCTCTTCGAACCATCTGTGGACAATGTGAACTCCAGTGGGGTAAACCATTAACATAACTCGATGTACTTGGTCAATTACAATATTTAAATATCTTCTGGCATTCAGACGTTGTTCCACGCGAATTAAAGGGTATAAACTATAATAACATTGCCTCCACCAGCTTGGGGAATTATGGCAATGCACTTTAAATCCATGCTTTCAGGCTGTTTTCTCCATACTTGCACCCTGCCAAGTGCATGGTGCAGTTGAAAACGTGATTCATCGAACAACATAACCCTTTCCCATACATTTACTGTCCAATCTTTGTGATTCTGGGCTAACTGGAGACGTTTGATCTTGTTAGCTGAAAACAGCAAAAGTGTTCGAACAGTACTTTGGCATACACGATACGGTGTAATGGGGGGGGGCAAACAATACGTAGAGAAGCCATCGGAGGTGGTCTTTGTTTAAGATAAGCTGTAATATGACGTACTGTTACCTTTCTGTTCTGGAAATCCTCCTATCATCTCGAGCATCCAATAGCTGGTGACGACCACACGGCTTACTTTAAGACTGAGGCGGCCGAACTCTCACGACCCTCTGCCCGGCACCCTTCTCTGATCATGAACTCGGTCGAGTGTCAGAAGATGAACCTTGACCGAAATTTCCATTTCGTCCGTTACTATTTGCTTCGCTTTTGTTCGTTAACGCAACGCAGTGTCATGCTAGCTGCAATCGTATTATAATCGGATTTGTTGAAGTTGTTAATAAAATTGTTAATTTATGTGTTCGTGAGGCGCATGATACCTTTATACGTCTTCAGTGGTGACCCGTGGGAAGAATTAAGCGCAATCCTTCCATAATATTTTGGCGACATGAAACATGGCCGTTTCGATTTAAAAACGTCATACGTACTTCTTCAAACTGGATTACTTTTCTTGCTGAACTCTGCTTTTTTTCATACTACATGCTGTTGGCGTAACATACAAGTTTACAAGGTAGGATTTTTATTCATTGTTTAGTCAAGCAGGCTCATTTGTATATTTTGTATATAATTTAATTGTGTAAACAATATTTTTATTTTGTATGAACAATAGTAGTAATTATTAAAATGTCTACGCCTGAAACTTCCGGAACTAATGTCACCGCTACTTCAGATGTTAATAGAGTAGCATTAAAATTACCTTCTTTTTGAGATAAATCTCCGGAGTTATGGTTTGTGAGCATCGAAGCCCAATTCAATGTGTGTGGTATAACTAACGTGACCAGACGTCCCGTTTTGAACGGGACTATCCCTTTTTAGAGTTACGAGTTCCGGTGTCCCCGAAATGAACTCTGGGACGCAAAATTGTCCCGTTTTCTGAAACCGCGCGAAAATCTGAGTAGTCGAGCCGGCCGGACGCGATCGGTGTGCGAGAGCGAGACCGCGTCGTCGGTTGACGCGACGATAGCCGAAAGTGGCGAAGACGTCATCGCTCGCGCTTTGACTCATTGTTTGACAGATTTTTCGTTCGCCCACTTCTTGATATTTGTTTTGTTGTTGTTTGATGCTCGTGTACCTAGTAAATAACTTAAACTTCTTTTGTTTTGGAATCATAAGTTAAAATGCCGGAACGCAAGTGTACGTTCAATGTTAACTTACAAGGAAAATATCCGTTTATCAAGCAAATAAATACTCCCTCAGATGTCAGATGTGAAAAGTGTCGTACAGAATTTAGCGTTTCCCATGGTGGTGCCAGTGATATTGAACAGCATTTAAAGTCTGAAAAACATAAAAATGCCGATCGTGACGCCGCTTCGAGTTCTTCGATGTTAACCTTCGAGTTCTTCGATGTTTCAAGAAATCGGACGCACCAACTTTAAAGGATTTGGATATCGCCTCGGCAGAAGGCGTCTGGGCTTATCACACGATACAAGAAAACCACAGTTTTCGCTCTAATGATTGTGCTTCGCAATTAATTCAATCATGTTTTGATCCCAAATTTACATGCGCGCGTACGAAATCAGAAGCTATTGTAGTAAATGTTTTGACGCCTACAGCAATGAAAGAATTAAAAGATGATCTTGATATGTCCAATTGTATTACAATACTAAACGACGCTTCAAACCACGGTAACAAGAAAATATACCCTATTCTAGTGCGCTTTTTTTCAACCTTACGTAGGTGTGCAAGCAAACATTTTAGATCTCCAAGACCAACCAGCTGAGACTTCTGACATCATTGTCGATTATTTAAACCAAGTGTTGACAGATAATAATTTGACAGCAAAAGTCGTGGCATTTTGCGGAGACAATGCCAACGTCAATTTCGGAGGTGCGGCTAGGCGAGGAACTAACAATGTGTTAAGGAAATTACAATCATCACTGAAACAGCCATTGATGGGTATTGGATGTGGAGCCCATGTAATTCACAATGCAATAAAATCTGCTGCAGACAGGCTACTCTTAGATTACGAAAGCATTATTGTGAAGATATATTCATTTTTTTATATTTACACGATTCGAGTTGAAGCTCTAAAGGAGTTTTGCGCCGAAACTGAAACGGAATATCAACAAATGCTCGTCTATAGCAAAACTAGATGGCTTGCTCTTATGCCTGCCTTGGAAAGGGTTTTAAAAATGTATCAGCCATTAAAAAACTACTTTTTGAGTATTGAAAAATGTCCCCTGTTACTAAAAAACTTTTTTGAAGATCCCACATCCGAATTGTGGCTTTATTTTTTACACGCTCAGTCAGCAAGTTTTCATCAAGTTGTATTGAAACTGGAAGGTCAGACTGTATCGGCAATTGAAGCTGCAAAAGAAATCAATCAACTAAAAGACAATTTGACTCAGAAACAGACCAATCAGTTTCTTCCATTTATGGTCAGTCAATTAATAGTGAAATCGAAAGATAATGTTACTGACATAGATGAAGAGTTCGTGAAAAGGGCGGCTATAGAATTTTATCAAACAAGCCGTGAATATCTGGAGCAGTGGACTTGCTTTCTTACCAAAGAAATGGAGATATTTTATTGGGCAGATTTAAAAAAGGTCCCCGCATGGGAAGACGTTCAGAAATCTCTGGATGTATTAATTGAAAAGGAATATATTGACTGTAATAAATATGCAGAAGTTTTTGACGAATTTTCGTTAATTTGTAACTACATTACATCGCAGAAAGTAACCGAATGGAATAATCTAAATGTTTCCACGGAAACTCGTTGGGTGGAAGTATTCAAACACTTTCAAGCCAACAATCTTCAGCATGAAAACTTTTCTATTTTAATTGAATATTTTTTATGTTTGCCTGCTACAAATGCTCCAGTAGAAAGAGTATTTTCTATGATGAACAAATTGTGGCGATCTGAGAAGTCCCAGTTACAAATTTCCGTTCTAAAGGCGATGTTGATAATTAAGGTGAATATAAAAAAAACGTGCCAAGAGTTTCATTCTTACTTAAAATCATCGCCAGCTATATTAAAGCAAATTTGTTCCTCTGATAAATAGAAATATAACTAAACGTTTCGGGTATATATATATATTTTAATTCGTAACTTTTAAGATAACTGACTTTTTCTGAATAAATAGTGTTTTTTTTTCTTGACTACCTGTTAATTAACCTAAATAAACCAATGTCCCGTTTTGAGTCAAAAAATAAATGGTCACGTTAGGTATAACGCAGGATACTACGAAGTTTTATTCTGTTATTTCTTCTTTACGTTCTGAGACACTTAATTACGTCAGCGATATTGTTTTAAGTCCTCCTACGCGGGAACCATACAAAACATTAAAAGAAAGGCTCATTGCAGAATTTTCGGATTCTGAACAGAAACGAATAAAAACTTTACTCTCCGAATTAGGTTTAGGAGATGACAAACCATCTCATCTATTGCGTAAAATGAGACAGCTAGCCGGAAATGCATTAGATGATAATTTTTTGCGTACCTTATGGCTTCAGAGATTGCCTAAAAATGTGCAAGTCATACTTTCGGTTTCGGAAGACAGCCTCGATAAGCTCAATTTAATGACTGATAAAATTCTAGATGTTACTAC
Organism: Dolomedes plantarius; assembly: GCA_907164885.2. NCBI lineage: Eukaryota > Metazoa > Arthropoda > Arachnida > Araneae > Dolomedidae > Dolomedes > Dolomedes plantarius. The sequence goes on from OU015501.1 coordinate 67,653,524, forward strand.
CAATGAGATTTCTAATGGAATTCATGCCGTGAATTTTAAACAAACGTTCAAAGAACAAAAAAAGGACGACGGATACGTCCTCCTGTACGCTTCAAATTTTAAAGACGTTGTCACTAGGAGGAGGGTACTGAGGCGGCCGAACTCTCACGACCCTCATCCCTTCTCTGATCATGAACTCGGTCGAATGTCAGAAGATGAACCTTGACCGAAATTTCCATTTCATCCGTAACTATTCACTTCGCTTTTGCTCGTTAACGCAACGCAGTGTCATGTTAGCTGTAATCGTATTATAATCGGATTTGTTGAAGTTGTCAATAAAATTGTTATTTTATGTGTTCGTGAGGCGCATGATACATTTATACGTCTTCAAGACCTATTAGGTTTTTTGTTTGGTAGCCCACTCTTTATAAACATGAACAACTGATCTCGAACACTTTTTAAGCGAAGCAGTTTCGTGATAATCGTTTCGTTGCTCCTAGCGTCCACAATCATTCTATGTTCAAAGTCTATTAAATTGCTTTTTATATCCATTCTTTAACAAGCAATACTCTTCAACTGTCTTTACAATCGTTCAACATTCCGTTTTTATACCAGGCTCATCCTCTCACAGCAAAAGTGTGACGTCATAGCTGATTTGAATAGAATTGTCAAAATAAATTGGCCACTCAGTGTACATTTTCAACAAACCACTCAGAACTAATATAGATGATATTAAAGTAGTAAAATAGTAATGACTTGGATTCACTTCTTATCTTAAGTTGGATTAATGCTCATTATAATGAGAATAGAAAACAGTGCTAATAATAAGACCAAAATCCACCATCTTATAAGATAACAAACTTTACATCTGATTTACAGTCTAAATTTTCCAATATAGTTTCATGCTTATAGATCAATAAATTAAAAATATCATGCATGAGCACAGAAGAAGGAGACATTTTATCTATTGTTTTCCTATCTAGTTCATCTTTATAAACGGGAACTTTAACCATGTTTAGCTTTGGCACGTCGTTTTTCGATACTATGATGCTATGAAAGGTATTACATTAGGGTGTAGGGTTCGCGTGTTGCTCAGATTCAAATTTCTGGTAGCTGCGCAGTGCAGGCCAGTCGAAGTGAGTTCAGAGCAGGTGTCTGGTCTATTTAAGTGATACACGCTGAGTTGGCAGGAGCCCAAGAAGGGAGTGGAGATTTGTACGGTAGTACGTTACGCTATTAGTAGGGATACGGAGAGGCGAGAAAAGTTAGATTGAAGGTGATAGCGGTATTTAACTGATAGAGCACGTATTAGTATTTAGCCTAGGTGGCTGCACGATTTCGATAGTTATTTCAGAGCCCGATGGTTACGGGTATTGTTAGTGAACGTATATTCTGCCTGAATGGGTTCATTACGACTTTAAAGTTCAGTTTCTTAGTACCGCAAGTTGCGGTACTGTTGTGTTATTATTTGAAGCCCCGAGTCGGTCTATGTTAGTCTACCTCTACGTAGAATAAAAAAGGAATTATTTATGTTTATGCCTCTTACTTTATAGTGTGCCTGGACCGTTAGAGGATTGCAGGGTAAATAAGAAATAGAACCACATAAGGGGAGAAATCGCATTAAAAGAGTTTATAGTCCGAGTTATTAAATGATTAATTAGATTCTGTAATCAAAATAACGTGATCCACGTCTCTGATTAGGATCTGCCTACGTTTGAAGAGTAGATAAGAACAATTAATTGAATTTTACAAAAATAACTAAATTTGACTCACCGAGAAAATGTAGTTAGTAGAATACAGATTCGAGATTAGGAGACACTTCTAATCCCTTACTTGGAAAGCGATTATTACAATGGCTCTAAACGGTACAAAAATGGAAAATAGATGATTAGGTACTAAAGGACAAATATTCACTGCAAGTAAAAAAAACAGCATTATAAAATATTAAATGAAAGGGGAAAACATACATACTCCAACATCCTGCATCGTAGGAATATAAAAGAAATGGGATAATGTAGGAATTAGAATCAGGAAAATGAGAGTACCTCGCATCGAAAGGTGCAACAGTGGGCCTGTGGATGCGAGACAATGCTCTATCCTTTATCCTAACAAGCTGTTGTTTCACAATAGATAATTTAGGAAGTTAGTCTTCCCTGGTCCCAGAACGCAATGGTTACAAGATTACATTGTTTCAAAATTGCTTCACATTTGAACACAATTTTCTTTTTCTTCTTTAAAATTTAGGTTAGTTATTCATTTATTTCAAAACCTATCAGATCCTATAATAACGGCTAAATAAATGTAAAAAGAACAGTTATTGAAACTAATAAATAAATGTTATTGCGGAATTTATCATAACATCTGTTACATGTTTTAATAAATAAACATAACGGATCTAACCCAATTTGATAATAGAAAATAATTCAGTGCCTCGTAGCGTTATTTTACACGTAATACTATAATACTCGTAGAAATTTTAATCACTTACCACCTAGTAAAACTATTATACAATGCCACCAATTCCTTGTTTCAAAATTTTCCCCGAAATTCCATATCATCAAGAAAGGAATTAACTGCCGTTTAAGGACGACAAAAGGCGAAAAAGAAAATTACTTACAAAAGTCTTTTTTAATGCCTTTACTCATTAAGATAAAGCAGTACCAATGTTATGGTTAACCAACAACAATGTTAATGGACCTTGAAGTCACCAAACTAAATAAAACACATATTTAAACGTTTTTCCCTGGGGTGTAAAAAAATGGGGAATTATTCTTCTTTAGGGGAAAAGAGATTAAGTAAGGGGAAATTAAGTTTCTATAAAGGTTTAACGTCAAATAATTGGATATTATAGATCTAAAAGAACTGTTTTATTAAAATACTAATGGTTACTCTTATTAATTTATGCTTCCAAAGAATACGCACCTCATAAAATAACGAATAATTATATCACACCCTAATAATGTATTCTGCAATAGAAATAAAATCTTAAATCAATATTATTTAAGGAATTTTTATTAGAATTTATCTTTATATGAGGAAATATTTTTTAAAATAACAGGTTTACTCGAATTATTCTAGAGAATACGTACATCACAAAATAGCGAATAATTATATCACTCCCTAAGAATGTATTCTGCAATAGAAATAAACCCTTAAATCAATATTATTTAATGAATTTTTTAGTTTGAATTTTCCTTTATATGAGGAGATATTTATTAAATTCAAACATAGGTTTAAGCGAATTATTCTAGAGAATACGTACATCACAAAATAAAAAATAATTATAATACTCCCTAACAATGTATTCTGCAATAGAAATAAACTCTTAAATCAATATTATTTAATGAATTTTTTAATTTGAATTTTCCTTTCTATGAGTAATATTTCTTAAATTCAAACATAGGTTTACTCGAATTATTCTAGAGAATAAATGCATCACAAAATAACGAATAATGATATCACTCCCTAAGAATGTATTCTGCAATAGAAATAAACTCTTAAATAAATATTATTTAATGAATTTTTTAGTTTGAATTTTCCTTTATATGAGGACATATGTCTTAAATTCAAACATAGGTTCACGTGAATTATTCTAGAGAATACGTACATCACAAAATAACAAAAAATTATAACACTCCCTAACAATGTATTCTGCAATAGAAATAAACTCTTAAATCAATATTATTTAATGATTTTTTTAATTTGAATTTTCCTTTATATGAGTAATATTTCTTAAATTCAAACACAGGTTTACTCGAATTATTCTAGAGAATACATACATCACAAAATAACGAATAATGATATCACTCCCTAAGAATGTATTCTGCAATAGAAATAAACTAAATTCTACTGCTGATTTTAACCTTTAATCATAGATAATGAAATATTTCTCCAAAATATCAGGATTTAACTTCATAAGTCAACACAGAACATTATTTCCTCTCCTGATATCCTGATATTTCCATTGAATAATGTTCCTATTAAATGCAAGACGTACTTTAACAGAGTATTTGTATGAGGTGATCATCTTCAACTGAAATATCAGAAATAATATTTGGCTTCCGTGAATACTTTTCTGAATATTTCTGACAGTATATCCTCGTAGTGTGATGCTTTCAAATAAATCAAACATAGCAAGAAATATAGAGAAAAGGTAGCTCACACACATATATATTCATGCATGAAACGTGTAACATTTTCCAAAATAAATTGTCTAAAACAAAATAAATGAGGGACAGTATCTAAAACATGAAAACGCAATGCATAGCATAAAAGAATACTGATGGTATGATGTAGAGCCTATAGAATTTTCTCAAGCTATAAAAAGGAAGATTATGTTTATAAAAAATCCCTTTCAAAGTATAAATTTCAAGATAGAATTTTATGACGTACTTTTTCTCCGTCTACATGCTTAAACTTCATATTTTTTTCTTTATTTTACTGTATAACATAGATATGTGTCGATTTTTATTTATGAAAGGTGATGTAAAAAGCCTTAGTGAAGTTTTAAGCTGTGGAAGATTTAAAACTCGAAGGTTTACTTTTGCAGAGCCTTGCAGCTTAGAAAATTTATTTTTTATGATGTAGGTCACAAAGTAAACATTTTATCTCACATGCAACATGTTCTTCTTTAAGTATCAAAGCTATCTTCATTAATATAAAATTAAATTTTCTTAATTTAAAAAGGATCAAAGCTAGATCCTAGAAATCCTTTCAAAAAAGAGCAAATTAATGCTAAACTAAATTCATAGAAGAGATTATTCTTAGATTTTAAAAGTTTCCTATTGATCACAACGTTGTTAATGAATAAGAAATTTTGAAATTCCCTAAATATCTTAAAAACCTTTGTAAAGTTTGTAAAGTTTGTAATCTTAACAGTCATTCCGTCATGAATATTTTTTGATCACCTTGAAATACTAATGAATGCAATAAATATCTTTGTACGGATATTTTCCCAGCTGCTACACTCCAGAATTCTATTCCAAAGAAAATCAAAGCCCCTCTCGACAAAACACACAGAGCACGCCCTGCGGAGACTGTTGCAAACATACACACCACCAGCATAAAATAGGCAACCTTGGACCTAGGTTTTACCCTTGTTTACCTCTATTTTGTTTCACAGGTTCAAAATGAATTTGCCTGATACAAGCGTTTTTTTATGAAAACCTAACTGAACCAGAAAGTGTATATAAATACTTTCTAGTTCCGGTAGGGTTGCAGTTGTTCTGCAACTGGTTCCTCCGACTAGTCATCAGATACGTAACACCAGTCCGTGGTCTTTCTTTAATCATAATCTTTAAACAGCTGAGTCAAGAATCCCTGAGGTTAGAAAAAATCATCACAGACAGAAAAGCCGATGCTTTCGAAACACGATATCAGAGCGATCACGTGATTTCTTTCTAAACAACTGCTCTCATACACAATAGCCTACCTAAATTTTGATAATCAGGACTACTTATCTAATGAATAAAAAAGGCTCTGCATTATTTTCCCATCTTTTGAGAATATAACTTTTGTGAGAGCTCTCTCTCTCTCTCCTTCTCATGTTGTTTTGAAAACGTAAACTACAAAACTGTGTAACTTGAATATGTAACATGGCTTTCAAAGAAATATCCTCCTCCTCACTCCCCTCCGAAAAAAATAATTATTCAGGTATAAACCTTTATCGTTATTTTTTATCGAAGACTTTGTTTTTGCAAAATGGCTGTTTGGGATTATTTAAAACGTGATAATTTTGCAATAAAAAAATATTCCGCTATGTAAGTTGTTAATTTTCATTAATCAGAATACTAGTTGCTTCCGAACAACTAAAAGTTGAAAGTAGGAGAGATATCAAAATATTTCTTACGCGAAAAGGAAAGTTCAAAGCTTTTACTGTTTCGGAATTGATCTAATTGTTGTTAACAGAAAAATTCAGCATTGGTTTAAACCATGTATAGAGGAGTGGCATATATTCGAGACTAACTTTCTTGGCTGAAAATGTCCATGCAATGCAAATGACATGAGTAACTAAGAGTTATCAAAAGTTAGACAGATACAGCGATGCTTTCACTCAGAAAGGAAAAACCGTATAGCAAGCGGATTTTCCTTTGGTGAACAAACAGCAGTCTTCTCTGAGCAATTAAAAGCGACCTGCTTTTACATTGCATGAGAAGTGGTGTGGAAAGGAACCCGCAGAAAATAGAAAACATTTCGGACTGATATTAATCACTTACACTATCTCACCCGAAAAAATTCGCATTCCGCGAGTTTCACTGTTTTATTTGTGTTCTGTTTGTGTTCTGTTTACGCGACAGTGAATTATCAGCGACATTCTATGCGCTGTATAAAACGTGCCTTAAATCTCAAATTGATTGATTTGATTGGCGAACTGATGTAAAAGACATTCATTTTCTCAGCTTAAGTGCAAAAATAATGCTAAGTTGTACTGAATGGCAACTTCAGCTAGAACTATTACAATTTTAAATTGAACAAAAGGAGACTAACCAAATACTCGGAGTTTTAATGTAAGAGACCACCAAAAACATTTATGGTTAACTGGATCGAAAACCAAAACGAACAGTAGTGTTGACTGCATTTGCTTTATTTTACTGAAACAGTGCCTTGGAATAGGACACGCTTTAGTTTAAAATTTTACGTCCCGGCTTTCGATAAAACCTTATAAATCAGTCCTTGACAAATGAGTTTTCAAAGTTTCACAGCCTTTTGGATCTCAAAGAGCGAATCTAGAACAAATACTCCTGAGCAACTAGCTGTTGTTTTTTTAGTACGAAAATAAATTCTTGTAAATTTGAAAAGTTGCGAAGAAGAAATTATTCATTCGGAAGGAGAGAAGAGGGAGGATTGGGACAAATATAAACAATAAAAATTCAAAAGCAAAGTATTCAGATCCTTCTAATCGTAATAATTTGATATTATATTAGCAAGATCACGTACCTAAAATATATTACATCTGAAAAATTAACTTTTAAAAACAGTACAGAACGTGAAGTGGCAGTAAAATAGCCCATGTCTTGAACCTAATATAAGTCACTGATAAAAAGTTTCCTTCCAAGGGAAAAAAATGTTAATTTGTTTTTGATTAATTTACTTAGAAACAATAAGAAGGTAGTAAAATGATCTTTTCCATTAAAATTAATGCTAGAATGCAGTAACTGTAATAAATAGCCTAAAGAAATTTGCTTCCTTTCCCCCTTTCGAGCCGTAACGGTAAATCGTGAAAACTTTTGTAGATACGTTGCAATCGATCGAACATTATTGAACTTTCTTACAGAATCATTTTAGTGTCAAGATTTATTTGGCCGAAGATGTAGTCGAGCGAAGGTGAAAAGAGGGGTTGTTTCCGAAAACTAATTCAGAAAGTTGCGATAGCCTTTTGTGAATGTCGTTGCGTTAAATTTGATTTTATACTTGGGTTAAAAACTTTTCTTGAAAGAGAAGTACAAAACAAAAATGTGGAATTAAACTGTAATGAAAGAACTCTTGATAAAAATGCAGGGCACGTTTTTATAAAAAGTTAATTCAATATAAGTTCTCCATTTAAGCACAGAATTTTGACAATAGCAATTTTTTACTCCCGAAATAAAATCGGTTGCACCAGTGAAGGAAAAACTTTAGTACTTTATCAAAATGAAAGCTTCCTTTGAAACCACAATTTTTTTTTTCTTTTGTGCCTGTAGTCATTCGCAGCTCAAACTAAAAAAAGTCTTAAATTATAGATTCATTCTGTCCGGAGACATAATATAAAAAAAATAATACTTTTAAGAGATTAAATAGAATTCTTTTATAATTACCAAATGATTATCACCTGATAATTATAAGATATTTTATAAAATACAAAGGCGATGAGGTTAAATAGAATCAAAACTAAAATTGAGTTTACAAAATAGAAAAACTCTCATACAATCAACGAGTTTAAAAACACACTTATACCATAGATATTGAAAAGATAAGAAGCTTATATTTTTTCTGATGATGTTTTATTGAGTATAAACAAATGCTAAGCTCAATAATTATATATAGATGCTACAGACACCCATCTCTCGAGTGTGCACTTCCTCTGATGCTACTACAAATTCACGATGAGAGACGATACAGGAAAAACAGCTCATCCCTACTCCAAGTTATTTCAAAGTCAGATCATCAGAAATGTTATTTAATTAATTTAATTAGACTAGTGGAATTGACAATATCATAGGATTTCCGTTGACTGGGCTTGTATATATATATATATATATATATATATATATATATATATATATATATATATATATATATATATATATATATACACACTCAAGAGCCAAAACATTATGACCACCCCTACAATTTGCAATGAATTCGCCTGGATGACGTGGAAGGCACGTGATCAGGTGGAAGTGGAATTTAACTGCTGCTGGAGAGTCTGAAGAATCATTCTTTCACTTACTACTGTGTGTGATGGGAAAGGCTGCGGATCTAAGCGACTTTGATAGAGGGCAGATTGTAATGGCTCGAAGGCTCGGAACAAGTATTTCCGAAGCTGCACGATTCGTGGGTTGTTCGCGACCTACATTTGTTAGTACTTATGCAAAGTGGATGAATGACGGTGAAACCAGCAGTAGACGATATGGTGTTGGACGTCCACACGCTATCAAAGAAAAAGGTCGTCGGAGACTGTCTCGCATGGTGAAGCAAAACCGGAGCCAGACAGTGGCTCAGCTGACAGCCCAATACAATGCAGCGCCAAGTAGAATAGTATCGCAGCACACTGTTCAGCGGACACTGTTGGATATGGGGCTACGCAGCAAACGTCCCACTCGCGTGCCTTTGCTGACCAAGCGTCATCGCCAACTGCGCCTGCGCTGGGCCCGGAAACATCGCGACTGGTCCATGGATCAGTGGGAGAGAGTTGCCTGGTCAGATGAATCACGGTTTGTCATTCATCACGCCGATGGCCGTGTCAGGATACGCCGTCTTCCAGGCGAACTGTTGCTCCCTCAATGTACAGTAGGTCATACACAGGCCGGTGGTGGTGGTATTATGCTTTGGGGGACGTTCTCTTGGGCGTCTCTGGGACCCGTGGTTGTGGTAGAGTAGACCATGAATGCTACAGGGTATCTGAACATCATTGCGGACCAGTTGCACCCTTACATGACCTCTGTTTTTCCAGCTGGAAATGGAATGTTCCAACAAGACAACGCCCCGTGTCACAAGGCTAAAATTGTGTTGGAGTGGTTCCAGGAACATGATGCTGAATTCCAGTTAATGTCCTGGCCGCCTAACTCACCGGATCTCAATCCGATAGAACACATTTGGGATGTCATGGGACGTCAGCTCAGAGTTCAAAGACCACCAATTCGCAATATCTCGGATTTGCGTGACCGTTGCTTAAACATCTGGTGCAATCTATCTCCGGCCATCTACCAGGGACTTGTGGCATCCATGCCAAGGCGGGTGGAAGCTGTGTAGCGCGCCAAAGGTGGGCCAACTCGTTATTGACAGGTGGTCATAATGTTTTGGCTCTTGAGTGTATATATATATACAGTGGAATCTCGATCGATCGTTTTCCGAATCATCGTTTTACCGTATGTGTCGTGTTTTTCACCCAGTCCTGACGAACATATTGCTTTGTTATGTTCCCGCATCTATAGTTTTCTCGCATTTATCGGTCAGTTCAGACGGTCCCTTGAAAAACGATAGATCGAGATTCCACTGTATATATATATATATATATATATATGTATATATATATATATATATATATATATATATATATATATATATATATATATGTGTGTGTGTGTGTTTGTATGTGTATATATCTATATATATGTATGTATGTATATACAGAGTGGTTACAATTAAAGTTCCACTGTGAAATGGTCATAAAAGGAAAACTACTGGACCAAATGTTATCAAACTTGGTAATAGTTTAAAGGAGGTCATGGGAATTTCTTTTCCGCAAAAAAAGTTCAAAAACTCACCACCAGGGTGGAAATGGCGCTGTATGCAATATTGTTAAATAAAATAAGTGTCGGAATCTAACTTAACCTTTTATTACACGGGTTTAGCATTTTGTATACCCTTAAGAAACATTGACCTAAAGAAAATTACCATTTAAAGTGTGCGAATTCCGGAAATCGATTTCTTACATATCGCTAATTTGTGAATTTTGAAGCCTGAATTCGGCCCTAAGACAGGAATATATCGGTTTAAAACGTTTTTAATCGTTTAAACACACCAGAAAGATTAAACATATTTTAAACCGATGTCTTCATGTCTTATTTCGTTTAACAATATTGCATACAGAGCCATTTCCCCCCCTGGTGGTGAGTTTTTGAACTTTTTTTGGGGGGGCGGAAAAGAAATTCCCATGACCTCCTTTAAACTATAGCCAAGTTTGATAACATTTGGTCCAGTAGTTTTCCTTTTATGACCATTTCAAAGTGGAACTTTAATTATAACCACCCTGTATGTATATATATACATATATATATATATATATATATATATATATATATATATATATATATATATATATATATATCAATCTCTATCTCTCTCTCTATATATAGATTGATAGATATACGTATATCCTGCGACGGCTTGTTTCCTTGTTCTTGTTGAGTGGTGGAGCCCATTACTATTAAAGATGTTTCCTGGCATTCAGACACTTAAATATAAATATATACCGTATACAGTAGAATCTCGATCGATCGTTTTCGGATCCATCGTTTTTCCGTATGTGTCGTTCATTTTATCCAGTCCCAACGATCATATTGCTTTGTTATGTTTCCGCATCTATCGTTTTCCCGCATTTATCGTTCATTTCAATCGGTCCCTTGAAAAACTATAGATCGAGATTCCACTGTATATATATATATATATATATATATATATATATATATATATATATATATATATATATATATATATATGTACTATATATACAGTATGTTGAATAAATGTTTAATTTTTTCTGCAATTAAGGAGTGAAGTAGAGGTTTAACAGATCGATTTTAAATAACACGTTTACACATTTTTAGTTAGCGGGAGATTTATTTTTTTCTCTTTTAACTGCAGAACAGCTAGAATTAATGAAAAATCAATGTTTTTCTGCCGTTTCATAAGTTTTCAAGGCTCTAGGGTACGTTTTTACTCATGTCACTTCGTAAGCAATAAATATGGTGTGTTGGTATGCCTTCCCATATATTATACACGAGTTATCAAAAATTAAGGAAAAATCACAAAAAAAAGCGATAACACGTTCAAAACTAGGCCAATATGTTTAAAATTTGAATATGTTATTAAGTAAAAGGTGCTGAACAATACTACATTAAGCAAAATAGTGGCGCTGCAATCGGAATACGTCATTTGCGAGAAGCATGAAAGTGCATGTCTCAGAGCAAGGCGACAATTGTCACTGCGACGCTGAGATTAGACATCTGGCATATCCAAATTGTAACAATGACCTCCAGGCATCATCTGACCGAAAAACTGCGATGGCGAGCTATTGGGAGACTAGAAGCAGGACAAAGTCAGACAGAAGTGGCCAGATACCTAAATGTGAGTCCGTCTGTGGTTCATAGACTTTGGAAACAATTTCTAATCACGGATTCGGCATCCAAGAGGTTCAGCCAAGGACGACCATACGTTACGACGAGTGCCGATGACCGATATTTGTCATCATGTACAAGAAGGAATAGAACTGCAACTCCGGTAGACGGCTTCAAGAAGGTGGTCTTTTTGTGAGGCGACCAGCCATTTGCGTCCAGCTCACGTCACGCCATAGATGGGAACGTTTGCAGTGGGCCCGTCAACATGTCCACTGTACGCGTGATCAATGAAGGGATGTTCTCTTTACGGATGAGTCCAGGTTTAGCCTCCAAAGCGATAGTAGGCGTATTTTGATTTGAAGAGAACCTGGAACTCGTTTTCATCCATCACATATCCGTGAAAGAGATGCATATGGTTCAGAAACTGTCTGTGTTTGGGGTGGTATCTCTTTGGGTGGACGCACAGACCTTGAGTAATCCCTATTTTTGTGACTTTTCTTTAATTTTTGATAACCAGTGTGTATAAAAAATTGCTTGCCTTCATTTATAAAGATGTTTTTATCTCCTACTGTTTTTAGCGAGAAAATTTTTCTACAGCATTTTAATTAAAATTTGCGACGCTAAGAACTCCTTTCACGCTTCTCTACCGTTTCTGTAAAGATTCTTTAGGTTATTTTAATTTTCACATAAAAACACTACAACGAACAGAAATTGATCAATATTATTTTCCTTTCGTTCTTCGAAAGCCGCGGTGTTTTGTGTGTGCGATTAAACCAAAAGATCATATTTCCTTCCTTTTGTTCACCATTTAAAAAGCTTTGGGGTTGATAGAGTCTCGGACGCATGATTTTCATCTGTAAATATATATATATATATATATATATATATATATATATATATATATATATATAATAGGAGGTATTTATAAATCTCTATCAATATACTATATGACTTGAAATAAAGATTTGTTTTAAAATTAAATTTAATAAGAGGACAAGATCAATTCTTTAATCAAAATTTGATTAATTATTTGTGTAACTTTAATTGCTAAATATTTTTCATAATGCTTTGAAGAATCTGAGTTTTTATGTTTATTTTCTTGTATAGAAAAGATTTGCATTTGTGCATTACTATGGATACATTTTTATCAAATTTCCTTTCTTGGTGTTCAATATTATGTAGTTTTTTGGTATGGTGCTCATTTTTGTTTCCAGTTTGGTTAATTTATAAATACATATCTGTATGTAAGTTTGTATATGTACATGCATGTACTGATTGCAATACCGCACCAAAATTCAATACCAGTATTCAGAATTTTTCCAAACGTTATACCTGGATACTGGTATTAATAGCGGTATTAGGAATTTCTCAAAAAAGATGCAAAAGCACAGTTGTTTTTTTTTGCCATGTTAATTAGATTTTGCAAAAAATGCATAAACTATAAAAATATAAACAATTTTGTTATGTATAAATATAAAATAGAGAAAGAAATGTTATAATCTAATATTATTAATAATAGCTGTAAAATAATACACTGCTTGACAATTGCTAAGGAACAACTGGGTTTTTCAAACTAGCGTTCCCGACAGCAGACCAATCACAGTAAAATGAAATGCAGAGGGTGTAATAGGGCAGGTCCTGTTATCTGTATAAAAGGCAGTGCGCAAAAATTCTTTATTCATTCGAAAGTTCATGCAGTTAGGTGTTTGACGAAAATAGCGCCGTAGGTTGTTGGAAGTTATTTCTGGGAAAATCAGTGTGGTGTGGCAATAATTAAGTGCAAAATGTCTGCAAGACATCATTTGAGTGCGTACGATCGTGGACGAGAAGTTGGACGGCTCGAAGCAGGACAAAGTGTCACTACTGTGGCCAGAGTAATGTGAGTGGAAAAAAGTGTCATATCGCGATTGAAAAAGGCCGCTGAAGGCGGAAATGCTATTCGAAAGCATGCCGGTGGTCGTGGAAGGAACACCACACCACAAGAGGATCGATATGCATCCCTAGTGGTGAAAAGGAACTTACATCTCACTCCTAGTCAGATAGCTGCAGACCTTGCAACCGCTACCCATACAAATGTATCAGCCAGAACCATTTCTAGGCGATTAAATCATGTTCGTTTGTATGCACGGAAGCCTGTTCAATGCATCCCACTTCAACCACGCCATCGTCGAGAAAGATTACGTTGGTGTAAGGAACATATTGGTTGGGGTCAGCAAGAGTGGTCCAAGTGAGTGGTGTTCTCTGACGAATCCCGTTTCACTGTGACAAGTGATTCTGGCCAACAGTTAGTGTGGAGAGAGAGGGGAAAACGTTATGCACCACAGAATGTTCAGGAACGTCATTGGTATGGCCATGGCGTGATGGTGTGGGCAGGCATTATGCACAATGGCAAAACATCGCTTCAAATCTTTGAGCGAGGTACCGTTACATCGCAGCGGTATTGCAGAGAGATTGTTCTGGATCATGTTCGTCTTTTTAGGGGTGTGGTAGGTCCAGATTTTCTGTTTATGGACGACAATGCGTGCTCACACAGGACCGCTGATGTATCGGACACACTAGAAAGTGAAAATATTGAACGTATGACATGGCCTGCTTACTCTCCTGGCCTAAATCCTATAGAGCATGCCTGGGATGCTCTTGACAGACGTGTTTCTCAAAGAACTCGCCTTCCTCGAACCTTGCAAGAACTGAAAATCGCCTTGAGAAAGGAGTGGGACAATATCCCCCAAGGACTCCTGAATACTTTAGTAGACAGCATAAAAAACAGATGCAAAATGTGCACTAGTGTCCGATGAGGTCATTCACCTTACTAAGGTACTCATAACTGTTTCATTCTGGCAAGAAGACCCATTTTTCGTGGCTGTTTGGAAATGCTCCAGAGCATCTTTTTTGTTTTTCGTTTTCTTCTTTTTCCATGTGGCGAAATCTGTACCATTTTTAATAAATAATGCACTGTATCGCTACTAAATATGTACTAAGTTTCATTTCTTCAATCAATGTCTATTATAAAATATTCCGAAAAATGTGATTGTTCCTTAGCAATTGTCAAGCAGTGTAATTTATAACATTAGAAACAAACAATATAAATAAAAAATAAATTAGTATTACAATACAATGACACTTTAGTACAACACTTTAGTATTACAATACAATGAAGTAACAAAACATTTAGTCTTATTACTGAGAAGAGTAAATATCACATACAAATTTTGTTGTGCAGTCTGTTATATAATATTTATCATTAAAGAAAAACAACTAATGTCTTAAGTATATTTTTGAAATGTGATCGTGAAACACATAATGAATCTATTAAACTGTCATTAAGCAGGGAATATATTTTTGTGCACAAATTACCCGCAGTTAAAAATACACTTTCAGCATCTACGCTGGTTGCTGGTACTGTTAATTATGAGTGATATACTTACTCTAAATATTTGCCTCAAAGTCCTTAATTTCGGTCTCTCGTTTGACGGTTTTGAATAAATCTATTTTTGTATTACTTTTGTATCATTGTTTGTAACATTTTTTTCCTTTATAGCTAATACCGGTATTGGTATCACTAATCGAAACGCAACGAAAATGAGACAGCGAATTATTTATGTTAGTACTGCCACATCAACGAAAAAAAATACTTACTTCAAATAAATAACAGTAGATGGTCAATAATTTAAGTCAAAACTTTTAATAAAATATATTTATTATTTATAGTAATACCGAAATGCCGGTATTTATTAGCAAATACCGGTTTTAGGAAATAGCAAAATAGCACGAAATACCAGTATTCTATATACCGGTATACCGGTATTGCAATCACTATATAATGGTATATATAGTGGTATAATCAATGTCTTGATTTCTATAACTATAATATATCTTAATTCACTTTAGCCTTTTTATTTAAAATATTTAATTTTTTTAGCCCCATCATCTTGTGGACAAGAAATCAGCAGTTCAGGGTCCAAGAATGGCACTTTTACAAGTCCTAATTATCCAGAACCTTACCCTTCCAACGTTTATTGTATCTACAAATTCACAGGAAAGCCTAGGGAAAGAGTTCAAGTCAGCTTTACAGACTTTGATCTCTACTTGCCACACGAGCCGCCAAGAGAGTAAGTAACAGAAAGTTTTTTAATAAATAAAATATGATCAATCAATTTGTCTGTACTTTCCTAAAATGCCACTATAATTTTTTTTCTAGTTCTATTTCCTTGTCTAGGTAGCAATAACGTAAACGCGTGGAACATGGAATCATTATAGGGAAAGATTTTTATGAGTTTGGAAACAGTAAAATTTTTCCCTATTAGAGGTGAACGGTCGGTTGAAATAATTTCACATATTAAATGTTCTTCGTAGATGGGTGTTTAAAGTCCCTTTAATGGCTCATTAGTAACGGTGCGAACATCAGGGTAGCCTAGTGTATTTAACGAAACATCCTTATAATTATGTTTCAGGGTGCTTTAAACATTTACTCTGTTCCCGCTTTACCAGGAATTCAAATCAGTGTATATGAATTTAACATTTCGCAATCGTAAGTCTTAGCAAGAAGACGCATTTTTTTCCAATATATGATTTTAAAGGTATTTCAGATGTATATATTAAAGTTTTAATACCAGGAAAATTGCATTTCACAAACTACATACTTTGAAACCCAGAAACAAAATTCTAACAACTGACTAAATTACATCACTAAATCTTTACTTCCTGGTTAGCTTAGAACCTAAAACATCTGATTTTGAATCCTATATACCCTTGAGAGCTTAAAGTGAGCTTATCATTAGACTATGAGGCTTACAAAGGGCTTTTACAAAGCAACAAAATTGCAAATGATAGATCCTTAAAATATGGAATGCGCAATATTGGAAAATTTATATGTATCATGGTATTACACTCTTAGACAAAAAAAAAACGACGCAACAAGAAGGGGTAATGCAAATTGGGCACAACTTGATATGCATACAGGTTTCAACGGAAAATGCAAAATTTTAAAGTTTGGCGGCCAATGAATGAACATGTGACGCTGCAGCGCATCTTAATTGCGCAACTTGCAGGATATTAAAGAGGAGAAATTTCGATTCCATTTCATAAATTCTTTGCGAATTTCATTCCGTGTACTCAGGTAGACAGTAAATATGCCTCGCATATAGGTGCGCGAGCAATATTCGCAGATGTCAGCATTTGAGAGAGGACGTGTAATTGGTCTCAAAGAAGCCTGTTGGTCTAATCGGCGAATCGCTCGACATTTGGATAGGAGCGATGCCCCTATTAGACGATGTTGTCAGGAATCGGTGAACCATGGCTGAACACAGCGTCAAGAAGGAAGCGGTCGGCCTAGAGAAACGACAGAATGTGAGGACCGAGCAATCATCAGAGAGGCACTCACAGCCCCAGATTCATCATTATCATCGATCGTATATGTAACTGGTGCTTAACCACAAGGACCATTCATAGGCGGCTCAAAGAAAGGCGGCTGAGCTCACGGCGCCCCTTGCGCCGACTACCATTGACCTCTTTACATCGACAAGCCCGTTTGAAGTGGTGTCGGGCTCATTCGACTTGGAATGTCACTGACTAGAGTAGAATTGTCTTCAGTGAGGAGTCCCGCTTCGAACTGAACCCCGATGACCAGCGAATACGTGTCTGGAGACGCCTCGGACAGCGGTGGGATACCAACCTGACTGTCTTCCGCTATACGGGCCGACAACCAGGAATGGATGGTCTGGGGTGCCATTTCATTTCCTAGCAGGACCGCTTTGGTTGTCATCCGCTGCATCCTTACAGCACAGCGGTGCGTCGATGATATTCTATGCCCCGTTTTGTTGCCCTTCATATCACGCCATCCTGACTTACATTTCAGCAAGATAATGTACGACCGTACACGGCGAGAGTTTCTACTGCTTGTCTTCGTGCTTGCCCAACGCTACCTTGGCCAGCAAGTCACCGGATCTCTCCCCCATTGAGCACATTTGGAGCATTATGGGCAGGGCCCTCCAACCAACTCGGGATTTTGCGATCTAACGCGCAAATTGGACAGAATTTCGCACGATATCCCGCAGAAAGCCATCCGCCTCCCCTATTATTCAATGCGAAGCCGAATAACTGCTTGCATAAGGGCCAGAGGGAGACCAACGCGTTATTGACTTTTCCACTTTGTGAATCTCTTAAATAAATCATCCAATTTTCTCAAATTGTAATCATTTGTTTTTCTGTACATATTGTAACGTCCTCGGTGGAAAATGAGACACACGAGAGACAATTATATTACACAGAGCTTGTATTTATCAAATAAAAATTTACAGTATGTACAAGGCAGAGAGTCTAGGCTCCTCTGCATATGAGAGGTTCTATAGGAACCAAAATATCTTTTACAAAAAAAAATCTCTCAACAGAGATGTCTCTCTCCCAAAGTCACTAGGACTAGCCCGGGAGGCAAGAGAGGATTTTCAGGCCTTAGATCCACACAGCGCACATTCGGCCCTGCTTGTCGACGGAAAAAAAAACCCGAGACTCAACACCAGCCACCTCTCTCCAGGCAGACACCCACGAACTGCTATCTCCTTTTGTTTTTTCAGCCAGCTGGTCGGGGGGGGGCGCAGGAGCGACCCACGATGGTTTCTTGGAACCGGGCAGAATTCGTAAAGGGGTGGGCTTTTGCTTGGGTGGCCGTTTTTCCCCGAAAAGGGCCAAGACGTAACAATGTACATCACATCTACCGATTTTTGTCCCATTCGGATAACTCCTTCTTGGTGCGTCAATTTTTTTTGTCTAAGAGTGTAATACATTAATTAATGCGTGAGTCATTTCATTTTCTATTGTCTTACTCTGTTGTACGTTTTAAAATTTAATTTATAATTTTATTCGAAGACCTTACTGGTTTTCAATTGAAATACATTGACAATGATAATTTTGTAGGATCATCAGAGACATAAAAAAGCATATTGTTTAGAATTTCAATAACTATTTAGTATTAGAAATATAGAAAGCATCACAAGGGACATCAATAATAAAGAATTGGGGATCTAATTTATTCAACAACTGTCAAGCCGCTGATGAAACACAGAAGGCCTGTATTAGGCGAAGGAAGTAATGTAACGAATACAGTAATACCCAACCAATAATTGTGAACAACTAATTTGAATTCATTTATCCGATTTTATATAGGCTATTTCAGTGTAGTTTATTATATTGGAAAAAAAACCAAGGAGGCTTATAATTCTGATAGCTTAATGTATTATCTTAAACATAGGCATTAACATGATTAATTGATTATTAGTATTAATTATTAGTAGCGGAAAACACAGCAAGAACATCGCGGCGATTGACATTTATAGTTTAATTAATAACTAGTTGTGTCAGGATGCGAAACAGAAATACAGTAACCACCGTTTATAGTGATCAGTGTTTATAAGAATCAACCGTTTATAAGAATCAATATCGCAAAAACAAAAACAAATGTATTATTTCCATGTTAAAATTTTCGCTTTAAAGAATCAATCCACCGGTTTTAAGAATCAGCCTACACTCTTCGCTTTCCTTTCATTTTTCCAAAAAAGCCACTTAAACACTCAAAAGTCATGAAGTTCTTTCTTTATTTTTTTTAAAGAAAGAGTGATAAGATGGGATGGAATACAGTCGTAAAATATATACCTTTCTTTGTTAGACATAACATAATAGTTTCCCCTTAAACGCTTTAGCACAACACTGTCCTATTAGCTTGACCCGGGGGCATCTTTATCCGTCCGGGTTCAATTTCACTTTTCTCCACTGACAAACAAAAATAAGGACTCTTTTTTCCCACATCCTACATTTTGGTCGCAGCTTCCTGTACCCTGAAACACATAAATCTTCGGCGAAGTGTCCACTATCACTTTGGAAAACGTGACATTAGTATATTCAGCACGTTATCAAACCGTGAAACGTAAGCTAGAAGGTGAATCTTCGTCTGAGACTATTGGTATTGAAAGAGATATAAACAGACTCCTGAAAACTTCATTACGTCAAACTACCATAGAAAACTTTTTCTTGCACCCTTCCTGTAGTTGAAATGTTAAACCTTCAAGCAGGTATGTTGTAACAAATATTGGATTTTTTTCTTCTCTTATTATAATCATGTGTATCTACTTATAGGTCAAGAAATTAAGTTGTATTTTTAAAATTGTAAACAATAATTTTAATAAAAGATAATTAACGTAAATTAAAGCGTTTTTTATGGTAAAATATCTAATATATGTATATATAGATGTGTGTGTGCCTGACCAAAAACCTAAATATCGGCTATAAGAATCAACCGCTTATAAGAATCAAAAACAGTAATAACAAACGTGATTCTTATAAGCGGAAATCACTGTATATGGCAGGGAGATATGCAGATTGGGCCTATAAGTAACAACACTAGTCGTGTGTGAGTCATGAAGAAGTATATGAAGATCTGACCATACCTTAAAGTTACCGAGTCGTATCGGCAATATAGTAACTTGACTGTTTTGTCCTTATTATCCGCTCCTCAGAATGTCTGGGCTGAGGATCCAGAAATTAAGTGTAAAACCTAAATTGAAGGTTGCAGGGTATCCCGGTGATTCCTATTTTTAGTGAAACTTCTCTTTCAAGTATGTGTACCATGCAGTTTTATCACGTGCAAGTTATCTAAATTATGCACCATTTGTTCACTAACATTTGAAAGGACTTAGGTCTTTCTATCCTGGATTGAACTGACTTCATCCCGTGAGTCTTAAGTAATAGATTAGACATTTAGACTGAATTAGAATTTTTTCCTTGCTGGCGTTCTTGTCCGCTATTCCTTGCTGATGACCTCGTAATAAGGATGAAACCTAGGTCCACGGCTGTTGTGTACATTGGAGATGACTGCATAAGTGACCCCTTTTACACCACATGCAATTTTATAATACATACTTTGGTTCTGTGAGACTGTTAATCCCTTAAATATATTGCGATTGTTTAAAATGAAATAAGTTGTACTTATTTGTTATTATGAAATATTTTTAAAACGTTCTGATTACTATCTTGAGTTAATTTTAGTTAAGAAATATTACATTATATTTTTTAATGCATCAAAATTAAATTTTCCAAATATGTTAATCAAATATATCAAAAATTCACTATAGTTTTAAATTTTTAATTACAAAATGAATTTTTAATTTTTCAATTATTTAAAGTGCCAACTTATTAGCATACATTAAATGAAATTCTTTTTGTGTTGACTGGTATGTAAATCTGACATTCTACATCTTCCTTCTTTTTTTTTTTGTATTCTGTATTTTAATATATATCGTGTCGCTTTTTTTATCGTATATCGTAATTTTACTGGTCTAGAAAAATTAAAATATAAAAATGCCATTTCCCTCATTCTCTTTCCATTTGTTCCTTTTATCATTATCTTGATTTTCAGTGATGAAAATATCAAATCCTTGACAATTTCCGTTTCAGTGAACAGTTTTTCCAGAACTGTCTGTTTAGTTTTTCTTTGATTATTTTTATTATTATTTATATATCTACACTTGTTTCACATCACCGAACTCCCTTTTATCATATATATATTCCAAACTTGATTTCATAAATTATATTTTCTATTTTTATATATTCTATTTTTATATATTCTATTTTTATATTTTCTATTTCTATTCTATTTTTCTAAGTAGCTGTGCTAAAAAAGGAACAGTTCTAAGAAGCAGTTCTAAGTACAGCTCTAAGTAGCTGTGCTAATTAACTGTGCAAGTAAAATGCCAAATTATTAACATACATTTATTGAAATGCTTTTGGTGTTAACTGGTATGTAAACATACCGTGTCACTTTTTAATCGTATATCGTAATTTTACTGGTCTAGAAAAAAAATGAAATATAAAAGTGCCATTTCCCTCATTCTCTTTCCATTTGTTACTTTTATTATTACCTTGATTTGTAGTGATGAAAATATTAAACTCTTGGCAATTTCCGTTTCAGTGAACAGTTTTTCCAGAACTGTCTGTTTAATTTTTCTTTCATTTCTTTTATCATTTATATACCTAAACTTGTTTCATATCGCTGAACTTCCTTTTATTTTATATATTCAAAAATTAAAATATAAAAATGCCATTTCCCTCATTCTCTTTCCATTTGTTCCTTTTATCATTATCTTGATTTTCAGTGATGAAAATATCAAATCCTTGACAATTTCCGTTTCAGTGAACAGTTTTTCCAGAACTGTCTGTTTAGTTTTTCTTTGATTATTTTTATTATTATTTATATATCTACACTTGTTTCACATCACCGAACTCCCTTTTATCATATATATATTCCAAACTTGATTTCATAAATTATATTTTCTATTTTTATATATTCTATTTTTATATATTCTATTTTTATATTTTCTATTTCTATTCTATTTTTCTAAGTAGCTGTGCTAAAAAAGGAACAGTTCTAAGAAGCAGTTCTAAGTACAGCTCTAAGTAGCTGTGCTAATTAACTGTGCAAGTAAAATGCCAAATTATTAACATACATTTATTGAAATGCTTTTGGTGTTAACTGGTATGTAAACTTACATACATTCTCGCCACTCTCCTCCGTTTTTATCCTGCATTTGAAAACATACCGTGTCACTTTTTAATCGTATATCGTAATTTTACTGGTCTAGAAAAAAAATGAAATATAAAAGTGCCATTTCCCTCATTCTCTTTCCATTTGTTACTTTTATTATTACCTTGATTTGTAGTGATGAAAATATTAAACTCTTGGCAATTTCCGTTTCAGTGAACAGTTTTTCCAGAACTGTCTGTTTAATTTTTCTTTCATTTCTTTTATCATTTATATACCTAAACTTGTTTCATATCGTTGAACTTCCTTTTATTTTATATATTCCAGACTTGATTTCATAAGTTATATTTGCTATTTTTATACAGATCTAAGTAGCTGTGCTAAAAAAGTACAGTTCTGAGAAGCAGCTCTAAATACAGCTCTAAGTATCTGTGCTAAAAAGTACAGTTCTAAGTAGCAGCTCAAAGTGCAGCTCTAAGTAGCTGTGCAAATTAACTATGCTAGTAAAGTGCCAAATTATTAGCACACATTAAATGAAAGGCTTTTGGTGTTAACTGGTATGTAAACTTGCGTGCATTCTCGCCCCTCCCCTCCTTTTTTATCCTGTATTTGAAAATATGCCGTGTCACTTTTTGATCGTATATCGTAATTTTACTGGTCTAGTAAAAAATAAAATATAAAAGTGCCATTTCCCTCGTTCTTTTTCCATTTGTTCATCTTATCATTACTTTCATTTTTAGTGATGAAAATATCAAACTCTTGACAATTTCCGTTTCAGTGAACAGTTTTTCCAGAATTGTCTGTTTAGTTTTTTTCTTTTTCATCATTTATGTATCTACACTTGTTTCGCATCACTGAACTCTTTTTTATTTTATATATTCCCGCCTTGATTTCATAAGTTAGTTTTGCTATTTTTATACAGCTCTAAGTAGTTTATGGCGTGAGCAAATAGCATACATTATTCCCCCAAGTGTTTTTATTTGTTTTCGATTTTTCCACTGTTTAGATAGGATTCAGTTTATTTTTTAATTTTTTTAAACTTTTGATCCATTTATTAACAGATGATTCCAAGCATTTACAATATCATAGATAGATTAAAAGAATTTAACACTCGTAATGTCATTATCTGTATTATTTCTGCCATATTATTATTTGTCAAAACTTTTTAAACATATCTGAGGTTTTTAAAAACCTCATTTTCTCCCTTTCATGCCGATAACAATGCATTTCACTAAAGTTTAAAAAGTAGTAAATACACACGTCTCTTCGATGTAGAGAAAATATCTTTTGGGAGACGAGAGTGAGTACATATATTATTTATCTTATCTATTTCCCGGATTCTAGCATTAGAGGGCAAGTAGGTCATCCTCCAGTTAATCTTTTAACGAGATTGTGTAAACAGTGGAGGATTTGTGTAAAAATATTATGTAAACTCTTTCTTTACCCAATAAAGCTAAATATACTATTTCTCTTTTCATATTTGCGTTTTTCCTTTGTTTGTTATTCATAAAGCTTATCTGTATAGTTTCTATTCCGTTTCAATATTTGTTAGAAAACCCGTGAATTGGTTTTAAAAATATTTTAGTATGGTAAGCTTCAATATTAGGCAAAAATATTATGTTTAAAAAAGAGTGAAGTTTTACGTCAGACTTGGAGATTTAGCAGATATTTTAGGTAATTTTTATCTATTACTTTAGGAATATCCCTGCATTTGAATTCGAATTTTTCTAAACAGGTTAATCCACCATTTTTTTTCTTTTTAATTTTAATGAAGCATTTGTTCAGATTCGGTTGATTTAACTGAAGCCCTGACTAGCCAAAATTCTTATGACAGCTGAACTCATGTGTCAGGAATCAGGTCAAAATTGTTCTCATATCATTAATATTAATTTTTTCATTATTTTTTCATTTTAAGTACTTTTATAGTGCAATAAAGTTGCCAGTTTCGTGAAGGTTTCAATAGTCCCCAGTCATGCGAGTCTGCAAGGACTTACAACGGATGTGTCTGCATAAAACTTCAAAAATTTGTTTATCCCGTGTTTCCCATTGTTGGGCCTCAGATGGTTTCTTTGGAAAAACATTTAAAAAAACCTCTAAACTCGTATAGTTGGATAATGCAATATTTTAATCATTAATTTTGGCCAAAACATCGTGTAACAACCGTCTGTTAGTACCAGGTCTCGGAACACGAATCTTCTGATATGCTAAATGGAGCATTACCCAGTAATGCTACTTGGTAATGTTCCAAAACCCATTAATCACGGGTAATGCTACCCTGGTTAGCCAGTAATGAATGCTAGTAATGTAGCTGATAGATCTTGTACTCTATTCCCCAATAAATTTCACACAAAATAATTAAGTCTCATAGTCTTTTAAGATATTTATTCCTCTAATGAATCTCTCTCTCAGAGCTATACACAACACACACCCTCTCTGGGTGTGAAGAGTCCATCATAGGGTTGCTACATTTTTGGTACGGGGCCTTCGTAGAAGGGTTACTACATTTTTGGCATCTGCCAAAACAGTAGCATTACCCAGTAATGCTACCCTGGCACATGTTAAGTTTAATTTTATATGCCACTTCATAGATCTTTTTTTTTCTTTACGAAGCCAATATTATTTCTTCGATTTGTGTAAAGTAATTTATTTAATTTTTTATTCAATGCAGCTGCGTTTTTTTAACCATTAATTTTTTTTCCCGTGTGTTCACCTAACTGTTGGCCATTATTGTTCGGGCCAAATGACAGGCGGAACGTTGACGATCGACATCCAGGGCAGGGTGCCAAACCACATATTAGGGCATTACGTAGTTATGTTACCCTAGTGATTTCTCTTAGTTTTTTTTCTATTGAACCATCCTAGGTCCAAAAAATGTGCATTTTAGGATAAGACTGGGCACTAATGGCAGTAATATCTGTTGAGAATGAAGCCAAAGGAATTAGTTTTTTTTTTAATATATAAGTACGAAAGCATTATTCGAAGCCAGACATTGCAGTTCTCAATCGGGCGATAAACGAATTGATTATTTCGGGTAACGGGAATCTTAAAATCTAAACGAAAGTACTTTAAATTGTAATAATAATAATTATAACAGAATTTTGACCTTATCTTTTACAATAACGTTGGGATGACGCAATGATCTTGTCTCGCCTGTCATT
This sequence comes from Dolomedes plantarius, assembly GCA_907164885.2. NCBI lineage: Eukaryota > Metazoa > Arthropoda > Arachnida > Araneae > Dolomedidae > Dolomedes > Dolomedes plantarius. The sequence continues at coordinate 67,678,723 of OU015501.1, forward strand.
TATGCATATTCAAACAGCACTAAACAATTGCAGGGAAATTCTGTGCTTGAAAGCTATTCCCCTCAAATTTACCTCTATCATATTCGTCTGTTTAAATTATGCCCAAACTATGAGAAATTTGGTTCAATGTAAAATAATTATCACAAAGTTGTGTGAAAAGTTCTATTAAACTTCCTTACTTGAGCCAGAATTTTACCTCTCTTTCAATGATGAGCTCATAATTTACAGGTATACATAGTTTTTGTAAATCATACATTCTAGTCAGCCGTAAGTGAAAGAATTTTATTCTACTATCCTCTAATTTTTGTCCTTTTGTTTGAATTACATTATTCGAAATACAGTGGGCAATTTGACAAAACATATTAAAACAATAATATCTTAATACTTAATGCCTAATATGTTATTTCAAATTTCTGAAAGTATGTTTTTCTCATTCCACCATAATTTAATTTTGACCAAATCCTTTTTCACCAAATTATTCATTCAGCTGAATTACATTTTTCTAATAGAATGATAAAAACATAAATCTCAAGTACTTCTAGATTTGATCCCAAATACTTTTATCCTCTTATCAAATCTAGAGATGTTAAAAATTTTGTAGTTTAAGTGTCCTCTCAGTATCGTTCAGTTAAGTTTCATTTTCAATGAGGCTTATTAGTACTTTATGCCTAATCAAACCTTCTAGCAATTTCAATAAAGCATGGATACAGCACAGTTATCTCAGACAAATTCCGAAATAAAGTTCAATCATATCTTAAGGATGCATATGTTTGATCATGAAAGTTTTTTCACCCTCAATGAATGCTAATTAGGCATTTATATCAGACACCGAAGTTACACTTGATTGCGCATTAGGGATTGGGATATTTGTTGAAAACTTTTCCTTGTTCAAGCGATGTAGTTGGACAATTTCAAAACGTCTAAAAGAAGATTTGATCAATTTGAATACCCAAACAAATTTTCGTTACCTCAAATATTTGATAAAAATTTTAAATGAAAAATTAATATAAAGAAAAATTTTATTCTTAAAGAGCTCTGAAAACATTCATATTAAAATTCACTTGATGGTATTGTTTCTAGTGTTCTAAAACAAATGTTACCATGATGGATTGGTAGGGTGTTTTAATTTGAATTAGGCTGAGAAGTAAATTTAGTCGTTAAAATTATCCAAACCAATCTAAAAAAATGTGCCATTAGAGCTTCGCAAATTATTCCTGTTCAAGAAAACTCATTCATCTATTTTTTTCCTTGTAAATTAATTTTCACCAGCGTAATGAACCTAGTAATATGTAAGGTTTTGTTAACCGTCAAAGCAAGATGACTTTATTGAAATTGTGAAAGCTAATTTAAAGAATGGGAAGAAAATGAAAAGTAGAAAAAAAATTCTGCATGGAGATAATTCTAGTTTCCAATTTTTTTCTAGTTTATAAACAGGCTTTCTTTCTTTCGCCTTAATTATTCTGATTACATTTGATAGAGTTTTAGCGAATGAATTTTATTTATTTATATATATGCATTTTTTGTCTTCCAATTACTTGTTAAAATAACGTTGCATTTACATGAAATTAATAATAATATGACATCAAATACGAAATTCTTTTCTTTCTACTTCCATTCCCTTTTTGCAGGAGGCAGTAATTGCCCAGTATGCAAATTGGAAGAGGTAAAAAGAGTAGAGTTTATAAAATGAAATGGAAATAGAAACAAATTTGTATGAGACATTATGTAATACATGACACAATAGAACACTGTTATGGAGATAAGGAATTCTGCATTCTTAAATATTATTTTAACTGAGATAGCATTGAATTTCAAAGAAAAGAAATATGATAAACTGGTGATAAGTTATTTTCCATCGCTGAGAGAAAGGTGAACAGAATTAAGATTGTTTTGAAATGCTGGGGTAGCACAATTTGTAAGACGTCCTCGAAAAAAGATCTGGGTACAATGCCGGGTTACGGAAATCAATTATCCGTAGAAAATAGATCCTGAATGTAGTTAACGGAATGTATATTTTAATCATCACATATGGAATTTTACATTAAAATTTTAAGAGAAGTATAAAATACAGCATATATAAATATAACGAGGACTTGTTAGTTATGGTTAGTTACAGCAATCTCATCTGCTGTTTGGATATGCTAAATAGTTTAAACTGAGGATGAAATTATTTAAACAGTGATCTGAATACTTTCAAAATAAAATAGGGTCTCGTAATACTGTAGCTTAAAAAGCGAATTATGAAATAAATTCTACCCACATATATCATTATATAAATTATTTAAAGCTATCATATATATATATATATATATATATATATATATATATATATATATATATATATATATATATATATAAAATGATACCGGGTGCTTTCACGCACGAATACTTTAACTTTAGTCTATGTAGAGAAGATGAAACACAAACATGTAGCCAAAACACCGAGGGATGAGTTGAAGACTATTGAGAAGAGCCATTCAAGAACACCCACAACACAGAGGATTTCACAGCACATTCTTTTATTTATTCCGGAAAACAAAGACAGCACACTGCACAAGATGTTTCAGCAAAGAACTTGACAGCAGGTAACTTTACAACTGGACACACACGATAGCAACTCCACCGGGCCGGCTTCCGGAGCTTATGAATATAGACTTTACATTATGATATAGGATTGGAAACAGTACGCGGACAGCAGAGCAAGGAAGTAATGAAGCAGATCGATCGCGAGCCAGAAGGTAAGCGATCAAGGCAAAGTGAGCGCGAAAAATCTCTGTTTCATCTTTTATACTGAGTAACTTCTGATTTTACCGCTAGGCTTAGGATTCTTTTAATTGGCTGACCCCAATCATGTGTTATAGGAGTCGAGGGGGGATCGAGATCACGGAAGTCTAAAAATAACATTCCGCGCGTGCATTGAATAGAATATTAGGTTATTTCGATCTCCGATTTTGTTTTTGAAATAGGTCTGTGTTTTATTGAGGAAAATTTAGGATACACGTTAGATGTAGGACAATTAATATTAGTGGGGCGTTATTATTACTTACTTACACACACACACACACACACACACACACATATATATATATATATATATAAAAATATATATATATATATATATATATATATATATATATATATATATATATATGGTCATGTAATAACAGACAATTTAGATATAGTTGATAATTTAGCACTGCGTGAGTTAATGAATTTGGGAACTAAATATCGTTTACCTAGTACTATGAATAATAAAATGATAGTAAATATCTTAAATGCTGATTTAGATAAATTTATTTATGAAATAGATATTAATTATTCTATCCCAACTGAAGCTTTCAATCTATGGAAAATAAATTTATTGAAGCTAGTACATTCTAAACTACCTTATAATAGTAATTTCTCTAGTCACTCTAATAAAAACTTAAAAGAAGCTATAAAAAACTTACAAGAGTATTTTATAATAACCTATGTAGATAAAGCTGCTAACAATTTTGCAATTATTTGTAAAAAATATTTTGCTATATGTTTAAAAAACCTGTTAGACAATTGTGATCTGTTTCAGCCTTTGAGCAGGGCCTTTTTATCGCATGGGCAAATCGGGACTTTGCCCAGGGCCCTCTGATGCTAGGGGGCCCCAAAATCCCCTTGGTGTATGCACCTAGTACTTCCAATAGTATGTATTTTTATCAATGTCCGTAAGGGGGGGCCCCAAATAGCATTTGCCCAGGGGCCCCCAGCGTTCATAATCGGGCCCTGCCTTTGAGAGAATCTACCTGTGTAATTATCAAGAAAATAATAGCAAAATACAAACTACTAGGTATAACTGCAGATAACTTTCACTTTCCTTATCTTACTTCAGTTCCTAAGTTTCATAAAACACCTATTGCTTTTAGAGCAGTCACATGTGGTCACAACACTTATGTTACTAAGGCAAATGTAATACTATTAAATTACCTAAAATTAATATATAAAGTAATAACTTCTTGTGTTTGGGGAGTAATTGATAATAGCTTAAGTTTGGTAAGAAAACTACAAACATTAAATAATTGTAAATCTCTAGTCACATTTGATTTGAAAGATTTATTCAACAATATCAATATAATTGATTTAAATAGGGTAATTATAACTTTAGTAAAAAACCATAATCAATACTTAAACAAAGAAATTAAACTAACTCATTTCAATAGGCTATTAGATTTAGTAACTAAACATAATTATATAGTACACAATAATAGTTTATACTTACAGGTTAAAGGTGTACCGCCAGGTGGAAATGCTTCCAGTATGCTAGCTAATTTATATTTACATTTTTTTTGAAGATGATAATATTAATAATATTGTTAATGGCAATTATCAAATATTTAGATATATTGATGACATAATTGTTATTAATAATAGTAATAATAATATAGCTCTAAATCTTTACCCTCCTAATCTAGAACTAGTACAAAGTAGCCAAGAAAAACTTAATGTAAACTTCTTCGATATAAACATAAAATTAAATTCTCATAGTAATTTTACTTTTGATTTTTATGATAAAAGATCAGAATATGACTTTAATATAGTAAAATATCAAAGTTACTTAACTTCCTTACATAAATCTGCATTTAATAATATTAATGTTAATCAACTAGTAAGAATAAATAGGCTATGTTCTAAGGACAATAGGCATAAGCATATAAAAGATTTCTTAGTAGTGCTGAAACGTAATTATTACCCTGATAGTCTTTCCAAGCACATAATTGGTTGTTTTAGATTTAATGAATACCATGTTCTGTTTCTAATAATTAGTAATACAAAACTAAATGATTAAAGTTAGTAAATAACTACTAAAAAGTAAATAAAAACTAGTGTAATTAAAATAATAAATAACTCTTAGTCATAATAAATGTCTAAGTTAACTTAAATTATGATGTCCTATAAAACAGTATCCTAAGTAAGTCTGCTAAAGTGATTCTACAGGCTCCATGGTTGCAATGTTTGTGACGTCAGTCTTCTTGCGGTCTCTTAAACTTAACTTTCACTTTGCCTGGCGCCGAGTTTGGTGATCTATGATAAAGCCACTGATTATTCCTTCTTCTTCTTCATATGGATTGTACGGTGTCTAAGTATGTTTATTGCTCAGATCATACTTATTAGAAACAGTCCATTGGTTCTTAGACAGTATCGGCACCGCTGATGAAAAGATACTGTCTAAAAACCTATTATTCACTTATCTTTTCGTGTTTTTGGTTCCTGGCTGTAGTGGTTTATGGCTTATACTGGTTTTTCACTTACAACTTTGTCTAATTAATATATATATATATATATATATATATATATATATATATATATATATATATATATATATATATATATATATATATATATATATATATATATATATATAAAGGTGATAGTTTATATTTACTTCATACAATAATTTTAAAGGTAACAAGAATATTTAGTGTAGTCCCCTGATTATTGATGGTTGAGAAAAATTTAAAGATAAAACGCAGAAATGGCTATCATGACTTGATTTTTTTTTCTATACAGGCACAAGGATCATTTTCTAAATATATACTAACATGAGCATTAGTAAAAAAGCAAAAACATTTTTATCCAAAGAAAAATAGTTTAAATATTAAGTTACTCTTGTTGTAGCCACTTCCAAAGGGATTACGAAGAGTATATTAGTTTTAATCCAGAAATTTCTCAAGAAGTCTAAGTTTTGTCTAAATCATTAGACAAAATGAGCTAATCGTGATTAGAGATTTATGTTTTTTTAAAAATAATGTCTAGAACACCTTTGTTTTCTAGCACTTAGTTAAAGCTAAATTAGAGAAAACATTGCACAAAAATATTTTTGTCGTATTTCTTGATCTATTTTCTTCATTCTAATTCGAGGCACTGCTTTTCAACTTTTCATTTTGAAGCTACAGCTTCCCCTGGGAAAAAAAAACTCTTTGTGTTTGAGAAAACTAACAGAAAATTTATAGTCCTTCTAGAATATTCAAAACTTTTATTTCCATATCCGTCTCGTACAATTTCTTTTAAACTCTGCATCGCTTACAAAAGCATTAAAGAGTCACTAAGACTTTTTAATTTGGACAATATAAACATCTTAAAATGTAAAATATCAGAGAATATATATATATATATATATATATATGTGTGTGTGTGTGTGTGTGTGTGTGTGTGTGCCCCCTTTTTGAAGTATTCTACAACACTTAAATAATATATTATTTGCTTTGACTATAGCTTTCAGAAAAAAGTTTTTTCCTTGGATTTTTAGCATTTTATTTTTATCCATATTAATTATTTTTTTCTTGCATTTGTCTATTGTTACCGTTATGTTAAAATTGTTTTAGTACAGTGTTGTAGTTGAAACTTAGTTTTTATTCCCCAAGGAAATCTATTGTTTGTTTTTTTGATTTTCGGTATGATTTTTGCTATAGCGTTAAGGGATGTTCTATCTATTCGTAATCGATTTGTGTTGAGACTCTAATTTTCTTCAACAGAGGACAGCATATTTTCTTTATTTTTATTTTTGAGAATATATATTTTCTAGATGGCAGCACTTTTTTTAAGATATCTACCATTTTGTTGTTATTGTAGTTGTTAGAATTTTGGCCTGTGTTATGTGAAGTTTTCTGTAAATAAAATTCTTTTAAGTTATATACGGATGCAAAGGCATTTTCTTCGGTGTTGCTGAAGTTCTTGAGTACAAAGTATTATTTCTTTTGAGAATATGGAATGCATGAAAGCACAGAAGAAGTTATTATTTCGTTTTTGACTTAAGGTAAAAATTTTGATTCATTTTATTCTAAAGGAATGGCTGATTTCTCGAACCGGGTGTGTTCTCAATGGTATTGAGTAGATTTAGGCACACTGACTTTCTTTTATCTTTTGGTTTAACAACATAAAGTGGCGTCCGCGACAGGATTACCGCCAATTCTCAGAGAATAAATGAATAGAAAATTTTGTTTAAAAGGAAACTAGTTGAGAAAAAGTTACGGAAGATATTTTGGAAAAACAAAAGGTTTAATGTTTTATGAAAATAGATATTTAGGGTTAAAAGAGATGTGTCAGCACTGCTGTTAAAATTTCAGTTTCGTGGCGAAGTACAGTAAAGTGAGAGGAACAGATCCAGAAAATAAAAATCGCCCCTTGGCGTTCGTTGCGTATACTCCTTCTAAACCAAGTTTGATACTGAAGGCAAATTTGTTTTGATTTGGAATACAGATACTTTCATTTCGGAAGAGTTCTTGCTATTAGTTTCGTTTCTCATATCTCTTTTGTGTATATTGTATGTAACGATATGACATTTTATTCATATATGACCAGTATTAATACATTTATATTGAAATAGTTAATTGCTTACAACGGAAAAGTTAAGGAAACCACGTGGTGCGTTACGCACTTCATTTTCGAGAACCCTGAAAGAGTTAAAAACAGAACATAGTAAAGAAGAAATAGATAAGGGTTTTATTAAGGATTCAACCACGAAGATTGATAAGCTAATGTGTGAAATTTAAAAAATATGATAAAAAATTATTGATTTAATTGCTGATGCTAAAGATTCTACTAAAGAATTAGTTTTTGTCGAAATGGAAGAATACGAAAAATATTCTGATGATTACATAACAATTAAACGTTTGGTCTCAGAGATTTTAAGTAGTGACGGATCATTTGGAAAAAATATAAATGAGAATGAGTTATTGAGTAAGGATAGCAAACCTAAGTACTATAAATATCCAAAATTGAGTATTAAGCCTTTCGACGGTTCACTAATTAATTACCTTTCGTTTTGGTCGCAATTCCATAAAATCCACGAGGACGCTGAGATTGAGGATTGCGACAAATTCCAGTATCTTTTGCAATCTGTGCAGCTGGATACTCACGCTAGAGAACTTTTGGAAAATTATCAAGTCACATCTGAGAATTATCTCAAAGGCGTATTAGCGTTTCAAGAGAGATTCGTGAATCAGGAACTTTTAGTAGAAGTTTATGTCAGAGAATTTTTAAAGTTAATTATCGCTAATGTTCAGTCCAATAGCGAAGACAAACTTCCACTTTCCCTTTTGTTTACCAAAGTTAACGCTAATTTAAGGTCCTTGGAATCTTTGAGCTTGAAGTCCGAGAATAATTCTGCCTGGTTGTACCCGGTGGTAGAATCGAGCCTGCCTGAAGATATTTTAAAAGCATGGCAGAGATATTCTCTTTTAGGCAACGGTCATAGCAATGACTCTAAAAAAATGTCATTTAGATTTGCTCATGAATTTTCTAAGACGCGAAGTCGAAGGGGAAGAACGGCTAAAATTGGCCAGAACAGGGTTTGAGGATAACCATGTTGCCCGTAACAAGAGTACCAGAAAAGAGAAATTTCATAGAAAAGAAACCAAGTTCCCTACTGCTGCAAGTCTGTTTTCAGCTAAAGAGCCAACTTGCATTTTTTTGCGGGAAATCGCAGGAGAGCGAAGATTGTATAACATTTACAAGCTTAATCACTTGTAAAGCTAGATCACTATCTCTCCAAGAGAAAACTGAAAGAGTGAGGGAAAAGAATTGCTGTTTGAAGTGCTTAAGAAAGGGTCATCGTGCCAAGACTTGCAAAATTTTTGTACGGTGCCATGTATGTTCTAAACCTCATACGGAACTATTTTATCCAGAATTGGTTAAGAGAAAATCGGGGGAAAAGAACGCAGATACTGCTGAAATTCTACAGAGCACTGTAACACAAGAATCATGTTCTAGGGCAGGGGTCGGCAACCTTTTAGCTGTCAAGCCACTCTACCATATGATTCAGGGTGCTGCCTTAATTCTTGTTATCATAAAGTAATAGTAGGTATATATGTATAGGTGTATATATCTCCATCAAATTATATAATGGAGTTCTAGAGGAGAAGAATGTGATAAATTTATCTTTTAAACATATTTATTAAAAGAATAAACAACAGAAAATTCCAACACAAATTGAAAATTTTTAATGTGAACCTTGTCCCTGCACCGCTTTACTTAATATTCCAGTATCAGGGGTATAAGCTGTCACTTTTAATTTCACACAAGATTCTGAATGTTCAGTTGTTAAACAACTTCTTTGTGAACTCAAAATATGTTTCATAAGAGAAAAATTTTTTTCACAGAGATATGTAGAACCAAAAGCGGAAAGCAGAGCACTTTCAATTTTCTTTAAACAATTAAATCTTTCCGGCAATGACATCCAACAATTTAATATAGCAGTCTATTTTTCCTTAGAGTCATCTTCCAGATTTTTCTTTTTTTTTTGTAATTCCATAAATTTTGCTTTCCATAACTCTGAAGATGTTAGTTCGATAAGTTCCATTTCAAAATTATAAACTTCCATCCACTCAAAAACTGAAAGATCAAACGGGATCATTAGTGGATATATTAAATCTGGTTTTATGAGGAACGAAAACATAGGCATATGAGCTTCAAAGTCTTTGCATCTTTTGGAAAATTCCTCTTTAAGTGCTTCGACGTATGTTTTAAGTTCATCTTTGTCTATGGTCGATTTATTTGCAAGCGCTTTAACATTTGGGAAGTATTTGTAGGTACTAGTATGAATATCACATAAAAATATATTTAATTTTGTATCAAATCCTTTCCAATCTTCAAAAATTCGAGCACAGTTTGGCTCTTTCCTTGCAGTCTTAAGTTTAGTTCCTTGAGATGTTTAGTTATATGAGTCAGAAACATCAATTTGCATAACCGTTCTTTATCGTTCAATTCGGGGAAATTTTGTTCCTTCTCATTAAGAAAAACTTGACTGTGTTCCAGACATGACACAAACTTATTCAAGACATTTCCTCGACTAAGCCAACGGACATGGCTGTATAAGGAGAGGTCTACATATTCACTTTCCATTTCTTGTAAAAAAGATTTAAATTGCCTGTTTGTTAATGAAGAACGAGACACTATGAAATTAACTATTTTAACAACAGTGTTCATTATAGGAAATTAAGCGCTGTGACGAAATTTTTGCAACTAAACTTTCCTGATGTATTATACAATGGAAGTTCAATATTTTGTGTCCAATATGATTTTCAAGAAGTTTGACAAATCCTCTATCCTTGCCAACCATTGCAGGTGCGCCATCAGTAGTTACACAAAATATTTTTTTATTAATGTTTTTGCTGTCGAAATAGTTTATGAATGAAGAAAGAATATCCTACCCCTTAGTTGTCCCAGACAGAGGAATCAAGCTGCACAATTCTTCATAAACTTGATCTCTATCACAATACCATGCAATTACTGCAAGCCGCTCAACGTCATTTATATCGGTGCTTTCATCAACAACGACGCTAAATGCAACAGCTTCTTCTAATCCAGAATTCTGTTTTGTTGTTATATTTTCTGCCATTGCAGATATTCTTCTTTCAATTGTTCGCGCAGAAGCCGGTATTTCTCGAATTCGGGATAATATTGTTTGTTTGTTAGGTTAATCGCTGAACAACTTTTCAGCACTTTTTATAAAGATTTCCTTTATATATTCTCAATCTGTAAAGGGCTTGCTAATGGCAGCTATGCAATGAGCAATTGCGAAGCTGCATTCTGTCGCTTTAGGCTTCGTTCCAGTTATTCCACAAAAAAAGTTACTTATTTCTTATAACCAGAAACAGCTCCCTTTATAGCATCACATTTCTCATCGTTGTTATTAAATGTGGACTGATGCTTGGTTTGGAAATATCTTTGTGCACTTGACGTGCGGCATACGACGCTTTCGCGACATATCACACATACAGCACGATCCTTTTATTGTATAAATCCATATTCATTCGTCTAAGAGTCTTGAAAACCGCGAACATCAAGTTTTTGTTTCTTATTCTTCATTTGATGAAATATGGAGGAATTATAACAAAAATTAAACCAATAAAATACAAGTCTTCACAAAAAACTTAAACAAAAAACAACTGAACTTTGCTAAATACCATATAATAATATGAAAATTAGTATAAGCTATGTTACAAATTGTCACAACGTCAAATTTGTATTCTGTCATTACATTCGTATACCGATGCGCCGAACAGAACGCACTTGGAACGGACCCACTAAATTTACGAGGGGATTCCGTGTGACTATACATTTACTGCTAGTGTACGTAAATGAAAATGCTGAATTTATTTCCAATGTAGAATAGTGTAGAGTGCCATTAAGAACTCCACCGCGTGCCAAGCCTGTCACGCATGCCATAGGTTGCCGACGCCTGTTCTAGGGCAATAGCATTGATGAATGTGGAAGTAGCAATTAAGCGAAATACTTCTAAGAAGGTCAGGGCTCTATTTGACAGTGGGTCACAAAAGAGTTACATATTGAAGAGAACCGCAAAAGGTATAGGTTTAAAAGCAATTTCCACAGAAAACCTCGCTTATTGTTCGGAGGCGGCCACGTAGAAACTAATCCACACTGCAAATATAGAGAAAATTTAAAACCTTCAGATGATAGAAATACAAGTTTAGAGTTTCAATTCCTAGATCAAGAAGTAATTTGTGGGAACTTACCCCGTGTTCCTAAAGAAACCATACTTAGACAGCTGAAAAAACACAAGATCTGGCAGACCGAAGTAGGCTCGGGATGCCCTGAAGTCGAGCTCTTAATTGGCAGTGACATTTATGGTCAGTTGTTAACAGAACGTGTTAAACAGTTGCAACAAGGTCTCACTGCAATAGAAACAAAACTCGGATGGACTGTATGCGGAAAACTGGATGGTCCTGCCCAAACGCTTTGCACGGGTGGAACTGCTATGTTAATTAGCAACTTGGCCATGAGAGATATGAAAGTACCTGAGTTGTGGAAACTTGAGACCATTGGGATTTTAGATCCGGTTGAAACAGTGTCTAAACAAGAAGAAGAAGAATTAGCTCATGACCATTTCCTCAAAGAAGTAACGAGAAATGGTGAAGACCGTTATTGTGTGAGTCCCCCCTGGGTAAATGACAAAAGGGAAATTTCGTGCAATAGACAAGTCGCTGAAAGGAGATTGATGAGCGTGACATGCAAGTTGAAGACTCTGGATAAATTGGAAGATTAATTTAAAATTTAGCCTGATGCTGGTTTTAACTTTAGTGTTCGGTAAAGGTCTTTATGTATAAATATTAGATGAAGCTAAAGGAAAACAAGCAAAAAGTATCAAATTATATTTAAAACATGATCAAATCTTTATTTTGAAAACTACTAAACTTAGCTCCCCCAAAGCACCAGTGTTAACCTTGTTGATTAAAAAACTAATGATTAGTATATTCGCAAAGAGGTATATTCGCAAACAAAATCACGTAAACAGGTGAAAACAAAATTATTTTATTCATTTTTGCATCTTCGACATTTGTGTCTACGAAGACTAAAAAACTAAATCTGAAATCAAAAGAAATAGTTTTACTTCATCTTCTCTATTGTACATTCCGAGTGCATACTTTTGTGGTCTGCAATTAATTTTGTGTGTATATACGAACAGGATTGTTAGTCTTAAACTGTCAGTACTCAAACGAATTTAGAGTAGGATCTACTTCCCTTTTGATAGCAGCGAAAATTATTCAAATTCTCTATAACAGATCTGCTCAACTCGAAATGGGATGAGGGTCATATTACTTTATGGATTGCTGCTGCAGGACGCAAGAAAATGGGATATATGGAAATGCGAAAAATATTTTATCTAACAAAAAATTAATTGCTGATTATTTAAAAAAATAAACAGGTTTTAGTATTCATTTCTTATTTCTGACGAAATGTTATAAATCTAAAACTACTATTCCGTATTTTTGAGATTTCTAATATTATGCGTCATCACAAAAGACTTCGCGGGCCGCAAAGGGAGTTTTGACGTGTCGTATGCAGTGCAGAGCTTCTCTGTAAAAACAAACTGAATGAGAATTAAAATGATGAATACAAAAAGAGGTTCTTTTTAGGGGAATAGGTTGTATTAAAACACCAAAATAAATGCTAGGTAAAATAACAACAACTTCTACTTTACTATGTAAATTTCTCGATATGGGAACCATAGGTGTGAATTACGCGCAGGAGACGTAATGCAATATCGTCTGCATTCGTTTGGAGCATGTCCTGAGCATCTGATGCTACATACAGCAAGACTTTCCAGTCATCGGATAAGTAAAACTTCGACATTGGCTTTTGAAACCAGGCATTGACTGTGCCTGCTTCTGCAAAGGAAACTAGAAAATATAATGAGCATAGTTGGAGATAAAACAATCCCATGCCACTAAAGAAGTGTTTCTTTCTTTTCTTAACCTAAAACTTTGATTTCGAACTTTTCGCGTGATTATTCGATGCAATTAAACAAGAAATATCGCTGAATAAATCTATTGTTCTCAAAGATTTAGACCATAGAAACTTAGAGAGTTGTTGTTGCTTATGCCACTTAACCGACAGCAACATCAGGTCAACTCCCCAAGGCTATGGGCAATGAAGGTGCGGCTCCTGTTTTGACTGGCACCATATGGGTAGGAGTACGACTTCGCCAAAGGATCAGTCCCGTAATTTTGAACCGAGTCAAGTGACGAGACTAGAACACTTGACCCCGCACCTCCAGAGGTAAATTTAAGAACTTGGAGGACATTGCAGCCACGACCTATATTACGTGCCACGTCCACCATTAGTGAACACGACAGTGAATTTGCAGCGACGAGCATCCAACCAGGGACGTTCAGATCTCTGATCCGCTGCTCATGCCCACTGGGCCACCGAGCCCGGAAACTTAGAAAGTATTTGCGTATATATATATATATATATATATATATATATATATATATATATATATATATATATATATATATATATATATATATATAATGTATGTATGTTCGCATGCATATTATTTTATTCAAATATTTTGTTGAATTATTTTAAGAATATTTTCTCTTTTACAACAGGAACCATAGATTTGAGCTATTGATGTACTGAATATTTAATTTAGCTCACTACTGTTATGAATTGATAAATAGTTCAATCTTATTAACGCGGACTCGTGACACTGTCTTTTCAGCTGTGAAGCAGTGGACGCGGTTATGATTTTCATTACGATCAACGGACGGAGGGAAAGATTAGATAACTTCTGCGGCAATAAACTTCCGGCGCAACTTATGTCCAATGGTCCGACCATGGAAGTAGAGTTCAGATCTTATCATTCATCACAAGAAGTAAAGGGTTTCAGAGCAATTTATCGTTTCGTCACAGGTGAGTTGCATTTATTAAATTAATTTCGAGTTTAATAATTAGAGGAATGTAACTTAGTAGAGGGTGCTGTAATTTAACATAGTTGGGTAGCAGCATTAACTGTTGTGAAATGTATGCTATATATTCATTGATGATATACGAGATTTGCAACTGGGTACAATAGACTAAATAACGAAGAAAAATATGAGATGACGTAATAACGAATAATAAAATTAATTACATATTACTTAAATATAAAGGTGACTTACTTAAATGTCCCTTGAAAGCATACGTGTTTATGTTATCATGTCTGAAATAACATTTGTCGAAAAAAAATGCCTAAGTTTTTAAATAGAAAAGATAAATCAATTTCTCTCACAAAAGGTGTTGCTAGATCAGTAATAACCAATTTGATATATTGAGGTCAATAATAGTATAATAAAGATTAACATGAGGCACAACAAGACCTATAAAAAATGTTATAACTGTTTTCTTAGGTTTTCGGTTTCAACCTCATTCTGATAGTATAGATTTGATTTACAGTTAGATTATCTTTAAAAAACAATTTTATATGTGATTTTATACAAACAGAGGCTTCTTAATTTTCTTGATTGAAAAAGTTACCTCACAAATGAACGTACAACCAAATACAGGGGACGCATTTAAGTATAAGAGCGATAGTTGTACCAGCGGCAATTTAAACAATAATTTTTGCTTAATGAAGTAATGTAGAGTCTTACTTATGCCATAATTTACAGAATACTCCCTAGTATGGCCAGGTTTATTCAACGCGGCAGACACTAATCCTGAATACTTCATATAGGCTACTTCATATAGGTGAGCTAACAGTGCTCCCTATGAAAGGACAGTGCAAGAACATCTTGGCCTTATAGTCGAGACTCGAAAACGAACCCACTACAACCCACCACCCTACTATGTGGGAAGCGGTATGGCAAATATAGTGGTGGGAATTAAAGCACATAGTCTATCTTCAAGTTTTAGTGTGAATTAATAAGTAAAACATTTGTAAGGGAGAGAACTTTTTGCATAATAATTAGAAGTGACAAAACACGTAATATTACAGAATATAAATATTATTTACAACGTTTTAGTCTTTGAAAATTTAAAGACAGTATTAATATATTCTTTGCTCGTATTTGAACGGACAAAAGTTTTGTCGCAGCGGAACGTATCCAGATAATTTTTTTATTATATCGCTCTTTCGGGTCCTTAACAACCGATAAAGGAAGTTCGCCGTTTTATTCTATGATTGTCAAGAGTAAACACTGTTGTTGTTTCAATCAATTTCCAGTTCTTTGATAAAAGGATAGCAGATTCAAGGAAAGCAACCATGCAAAAAAGAAATAAATTTCATAGGCTCGCATAAGAATTAATAATAATATTCAAAAATAAGAAAAGTAGTTATAAAAAGTCGATTAGTTGTGAAAAAGGTAGGTAAACGTTTTGAATTAAACCACGACAGGATAACAAAGCATTTTCTTCATTCATTCATTGCTTCATTTAATTCTCACCAATGCCCTCCTGTGAACATTTACGAAAATACTTGAAGATAAAAAAAGAAAAAAATGTGATGGGAAATAGGGTCCATTTAAAAAAATTCTTACATACGGGGGAAAACATTTCCTTGAAAACATTGCAAAAGTTTACGGGTAATTCCAAAGAGGAAAAGATACAATGAGCTGTTTCTAAGAATACGTGACTCGCAACAAAATACTAATTGTCATTTTTAGTGTTATTTTAAACTGTTTTAAAAAGCTAGGACGCTAGTCTATAGGATATTTGGTGTGTATGTTCAAATCCCGTGGTAGGTATGGATGTCTGTTGTTAGAATAAGTTTTAAGCTGTAGATCCTAGCCACTTAAGCCCTATTAGCATCCTTTACACGTACGCTCTTTCACGAGTGCTTGTAGCCTACGGGATTGCGCGCACGCTCCAAGCACTCACAAAAGAGCGTACGTGTAAAGGGTGCTAATAGCGTCCTTTACACGTGCGCTCTTGGAGTGCTTGGAGCTTACGGGATTGCGCGAGGGAAAACTTGCAGTACGCTCAAAAGCAACTTTCCCTTCCTCTCCGACACCTTCACACGTGCACTCAATCGCGCGGGATCGTGGTTTCATGCTGGAAAGAGCGTACGTGTAAAGGGCGCTATTGTTTCAAAATTTTATAATAGTGTTACAAACCAATCGTCCATAAAACTGGGCCAATACTTTTGTCCTGAGTTATGATTAAAAACAATTTCGTGAACTAAGATAATCGTAACTATTTTAGTTGACTATGATAAGAACATAGCAATTTATTTAGTTTCAATTTTCGTAACATACTTTGCATTATTAAATCTATGTATGCATAGTTTTTGATTCGAAGACGATTGTTTTTTAAACTGTTTTTCATTATTTTTTTTCAAATATACCAAGTATTTCAATACTTTCGCCTATCACCGTATTGTACCCAGATTGATCACTTCAGCAAAATTAACCCTTAAAGAAATAATCAATCAATTGAAATGGCAGGAAGGAAAAATTTCCAAAGAGGAAAAAGAAAAACTACGTATATTAAAAATTAAAATGTACGTTCTGTATTATTTATATATTTCTTCGTACTGAATTCGCCATTTCGAATTAGTCGTTACAGGGTAATGCTTCATAAATTGATATCATTTGTTTTTTTTTCCGCATTGATCGAAAAGGATGAATTTAAAACTTTCAGATGACATTTTTATCATTTAACTATGTTTAAAATCTTTAGTTTTGTGCGTTCCATGTTTACCATGTTAATCTATGATAAAGTTTTACTGGAGAAAATATAAAAGAAATACTGCTATAAATATCATTATCCTTTCAATCCAGTTTCATTTCTTGATATATATATATATATATATATATATATATATATATATATATATATATATATATATATATACAGTGGAATCTCGATCGATCGTTCCCCGAACGATTGTTTTCCCGTATGTATCGTTTATTTCACCCAGTCCCGAATAAATTCCATAGAAAACAAGTAAAGAAGACCGCATGGATCGTTCCTCGATCCATCGTTTTCCCGCAATATTCGTTCATAATATCGCAGGTTTACATTAATTTATCGGATCGATCGTTTTTTCATAATAACTGAAATTGAAATATAAATGTCTGGATTGAGCTAGAATGACGCTCTAATTAAACAATGAACAGAACATTTGAGATGCACGGTCTCGTATTTTTGTTTTCTCTTGTTTAGCCTGGTTTCGCTTTATTGTATCACTCCCATTATTTGTTCGTCGTTGGTGTTCCTTAATTCTTTAGTCCCTGGAGTACCCTATTTTCGGCAACTCATTCCAAATTCACCGACTATTCAACATTTCTGTTCTTATCAGCAATGGCTCACATTCAGCTTTTTTGTTGGCCTCGGGATGGAGGCTCCCTGGTGTTTGGTCTAGTGTATGATAAGTTTCTGATTACTGCAGTTCTACACCGGCCGATGAGGGTTTCACCCGGAAGCAGAACTTCCTGGTGGTCTTATGTCGGATCCCATCCAGTGCAATGGAATGGTTCTAGTTACAAACGATTCACGGCTGCCGCTTCTTTATACTCTCACACAATAACCGATACCGAAATGAATGAAATTTGCAACACCAAAAAAAAATTGTTTACTTGTGGAGAGAAAACCGCCAAAAAACAAACGACGATTAAGTACTTTTATTTGAATCAAAATTCCTGTGTATCTACGTGTATTTCTTTTTTTTTTATTATTATTATCTTGGATTTCAGTACAACTTTGTAATTTTATCTTCCGTTACACTATGGGTATGTATGCATTTATGTATGTGAGTAAATATATTTTAGGGGTATCAAACTTCAAGGTATGTTAATACTTTTTTGTATGTTCCCGCATCTATAGTTTTCCCGCATCCATCGTTTAGTTCAGTCGGTCCCTTCGAAAACGATAGATCGAGATTCCACTGTATATATATATAACAACTGATTTATTGTACAATTTTAAAGTTTAATGACTGATATTTATTTTTTCAGTTATTCGAATCTCGTAGTAATATATACTCATTATGGTGAGGTTTGACTTTGTCAGTTCTTTGATAATAGAAGTTTAAATCTTTAGTTACTGGTATATTTATAAATATGTTCTCTTGCAGATTTTGGCATATCGGCTACAAGACAAAACTTCACATCTGGTAAGTAGAATACTAAATATAAATCACTTTAAATATTGAAAATTCCATTCAAGCTTCATGAATTACAGTCTCTTGGTAAAACAACACTGTAGACAAAATTATCATGTTATAGATAAAAAAACATTTAATAATACCTATTACATAGGGCATATTTTTTTACCTATTATATAGGGCATATTTTTTTACCTATTATATAGGGCATATTTTTTTTACCTATTATATAGGGCATATTTTTTTTACCTATTATATAGGGCATGTTTGTTTTAATGCGGAGGCACTTGTCCTGAGGCATTCGCACAATATACCGGGGAAGTTGTTGACTACTTCTTAGCTGGGAGCACCATATATGGGAGTCAACATTACTCCCTGGTGCCACATCCATTTTGACCGAGTACCTCCATTGGTGATATTTGGATGGATTGTACCTTCCACCTCCCTCTGGCCACATGGAAGGACTTTCCGATCAACGGATTTTACGTGCCCATATCCGGACTAGATAGGAAGGAATTTAATGGAGCTCGTCCGGATTCGAACTGGGCACCCTCCGTCCAAAGCTCAACATGCATCTATCTACTAGGCACTTAGTGCATAATGGAATGATTATTTATTAATTTTTTAAAGCTGAAATGCATATAAAACGTTCACAAATATTCGAATTTTCCTGATCTGTCTTTCTAAATTCTAGGTAACATTTTCTTGAATTTTTCTTCAGTTAATTTCATTCTCCTGATCTATTGCATTAACACCTGAAACATAAAGTTTCATGTCTAACGAAATTACTGTTTTGAGATTTTAGTAAACTGTTTTTCAAGTTAATAGCTTGAGAGGTATTATTATATTTATATCCCAGTTTTTAACCCGTTTTACTTGATTGCCTGTGTCCATTTAGGCATAACTATTAGTTTCGGGTCCAACTCGTACTTAATGGAAGACGCTCTCTTTCCTCCCCCCCCCCCCTTCTCCTTTAAATTACTTTTTCCGTACCTACCTCATGCATTCTACATATAACTTCCATTAGCAACATCTCGCGTATCAAACGGTAAGTGTGAAAGCAAACATGGTAACAAGAAAATTAGTAACTGGAATAAATGCTTAACATAAAAACTAGTAAATGATAGCAAACATTAAAGTAATACCTTTCATATTTTCTGTGTAAAAGCTAATTAAAAAAACTGTTAGTTTCTCAATGAAGGTTTTGCAAGGATATTTAGAAGAGAGTAAGCTAATGGGATTATTTTTTTTTGTGTGTGGAATACATATTCCATATCACACACATATGCACGGTGGTATCGTTGAGTTTAAGCAGAGCACGTAATGTTATATCACACCACCAAACTTTTCGTATCAAGCTCCTTTTGATAGCATATTAAACTTGACAACAGGACAACACCGTAAATATAGTGCTTTTATAGATTCCTGGTTCCTAAAAGCCAATATAAAAGAGCATTTCTCTAAGTTGGTCGAAACTGCAAAACCATTAGAGTTATATGTATATGGAGAAAATCCTTGAATTACTTTTGACCTTAAATATTTCAAAAAATAAGGAATCATATTACGCTTTTCCCTAAGAGTTTTTTTTATTCCCTATCCCGTTTAAGCTTCTGATTTCCCTTACTCTCATAAAAATTCTCTTTTTTTTCTTTTTTCAGAGTGCCGTTTTATATTTCGAAGCGAAGAGAGAGGAAATGGAACCTTTAGTTCACCAAACTATCCGGGATTTTACCCTAGAGACACCGAGTGCCACTATACTTTTCGAGGGCAAGAGAAAGAAAGAGTGCATATTACCTTCGCCTACTTTGATGTAGATGGAATACCACCGTAAGGATGCATAATAAGCAAAATCCATTCTGATTCGGAATATATAAATAAAAATTAAGCTATCTGTTTTTTCAAATAAGATTTTAGTTCCAGAGACATTACAAATACTATATTAGTTTATATTCAATGCTATATTTACTAAAAATATGGAACTTTTGGGTTATTTCTCAGAAGTTTTTCAAGGACAGAGAAATTGGACTCGTGAATAAAAATTTAGTGCTTAAATACATCTTTCATTACTAAGTATAAAAGCACTAACTTTAAGTACAAATTTGCTCACAAAATATCTGCTGCTTGTGTGATTGACCTCGTGATGCCGCTTCATATTCATAGGCATTAAAATACACAACATATCCATACATACATTTGTCCACATACACACTCGTATGTATATACATTTAAGGACAAGAGCAATCGCAGGATATATATATATATATATATATATATATATATATATATATATATATATATATATATATATATATATATATATATGTATGTATGTATGTATGTGTGTGTGTGTGAATGTGAGTATATTGGAATGTATAGGTTGTGCTAGGTGTTTTATAAGTATTTTGGGCTTAATTATTCACTGTAAAAACACTGAAAAGTTAGTTTGGGTTATTAGTAACACCACTATTGTCTTTTGTTTGAGGAGTAGACAGTTCCTTAAAATGATCATAGCGTTAGAAAATACATACGCTCTCATCCGAGAAACTGTCTTTCTTACTAACACAATTCTAATTCTTATACAATGTCAAACGTCTTTGCACTGTATCTTCATACGCATTTTTTATTAGTTTAAAACTACGAAGCTCACATGAACACCGAACTCAGTTCTCTTACATTCTGCACAGTTGTGAGGACTATCCCACAGTTAGGCTATGTCATGAGCCTGCTTACTAATCTCACATATAATATTGTTAACTAGACACGTAGTTGGGAAGTACATTACCAAAATAGGAATGTGGCACTGAAATGCGACGGCTCTTACTTAATATCAAACTATCAGCGATAACTTTTGCGGTTCTTTAAATCTCATAAAGTATTCACGAACGAGTAAATATCATGGGAATACTATTCCATTTTTTTCGTAAAGCAGTTTCCATAGATGGTGTAAACGATGCTCATTATATAAATGAAGTAGCCTTTGCTCAAGTTAATCGTAGAGATAGTCGGTCGAAATCAGGTCTGGATAAATAAGGTCTATGGAAGATTTAACCCCTTTCTTAATTAAGCGTTCCTGCAAAAAAAATGTGCTGTGTTGAAGAGGTCTTCCTCGTGCTGTAAAGGGTAACTGTTAATCCTCTAGTCACTAGTCCATGCTTCAGAAATTCAAAAATTCATATTTATCCCTGCCTAAGATGGAGCAGGAGACCCACGATCCCCAGTCGAAACCACACAGTTTTACTTGGATACCACTTAAAAAACCTTTCATACTTCCCTTCACCTTATTACTTACTGAAAAATCACCAAACAGGGTAGTGATCAGGTTCCCGATATCATCCACAGCGAATACCATCTGATATACAAATAGAATGTTAATGCAAATAACACTACTTGGTCGTGCTACAGTTCTTCAGAATTAATCTAAAAATCACTTTCTTGATCGAAATGGAAGCAAAAATAATACACAAAGAGATACAATAGTACTTGATACTTGTTATAATACTTGTGTGCGTTTTACGCGAAAATCTGGAAATTTAGAAAATGGTCAGTTAATCTGTTGTATTTCAGGCTTTGCTGTAAGAGAGAGATTATTAATTATTAAACTTAAACTATTCTAGCATTTTTTTATTAAATAAAAATGCACAAAATTTTTTGGAACAAAATTTATTCCCGTTGAATGAAGATACCGGATAGTAATTTGAACATGTTAAATGATGAAACAGATTATTATTTTTCAATACGAATGATTAATAGAAAAGCTAATTCAAGAATAACAGTACTAAAAATGTTGTATTAAGTTTTAATTAATCAATCTTTAACGCGAATGGATTCACCAGAAAAGCTAGCTCAAAATTAAATGTAATGGAACGGTTATATTGCTCTTTGTTTGAGGATTCTTCTATACGATTAATTATCAGAAAATCTGGCTCAAGTGTAAAAGTAATGGAACTGTTACATTGATTTATGTTTGAAACCCTTTAATAAACAGTGAAATAAGAAATTTTCTATTAATACATAATTTTACATGGATAAGCTCAATGCTGTTAGTTACTTCGCTATTTTCAGTTACTAAATCGATTAACCCCCTCAGTTCATACAAAATTTGTAAACGAACAACAATTGCTCTAAACATATATTTTCATTAATTTTAAACATTGGAACATAAAACTTAATCTTCATTAAAACACTTAACAACATTTAATCAATTTATATTTTATTCAAAAGCTATAAATTTCTAGCTATATAAATAGGAATGACAGTTTGATTTATGCTCTTTATGTATGTATAAACAACCAAAAATCTTTGTTAGATTATTTATTAAATATCAATAAAATATTCATACAGATAAAAATATAAGTTTTAAATGGTACTACATCAGTGTTCTCGATTTTTATATGACGAGTTAATTTTTTGGCCTTTGAGTGTCTCATATAGTGATTGATTGTATCTAAAAATACATTTCTTTCTGCATTAAAATGCATTGAACACCATAATTTTCTCAGATAAATATTCTTACTCCAATAGATTACATTATTTTCTAAACATTTAAATAAGTAAAGCAGTGCTCTCTTTTTGTGAAGAAAAGATAAGTAGCCCTAAATGAATTAATTCTTATTTTTAAAAATTTCATATCCAAAAGAAGATGAACTAGATAATAAAACTTTTTCCAGTTCCCGCAATGAATCTTACGAAACGGAAATTTAAATACTGTAATTACGAAACTTTGATCCATAAATGAACTTTAACTAATTGAAGTAATCTTTTATCTAATTAATGAAAGAAGAGGTATGATATCAGTCTCTTAATTGCAATGGGTAAATTAAAGGAAGATATATTACCAAATTTTAAGCTTGGGGGTCCATTATGATGAAAAAAAGGGATTACAATTTGAAGAGGAAATTGCACGCATTAAACGTTAGTAGCAATTTTGGAGGATAATTTTTACGTTGGTATAAAAGGAATATTTAAGACTCGAGAATTTTTACTGATGATCCAGGTGAAAACGAACAAAGCTAAAGACGCTACGAACCATCAGATGCAGTTTCACTTCAGTGTCACTTTCAGATCCCTGTCTGCACGCACTTGTAACAGAATGAAAATTTAAAACAAGGTTATGGGGTTTATCAGTTTTTCGATTATTCGCTCAACATGACGTAAAGGTTTGAGTCGTGGGAGATGAAAAAGGTTTCGATATAAAATTAGCAGTGCCAGTGTTGTACGATTCTCTTCAACTTCGCTGTATTCATTAAGGAAGATTATGTCATGTGTCTTAATGGCGTAAGTAAGTAATAAGCACACGAGTTTATTATTATTATTATTATTATTATTATTATTATTATGCCCCCTGGCCGGAACAACTCCAGACTAGGTCCATAGATGGCAGCCGGCAGAGGAATGCGGCTCCGATTTACAACATCCGGTTTACCATAAGGGCCTGTTCACATAGGAGTCCGTTGCGTAGCGTTAAGGAAAAGATGACGTTGGGAAGAAAATAAACCAATCATAGGCGTTAAAAATTTCATTGCTAATCGTTTGGAGGCCTATGATTGGTTTATTTTCGTCTCAACGTCATCTTTTCCTTAACGCAACGCAACGGACTCCTATGTGAACAGGCCCTAAGTGTCCACTTGAAAGAAAATCTCGAGAGAAAGTCTCGAGATTAATCTCAGGGTGTTGTCCATTTGAGATCACTTACGCTCTCGAGACAGGTTCGTGAGATTTGAGTGTCACTGCAGTCTCGTGACCAGGAACATTTCGTGTCGACTTGAGAGTGAACTCGCAGTCAGTTGTGTGATATGATCGCAGTTTGTTTGTTTCTTTTCTTTCCAAATGGATTCGCGTCAGGCCCTAGCTTTTATAATTGCATATAAAATTCTGAAAAAGTGGAAAGTGAAAAAAAAGGCGTGTTGGGTAAGAAAATGGGTGGATCGTCGAAATGAATTCGGAGCTTGTTCAATACTCGTAAATGAGTTGCGGTTGGAAGAGGCACAACAATTTAGAAATTTTATTCGGATGTCTGCAGTGCAATTTGAACTGCTTCTAAATTTAGTTAAACACCAGATTTTCAAGTAATAATAATAATTATTTTTTAAATATAATTTTTGTTATAATTTTATGATAAACAAAAAAACGCTGCAAAATCTTGTACACTGGTTTATTATTTTCTAATTCTCTCATTTCAGGACAAAAACGAAAAATTCTTGCGTATTTGAGGTGTTTTATAAAATCAGTTGTAATTAATTAAATAATTGAATAATTTTGTTTATTTAACAAAACATTACAATACAACACAAAATTTGTAATAATACTTACGACATTTTTATCATGAGAAAGATTAATTTTTTTCTCGACTTCAACAGTAATGAATTTTATATCGTTTTAAAGAAGAAATTAAGATCTGCAAAATAAAAAAAATCTCATTTCTATACGACCAGTATTACTGAAGTTACAGCGTATTGAACAATCTTTTGTATGGCTTATTAAATAATTTTTTGGTCGATTTCATAGGTTGATTATTAGAAAATATTAAACCAATTCATTCCCATCACAGTTTTTATATTTTGTTGCAAATTATTCGAACATGCTCATTTTTTTTCGCGATTCCTGTATAATCTATGTTTCACGTTCCATAAAAACTCCTGTTCCTCATAAAGATGGATTAACTCCAACACTTCATCATCAGTCCACTCTCTTTTATCTGGTACAACCTTCTTTTCACTCATTTTTAAAAATTATCTACCGATTCATTGCGAAATAAAAATAAAAATTAAATAAAAGAAGGAAATCGAGTCTCAGCTCTGATAAAAATCTTCCAACAACGACGGAAGACTGGAGACTAAGGCCCTTTTCAGACGAGGCATATAGTTGATCAAACTGATTTCCGGGCGGCTGTCAAGGATTGTAGCCACCATGCAAATGTATGGGAATCGCCGAAACCTTTTCACACGGAGTGAATTCAGTGCCCAGACATTTTGACATCTGGCACTTGTGCCGCTGGCGCTCTCACCCCGATGAGTAGACTCACCACAAAATACATTACTGAAGGTACGCTCTTCACACCCGCCGCCTAGCTGCATGAGCTCAGTTCAGTATGGAAAGCGTTTCAATTGCAAGTTTGAATGTGGAACAATTCATCGAAGAAATTCGTATTAGTCCCGAGATATGGGACATGAGGTGTGGTGAATAAGTCACGAGAGCATTAATGAGCTTATCCACTTGTGACAGCTGCAATCTCTGATACTTGCACCTGCTTGGCCCCGACGCTGTTCTCAGACCCCTATCCATTTGTGAGTCTATTGTCAAGACTACTCTCGAGACTGTTTTGTCACAAGTGGACACTTAGCTTAAGAGTCGAAGTCCGACTTGGCCAGGTGCACCCCTGGGGAGACATCTGGGAGAAGGGGGGGGGGGGTCGAACCTTCTCCCACCTTCTTTGATCTCATAAAGGACTTTCCGGTCTACAGATATAACAAGCTCATATCCGACTTAGACACGAGCACACGCGGTTAGATCCGACAGTCAGACTATTTGTTTTAAAGGAAAAAATTTAGGGGGAATGTGTGCAGAGTCGTTGACATTATAGTTGCGCTCAACAACAAAATAGGTCATTTAGCATGGAATCAAGCTTCTCTCGGCTTGTTAGGAGAGATCATGACATGGTCGAAATCTCTATAAACAAGCCTAGATTGATGTTCTTATGTTCAGCTTAACTGTCCACCGGATGCACAAGTTATGGGTGTAAATTCCAAAAAAGTCTAGTTGTTCTAAAACTTTCGGCTATTCAATTAAAATTCTATTTCTAAGTTGATTTTGTAAGGTTACAATTTAACCAAAGCTATGTTCTCGTTTCTTGGTTAAAAGCGTCAAGCTGTCACACCACAGGTCCAGGGTTCGACCCTACGACTGGGCAAGGTCGACTCACTCCTTACATCCCTTCAGTGGGTCGATAAAATGAGGACCAAGCATGCTTGGGAACTAACTCTGGGGGTCCCGCGTCAGGCTGACCACCTGACCGAGACATATGTTGTATGACACCCCAAGCCCACGGTCATGAAAGCGGACACCGCAGGCCTTGGTCCACAGTGCTGAAAAGCAACTCGGACAGTTGTGCCATGAGTTATTTTATGTTCTCGTAACTATTATATAGATCGATAATATAAATGTTAACTAATTTCATATTTCCCCGTTTCCATGGTTAAAAATTTCCGTAAAAATATACAATAAATATATGATGAGTCAGACTATATTTTTATTTTAAAAGATTTGCAGGTATATGGAATTATATTTGGCAATTATATTTGTCAGGGCAACACGTTTGGAATATTATAGATATTTAATTTAATGACCAAGTCAAATTTTAATGAGGTAGGTTTATATGCATGCATGAATATGAATTCGTAAAAATACAGTGTGTCTGGTTACTACACTCTTAATTCCCTGAACATGTTAATTGCTGCTAACGGCAAGACATTAATGTGTAAATTTTACAGGATTTCTAATTCTCTAAAGAACCAATTTTTGTTTCTTTAATAATTTTGATCTCGTATAATTACTTTTTTGATTGATTGAGTGTTATCTCGTGTATAGACATAAGATCTCTTCATCAGTAAAATGCTTTAGTTATCAAGAAATGTTAAAAATTAGCTATTAATTCATAATACCCCTTAGTTAATAAAACAAACTAACATTTTTTTAAAGATTTTACTTGATTTCCGAGATAAATAATTTAACTTTAAATCTTTTCAGATGTTTAAGTGAGACTGCAAGTGATTATGTTGAGTTTTCAAACTACAAAACAGTGGACAGGAAATTGGCCCGCCATTGTGGTAATCAAAGACCTAAACTGATAGAGTCCGATGGTGACTTTTTTCGAGTCATCTTCAAATCAAATGACAAATTCGATGCAACAGGATTTGAAGCATTTTATCAGTTTAGAAAGCAAGTTGGTAAGTATAGGCTTTTATTCCACCTACAAAATATTTGTGAAGTGAATAACTCTTTACCTCCTTTAAAGAAGAAACCAGACGCATTAAAATTTGATGAGACAGATATATCAACGCGAAAATTTGACAGAGTTTTTGTACCTAGACCTCTACTCTTCCAAAAGCTGAGACGTATGATAATAAACAGAAAATACACTGAAGTGCCACTGAATTAGGGATATCAAAGCCTATGCAAATTGTGTAGCGCTGCGCATCATGTATGCTCAAGTGAGGGTGCTGTGATAACTGCATATATAGCGCGTACTGTGGTTGTTCTGAATTAGTTGTTGGAATTGCCAGTATGGGTAAACTGCCTGATTTAGACGCCTTCGATCGCGGACAAATCGTAGGTGCGCGACGCATGGGCCATTCAATTTCCGAAATCGTCAGACAGCTAGGATTTTCAAGGTCGACAGTGTCAAGAGTATACCAAGAATACATGGATGGTGGAAAAAAACTAGCGATCGGGCAAACTGCAAAGGACAATTAGCCTTGACAGTGCGTGGTGAGAAACGGCTCAGGCGTATTGTACGTAGCCAGCGAAGCCAAACATTAGCTCAAATTACCACCCAGTTTAATGACGGTGCCAGTCGTACAGTCAGTAAACGGACTGTGCAACGCTCGCTTCACCGTATGGGTTTCGGGAGCCGTCGACCTACGATTGCTCTATACTCGCCATCGTGCTGCACGTCTTGCCTGGGCAAGAGAGCACAGAGACTGGAGTGTACAGGACTGGAAACGAGTAGCATGGAGTGATGAGTCTCGATTCCGACTACTTAATGCCGACGGGAGGCTGAGAATATGGCGTCAGGCTCATGAAGCCATGGATCCTGCATGCCTGGCTGGAACTGTACAAGGGCATGGTGGCTCAATCATGGTCTGGGGTGTTTTTTCGTGGCTTATTTAGGATCTTTGGTGCGTGTACCAACCTCCCTCAATGCAATTCGGTACGTAGAGTTGCTGGGTGATCACCTCCATCCGTTTATGCTGTTCTATTATCCGCACGGTAATGGAGTTTTCCAGCAAGACAACTGTACCTCTCATAAGTCCCGGTTGGCTACTGGCTGGTTGGATGAGCCTTCCTCTGACTTCTCTGTCATGAATTGGCCACCTAGAAGCCCAGACTTAAATCCTATTGAGCATCTTTGGGATGTTTTGGAACAAGGCGTGAAAGGCCATCACACAGCACCAAAGAACCTTACTGAATTATGGACAGCTTTAGCCAATATTTGGCAAGTCATTCCCATGTAACGTTTCCAGAAACTTGTTGAATGTATGCCTTGTCGTGTTGCAGCCGTTATCAAGGCCAGAGGAGGCTCAACTCGTTACTAGGTAGGTATCCCTAATTCAGTGGCAGTTCAGTGAAATATCGGGCAGAGAATTAAAACTTTTCGCTTAACACATTTTTGTATGTTCAGAAATTTTTGTTAGCTTAATAAATCCAGTTATCCTTTATATTTCAAGTATATATATGAAAATAAATAATTCATTGTAATATTATTACCATATTTTTATTTACTTGCTTTCTTGTTTGTGTGTGTGTTTGTTTGTCCAGTGCAAATCTTGCAATCGATTTTTAACTAACTTCTCGACTAGCTAGACATTTGAAAGTGTTAGAATAGCTCAGAATACGATGACAATGCATTTTTTAATACTTTTAGCCATCTTTAAGCAGATTTTTACCATGTTTTTATTATTTTCAGTTAATTTTGTTTTGTAGAATGGTGCAGCCATCTGTCGGCCGAAACGGGAACGAAAAGTTAAACGCAAGTTAACTTCCCATTAACTTCATTTTCTTTCAAGTTGATGGGATAATTCATAAAAAATTTTTTTTTAAAGTATTTATTAATACATAGAATTGTCAAGTTTATATGATTCAACAGAAAATTTAAAAACATGGTATATAAAAAGTTCTTCTTATCTTGTAATTATTTTTATTTATATTTGTAATACTACACCATTATAGTAAGTCCAAAAGATAATCCGTCCTTCCCGAAGGTATACGGATGATTTTGAGAGACGACAAATTTCGCAATGGCAATCAGCTTGACTAGGACTATACAATACAAAATAAATACATGCTATGATAAACAATTATATAAACCGAAACAAACAAACAACAAAATTATCAATGATCCAAAAAGTTGGTAATGAAAGTCCATAACGTCTTTCATCACGGCCAAATGAATTTTCTACAATAGTAGTCATTATATAATTTATGTGGTGACCATTCAGTAATTTCCATCGGTAAACTCGATCGCAAATCTCTCCGTGTTACACAATTAAATAAACGATGCTCTATTGTCTGGACCTCTCCGCACGCACAGATGTCACTCTTCCCAAAAAATCTTCTTTGATATGAGCCCACGATTCCATGTTGAGTGATAGCTTAATTAATATACACTGGTGTAAGAAATTAAGAGAATTTTCAGACTTGGTCGATTATCTCTAGAACTAATGTACCAATTTTAATGAAATTTGATATGTACATACATTGATACAAAACAAATAACCATTCAATAATTGTAATACACACGCATGATCGTGCGTAACACTCGTTGGAGTCGGAAGGTATGAAACAGCGGTTGCAGAATAAACAAAAAAATGGATTAATAGATGGTTTAATAGGGGGTATGGTCCCCTCTTACAGATATACAGGTCTCGCAGCTTGATTTCATACTTGAATTAAGGCAGTTTATCATTTCCTGTGGCAATTAGTCCCACTCGTTCAGCAACGCTGTTTTCATTCCCTGGATACTTCTCGGAGGAGGGTTGCGAGTTGCAATTGCCCTCCCCAGAGCCTCCCAGACTTGCTCTATAGGGTTAAGGTCTGGAGATCTGGCTGGCCAATCGATTCGGCGAATATCCTCACTCTCTAGAAATTCGTCGACCAGAAGAGCTCTATGTGGCCTCGCGTTATCGTCCATTAAAATGAACTCAGGTCCAACTGCACCCCCGAAAAGGCGAACATAGGGCTCCAAGACCTCATCCCTATACCTCACACCAGTTACAGTGCCTCTTTCAAAGAAGTGGAGAGGTGTGCGGCCATCCAACATGATAACTTCCCAGACCATTAAACCTCCTTCGCCATAATGGTCAATTTCACGGACATTGGAGGGTAGGTAGCGGGTCCCTGGTACTCTCCATATGAACGTACGATGAGAATCGGTGTTAAGGCTGAACCGGGACTCATCAATGAAGAGAATGGTCACCCATTGATCCATACTCCAATATATATGCTCTCTGCACCATGATAAATGGATTCTCCTGTTCGTAGAAGTGAGCGGGGCGGAAACAGCAGGTCTTCTTGCAAACAACCCTCTCTCATGAAGTCTTTTGGAAACAGTCACCCTTGATACACGGGTTCCTGTGGCTGCATACAAGTCACGAGAGAGCTGAGAAGCTGTAGCACTCGTGTTATGCCTCGCTATAATCGACAAATGGCGATCTTCTCTGGCCGTCGTGGCTCTTGGACGACCTTGCCCAGGCTTTCTCTCGATGGATCCGGTATTCTGGAACTGTTTCCATAAGTTACACACGACTCTGGGAGCTAAATTGAACTCTCTACAAACTTGGACTTGAGATTGGCTTTCTTCTAGCCTCCCCACAATTCGCTACCTAATTCCATCATATAAACGTTGGTGGTTACTCATTTTTACTGTTACAATTTGAAATTAACCGATTTCTGCAAAATAACACCAAGAAATTCGCCGAGGTGTGCTAGCGAACGAACTGCGTCTTAACTTACGCGCGCTTTTAAAGCCTGTTTCTCTACTGGCTCCATCTACACACACGTGTACGCTTACGTATTTGACGTACAAGATTTGCATTTTTGTCTAGAAGCAGTGGTTTTACATTCAGTTCAGTTCAGTTCTTTTCATGAAATTCGATTAAATATGCAAACTCTCTTAATTTATTTCACCAGTGTAGAAATTCGATATCAAACTTTCTAAGGAAACCTGAGAGTAGATTTTATAAACCGGCCTCCCCAATTCACCATCGGCCCACCTTTCTTGCCAGACTTTCATTTCATATGCCTTAATCTTTGCCTTTACTTGTTGCTTGGTCATTTTTTAGGTACCTACACACACAACATTATAGTAGAAAAAAATTATAGCACTATTTTCATCGCGGTAATTTTAAAAAATAATTCACAGAGAGAAAAAAATTAAAATTTCATTATGGGAAGAAAGTAGCCTTGTTGATAGACTTGAAATGATGGTTCGTAAAGGTAGCAGACTTGTAATGATGTAGCCATCCATTTTAATCTATTATAGAATTGAAGAAGCGTTGATTGCGCCTGAGTTTTCCATAAGTTTCCTGTCTATCATAGTTATGCATTTGTACCTTAAAAAAATTAGAACACTTTAACACTTTAATAGTTTTATTGATAATCGCATAAACTTTTAGCTCTGAATATTAGAATTATTGAAATTTGCTGGATTAACAGTAGTTTTTCATGTTGGCGATTATCTGTTTATTTGTGTGAGCACGTGTGTAAACGTGTGAGCGTGTTTTGTAGATATCTAACAGGGAATTCAAAATATGGAAATTGGAGTGTTCTTCGAATTACTTAGCAATTAACTTGGAAATAATTAAGTTAGGTAATGTTTACCAATTAATTCACGCATTGAATTGCTGGACGTGCGTATTAACATTTTATTAAATTACATTGTGATGTGCCTCTCACTTACATAAAAACTTAATTTTTCAGACCCTTTTACAGTGAAGAGGGTTTCCACAATCCCTAAGGATAGCAAATCAAGTACGTATGGTTTAACTTCATTGCTCTTTTTAATTTTTTAATAGCTCTGAATGAATGTAAAAAAAATATGCAAATTTATGAAACTTTAATTTTGTTTTCAGCAACTTAGGTTTAATAGTATTTTTGTCTGCAAAAATATCTAACCTGTTTCTGTCGATCTGAATTACTCCTGCACAACGTGTTTTATTCGCTTTTCAATAAATTTCAAATGCAGTTTCGGATGGTGTTTATATTTCCCATTGCGTGCCTAGCGTCGATAACAATGTGACAACATCAATCAAGTCCTTGTTGTAACATAAAATACTACCATTTCAAAATAATTAAGCAAATGCTTTTGTGGATTTAATTTTTTTTTGTATCTTTCTTAATGGTACAATCTGAGAAGCTTAAAGTTCACATCAAAGCGACGTCATATATTTATTGTAATTATCTTCGGATATTTTACAGCGATTTGTCATAAATATCTATTGTCTTGCACAATGATTCTAGCATAAATATTCAAAAATAGTTTTTTACACTCTTTTGACTGTTTGAAAGAATTGTTTTAAATAATAGAATACACAACAATCTAGTAATTTCAAGTCAAAATTCGTAACTTCTCAACTGTGATTAATACAAAATTGACAATTTATTAAATAAACATACCTATGTGTAAACCACTTCACCAGTTTAAAATATACTACTGACTATGCTTTCACTTCAAAGGGCAGAACAGACAAAAAAAATATTCTTAAATCGTATGGTAAATATGCTTACCTGTACAATGTACAGTGTACATTATACCTATGTCCCTTTTGACACCAACACATTAAGTGATGGTACAAACTGCATCAATGATGTCATAAAGATACTAAGTAAAAACTTCAATAAATCATGAGTTTTTTCAGCAATATTTAGGAATAATTCGTTCAAAACTGTAGAAATTAGTTTGTACAGTCGATTCCGGTTAATCGGACCACATCGGGACGCAATCATTTTGGTCCTAATAACCGGCAGGTCCGATTACACGACCATGCCCTATTAGACTTATGCAACAGGATTTGTTTCGGTTCTTTAGGATTCGGTACGAATAAGCGGCTGGTCCGATTAACCGGTGGTCCAATTAACCGGAATCGACTGTATTGATTTTTCCCCAGTTTTAACAATTGAAAACATACTTTTAATAAATAACGGAAGCGACACTCCAGAAAAGTGTTACTTAATTCCATCTCGTCTTTAATTGAAATTTCCTCTGTTTCATTTAACTCATTAAAGGGGATTTAAGATCCTCCATATTTCCTAATTAGTCTAGAAATTTATAAAAAATAAACCTGCAAATTAAGGGAGTTAACCTAAGATAAAGCACTGATTGTTTATCCTGTACAACAACAAAGAGCTAATAAGAAACTACAGTTACGCGTAAAGGCAACTTACAGGATAAGAATTTGTAGACAAAAATATACATGGACACACATTTGTATTTATTTATAATGTATTTAATAAGCTACTAAACGTCTACGACGCAATAAATGTTTTAACTGTTTTCTCTATATTTGCAGACACTTTTGTGCATCGCATTAGCCGATTCTTCTTATTTCTGTTTTTGTCCGTGCTTCTATTATCTTAAAAGTGGTGAACCATTCCTACACGAAGACTTTTAGCATCTTTTTCAAAACTTTTATGGGGCATCACAATCAAGCGGGAATAAACTAGCACACGCCATTTTAAACAAGAACAAAACAACATACCAATCCTATTTTCGTGAAAATTATGTGTGTGAATAGTATTTCATCAGTTTCTAGAGACGTTTAAAATTATGAAAGAATTTTTTGTTAAAGTTTTTGGAAGAAGATATATTGACTCGAAAATTGTTATGTCAGCGTACATAGATTCAGGGAGTTACGACTCAGACTGGTATATGGAAGAAAATTGTTTATAAATAAGGAATACGTGACATAAATAATGGAATGATATCATGTGATTAGAATGCCAACAGAAAAAATGTAAGGCAAAGTGATTACAT
Source organism: Dolomedes plantarius (assembly GCA_907164885.2). Classification (NCBI taxonomy): domain Eukaryota; kingdom Metazoa; phylum Arthropoda; class Arachnida; order Araneae; family Dolomedidae; genus Dolomedes; species Dolomedes plantarius. The sequence goes on from OU015501.1 coordinate 67,712,829, forward strand.
GAAAAAAAAACGAGAGAGAACTGATGTAAAATTTAATTGTTTTTATATATTTACATCTGTCAAACCTAACATTTATCCATTCATAAGGTACTTGTCGAGTTTGGAATAATTAATTTCCTATATTATATGTATATTTCTCCAATTTTTGTCTAATTAATATTATTATTTTTTGCATTGATGAAATAATAATATTTGTTATACAAAGAACTGATAAAGAGGAAGAAAATAAATTGCAAGCTATATTCCTAATAACGTACTGTATCATATTTGTAAATACTGGATATTATAAAGGTTATTAATGCTTGTTTGTGCTTTGAATTTAAAAGTGTTATCACATGTGGTTTTTAGAGTGCTAAATGCTATGAAGTTGTTTCGATAAAGTTAAAATTATTTGTGTTTCGTTAAAACTTTCACTTTCCATTTTTACTTCAAGCAATGTTATTATTGTTTTCATATTTTTACTGTTCTTTTAAATAAATAGTTTTATAATGGTGTTGGCTCATCAATGCATCAATCCAGAATGTATGATCACATTTTTCTAACAGGTATTTTTAAAAAAATATTTATTACCATAAAACAAACATTGCACATGGAATTAAATGTAATCAATCATTTAATTTTCAAAAATTAGAGGGAAAATAAACAAACACTTTTCAAATGCTAAGACCACTATCTTATTTATTTTATAATTTTGTGCATTCATGGAGGGGAAAAATTGTTCTATTAACTGAGCAATAATTGATCTACCCTTCTTTCCAGCTTCTCATGAGAGAATAACCTGACCTTCTAAATTAAACACATTAAAAATTGCTTCAGATTCAAAGAATAAATTTATCTGAGCCAAATATTATAAAAAAGTTAAAATAATCGCCTCACATTGCATTCAAGCCCAAAGCGGTGCCCAAAGCAGTGCAGCATTCAAGCCCAAAGCGGAAAGGAAGTTAATTGAAGTTTTCATAATCTCACTTTATATGCTTACATTGCATAATTTAAAATTAGTTTACTGGAAAATATTTATTTGCTTTTAATTTTTAAATATCGAAATGTAAGATGAAAACTATATAAATATGAAAAAGTATATTTTTAAATTTTAATTACTTGGATAATACAAATTAATGGACAATAATCGCCTAGTTCTTACATTTTGCAATTTTGCAAATCTACCTAATTCTGGTACAATTTCTAGAATTAACCTAAATTAAAGGGGTGTTTCATTAAATTAAAGGTCTCAGAAATTAGCCAAATCGTTGATATAGTCACCGATTTTCCCCAGTGAATGGATTTACCAGTAAAGAGAAATTTACTTACTTGTCTGCATAAGATTTCTTTCGTTACATTTTATCTTTTATCTCTCTTCTTTATCTGCAAAATTTTGTTTGACTGCTCTTCCTGTGCATGTTTTTCTGATTTATTCTTATGAATCAACTAATGGTAATCGACCCTCAAACCAACATATTATCTTCCACAACATGTCCTGAAAAAACCATCTCCAGATTGTTAACTGACTAACTAGGTTCAATTTTTTGTAATATAAATCCTTTTTACCTAAAATTAATTATAGAAATTAAATGATAGCCAGGCTTCATAATCAGTTGTTATTTCTACAAATTTTTAGACCCTTTTCAGCAGTGGAGGAATGTCACCTCTTATCAGTGAAGTTACGTTGGGACAACACTCACTGTCCACCATTAAAACACTGTACTATAACAAGTATAAATGGAGTAGCAAATTAGGTGTTTAAATTGTCTTTTCATCGGAATTGCCATTTTACAAGAAGTTCACTATGGTACTTCATGGAACTCATGGGATATGAGATGACATGTTCGTCAGAATTATGATGTGATGTTTGCGATCTGCTGCTACAACGAACGCAGCGACGTTTAACCAACATTTCTGGTGTACGAGAAAATGCAAATTATGCTAATCTTTGATCTTATGCTATATTGACGGCATTCCAGGAAATTAAACCCATTAACCTCCATATTCTGAATATATACGAATTCATTAATGATCCTCATACAATATTAAATATCGATCCTCTCTCCACAAAAGCCATCATCGGGTTCCAAATAAGGATATTAAATCCGTAAACTATCACTGTTGCCATTTGTGGGATACATCTGGTAAAGGGTGCAAGAAATATGCTAGCTTTGTTGGAATATTTGACAAAGCGTTGATAATTATTATTTTATAACAAACTTTATGACAGCTTGTGTGCTTAGATAATATGACTTGTGTGAATTACGGCTGTATAGACATAAATAATTCTATTATATTCTGTTATTCTGACATATGTGTATGAATTTTGTCATAATATTGCTTTATATACTGCATTAAGTATATCCCCTTCATAAAATCGAAGTTAAATAAAGAGGCACAGTTATAACATTTATCGTTTAAGTGCTAAATAACCAGTGGCTTACAGAAAATATGGGAGAAAAACCATCGATAAAAAATATCGATTATTTTAGCATAAAATAGAACAAAAACAAAACATGATGCATTGTTAATATTCTTTTGACATTATCTGTGCAAATTTTACTTAGCTCATTCGCGGGAGTATCCGCAGGGTGGAGCAGATAGTATACAATTTAATTAATAAAGATAAATTTAAACTGTCTTGTGTCAGCTTAATTTGTCGTTGTTAATGACAAAGTATATTTTTCTCTCTGGCATAATTTTTTAATAAGAGTACAAGAAAAAGAGTATTAAATTGAATTAACGTAATTCAAGGATTATTTGCCAATAAAAACTGATTTCACGAATTTTGGAAAGAATGTAAACACTTTATAAGCAAAAAATTGAACGCAGCGCTCTAAAGTGACTAAACACTTTATAAGCAATAAAGCATAAATTGACTAAACACTTTATAAGCAAAAAGTTGATCAAAGCTTGTAGTCGGGTCTCTGACAAAGAATCTGTCTATCTATCGACAGTGTAAAATCCAGATATGCTAACTTGGCATTGCAAGGAAATCTTATTTTGAATTCGTTTCCTCAAATTTATCAGCTTTCATTTTTGAGTACAGAGCGATACAGCATGTTAGTTTCATTTATTTATTTATTCAATGCTGATTTTTTTCTCTCTTGCCTAACGGTCCATTATATTTCTTTCTGACAACAGGCATCATTGGGACGATCAACATCTAGGGCAGGATGTCGAAACCCAGATCAGTACAACATCCCATTATACTACTCTTGCGAGGTTTTTTACTGAGTGTTTCTACACATTTATTTTAATTCATTAATTTTCTCAAAGATGCTAATTTTTTACCATTTATTTATGACGTAATTTTGCCTAAGGATATATTATAGTTCTTTGAACGTCACTGACGGATTGGAACCTAGTTTGAAATCACCCGATCTGAAGATGAGGCATTATAAAATTATGACACTCAGGTGATGCGAGGAATTCTTATTTTGACTGTCACTTCTTACAGTTTTCTCACGCAATATAAGCTAAGAGGCTGCGTTAGAGATTAAAACTAATGATAATTTTTCCAGACATCTTGCCGACGGAAACCTTTGGAAACTAGTCGGTTGCAAGAGAAGGGTAATTAATTTAATTCAAATAGGGAATCTTTGAAATTACATGTAATATTCGAAATTTTAAAAAAGTATACGTTAACATGCATAAAAGTTGTTTCTAACACCATTTGTGTATGTTAATTAAAACATTTATCCCTCCCTGCAGATGTGAAACAGGCATCTCCGAACGGTAAATTGCTTAATGGTTGCAACTGCTAAGAGTTGGTTCTCAAAAGCTGTGTTCATGATATTTCCTGTACGAAATTTATTCCTCAATTCTAATCATATTCTCTTAAAAAATGTGTTTATAAGCTTGTATCAGCAAAAAAAAAAAAAAACTGAATTTGTAAGTACCTTTACGATTACTCTCTCCACACTTACAACATAACTATCTTTCACTCTACAGTTGACAGATTTTGAGTAGAGGATTAAAACAGTTGCAAAGACATGCTTTTTGCCACATTATTAATCTTTTTTATTAGACACAAGTCAAAGCGTTAAAGTAAGTTTTTCAAAGTAAATGGCAAGATTGTCGGTTGCTCATAAATAGATATCAGCAGTTATCTGATAAAGGGAAGGAAACTATCTATGATAGTGCAATGAAGATGAAACAGGAACCACGGCCCGGGTGATGAAAGGCCAGGAATCTTCGTTTAAAGAGAATAATAAAGGCTATCTTCTTTAGAACGAGCTAACATCAGTGTTGGGGTAGGTGCCCCAAATATCGCCTACTCGGACATACATTTTTTCGACATTTCATCCATGTTTAAGTTTCTGATTAGGCTGGAAACTCAAAGAACATCACTAAGAACTATTTCCCTTGGTATCCTGAGGTCAACCATCTCCAAAACCAGTGCCATTTTAAATTATGTAGCTAAATTTCCAGTGAAACCAAGAGCTGGCCTAATATCGCCGACCTCTGTAAATATTACCGCCTAACAGGCAAAATTAGGAGCACCTGTTAAAAGGCGTTGCTAGCAAAATAATAGCACCTTTGTATTCTCTGTTTAATGCACTTTCAAATGGTATAAGCAAAATTAGAATTTGGATGCACCTACCTGGTCCTTCACTGGATTCTTTGGAGCTAAAATTTATGAAGACAACAGCCTAAACAACTTCAGACGCCATATAGTTTCTGTTGTTAGTGTTAAGAGCTTTGTCGCTAGTGCCGCTGTTAGTACAAATACAGAACTAAGAAATTACTGCATTTTCTCATACATAGCGCGAATCGTACTTTGGAAACACGAGTAGGCGATACTAGGCACACTCACCCTACTCTTGCTCAAGTTGAAGAAAATGATGGTAAGGGTTTTACACTTCACCGCATAAATTGAACAAAACTGTACTAATATAGCAAATTAGGACTGATACCCCCCTCCTTTTCCAAGTCGTGCTGTGGTGGTCATTGTGGCAGGAAAACGCAGTGGGCAGAACGGGTGATGTACGTCTGAAGACTTTTCTCGTTGAGGGTTCATCCTAGGCGTGAGGGCCATTCTATTATGTTTTGCTAAAGGTAGCAAGCACACGGGGCTAAGTAATTCTTCTACCGTTGGGTGCTTCGGGTCAATAAAACCAAAAGAAATTGCACTTCTGAACTTTCTTCCGTGAAAATATTTCTCTCTCTGTGATTCGTACTGCATCGCCCGTCGCACGGAGAACCAGGAACGCGTTCGCGGTTTAGGCAGGGGGTCCTTTTTGAAAAATAATCGAGTCACTATATTAGAATAGGGAAGCCCGGTGGCGTAGTGGTTAAAAGCGTCAAGCTGCCATCCCAGAGGTCCAGAGTTCAACCCTGTGACTGGGCAAGGTCGACTCAGCCTTTCATTCCTTCAGTGGGTCGATAAAATGAGGACCAAGCATGCTTGGGAACTAAACTCTGGGGATCCCACGTCAAAACTGTACTAATATAGCTGATCACCTGACTGAGACATATGCTGTATGGCACCCCAAGCCCATGGTTACGAAAGCGGGGATGGGTACCGCCGGCCCTGGTCCACATCGGACTGTTGCGCCGTGAGTTTAAGTTATATTAGAATAGGCTTCTAACGATTTTGTAATGCAACATGAATGGTTTATCTTCAAACGCCATGAGAAGGAAAAAATTGTTCAGATTTTAGATTTGGCTAAAGACACATGTTTGCATTATATCATTGCTCGCCAAGCCTCAAAACTTAAAGAGTATTTTCCAGTAAAACTTAAAGAATTAGTGTATAACGACAGACAGACGGGACAAAGTGAACAAGGTTTGGGCTTCCTCATCAAAGATGTTAACTATCGGATTATCCCATAAAAATCAACTCAAATCTGGAAATAGGGGCCCTTTTGAATAATTGAAAATGCTTATCTGTAAACATCTTTAATACATACCATCCACCTGATCAAAAGAGTTTGCTAAACTCCTTATACTGGATTTTACAAACGATAATTCTATTATCCTAGGTAATTTAAATGTCATGCATTCAATTTGGTATTGCTCGACTAACACTGCAGAGGAATCTAATTGCTTAATATAGCAATTGGATGGTCATACAAAAAGCAAGTAGTGACTATCTACTAATATCAAACAGATAAAGAGAAGGCAAGAAAAATTGTAAACAGGGAAAAATTCTAAAATTTTAAAAAGTTAAACCAGGAGGACTTTAGGGTGTTCATTGACAATAGAATGAACACAGAGCCTTTCGCTAATAACCTTGAAATCAATTGGCTCTCCTTTAAGAATGTAATAACTAAGGCAATTAAATATACCATTCCTAGAGGCAATATATAATGATTTGTCCCTTTTTCATGCATAACTGTTCCAAAATGAAATCACTGATTGTAAAAAGAGACAAGCTGCATCGGAAAGTCAGCAAATCAAACTACATTTTTTTAAAATCTGAATTAAACAAAGTTAATGTTGATGTCAACCTGGGTTGAAATATATTAATCCATTTAAATCCTATAGATTTGACGGAATTCATGGATATATGATCAAACGCCTAGACTTAAAGGGAGAACGAAGATTGTAAGATTCCTTTAACTAGTCTTGTAACCAAGATATACCAACTGGGGATTAGAAAAAAGCTTATCTCCATTAGATAGCCAAAAAGGAGGCTAGTTAATCAGAGAACTCTAGGCTTATCGCTCTAACTAGTATATCGTGTAAATTGATGTAAAAAATTATACAAGGAAGGTTTACACATCATCTCGAAAGATCTGTTTCCGATTTAACAATATAATTTTAGAAGAGGTCACACTACCACTGATCAAAATTTATAGTTTCATCGGTGTGTCAAGGAAGACCAAAACGAGACTCACATATTTTACCATGGGTGCCTTTTTAGATTTGACAAAAGCCTTTAACAGGTTGTGGGAGAATAAATTAGTTATTAAACTTTAACAAATTTTTATAATTAAAGGCATTGCACTTCGATGGACTTCACGAAGGACAGGCTTATCTGGGAAAATTTAACAAATTTTCGCAGATGTATTGGTATATAATGGATGTTGCCTTTGTACAAGTATAATAATTAACATATGAGATACATATTCATGATCTTTCTGCATAAATATATTTCCAGGTAAAAGCAGTCACAAGTTATGTATCAATCTCTTTTCATACGTCCATAGATCAACTCTCATTAATTTTATTTTTTGCAACTGTTAAGAATATTTAATTATAAATAAATTTAGTTGAGAAATATAATGAAATAATTTTTAAAATTTAGATAAGCATTATTACAGACTGCTATTCTGTAAACTTGTTATTTGGAGTATGAGTCAATTTACTTCTATTTATAAAAAGGTACTTTCCTGAGACATATGATTAATCTCTCAGGGATTTTTTTTAGTTTGCAGTCTGTAGATTTCTAGAAAATTTTAATAAATTTCGTTTCATTTAAATATCAGTTCCCTGAAAGACTAATCTGTTATCTATATATTTTGTCTGGTCCTAAAGATGTAACATCAGTAAAACATTGCTATGATGAACTGTTTGCATGTCTACTCCCAGAGATCGGGGTCCGTGTACATGTACAATCATGACATATTTTGGATCAGATGGGCTCCATTAGTTTAAGTCCGTGAAATCATTATCTAGGGCATTTTAGGGAGATACCGTTTCAGATTGCAGCTTCTGTATTTTGTTGTATTAATAAGTCCAACTCTTGATAGAAGGGTCTTTCTCTGATTTAAACGAATATCGGATTTTTCAGGCCTTTTTGAAAAGACATTTAAATTCTAATACGCAAAATAAAATTCAGAATCTCAAGTGTCTCTATTTTTCGTAGTATTTTAATGACCGAAAGGAAAAATTCTGTAAATGAAGGGAGAATTCAAAATTACATTCCTCGACGCTTAACAGTACAAATTAATTCTTAACAAATCTGTTTTTCTATGACATCGGTTACGAAACTTTTTCGTTCAATCAATCCAACTCGAGTCTAAACACTATACCTCCAATGTAAGGAAAAATAATTCCCAATTCCTATATGTTACTGTATTAAAACTGTCATATTCATATATTAAAAACTACAAATTTCCGATCAAAAAGATGTATCTTTGTTTATGCATCTAATAAAGAAACATATAAATTCTGTTTGATACTTATTGGTTATTAGCTTTCTATCTTCCTATAAAATTTATTTCCATTTCATCATTTTCAAACATTGTGATAAATATGGACTGGAAAGGGAAATTTCTTATTAAAAACTGCATTCGCCCTTTCCATGATTTTTTCATGCTTCGTTGTTTCAGATATTGATAAGGATTTTCAAGAATCTCTGACATTCCACAAAGTTTATAGAGTCTGTTCTATGGAGTCACTGGATAAAGGCAGAAAATTTCCCAAAAAACAGTAACCACCTAAAATGAAATTTTTTGTGCATGTAAATTCTGTTACCTTTCGTTGACAGCATATCTCCCTAGAAATTCGACGAATATACCATAAAAGGGAATACTAGTTCAGACTTGACATTAAATAGAAGTAAATATTTAATGCACTTTCTCCGCCACTAATTGCACCGTCACATATGTACAGCCTCCAGCCACCAGTTAATGGTGCCAGTAAGACATCATATATTATATTTACATGTAAGATAAATGCAGCAAAGAGATTTAACTGTCCTGTGGACAGACTTGTAAAGCATCACTCAGTATGGTTTGGTTTAGTAACACCAGCGTAAAAAAATGGTAATGTGATGAAATTGCACCATCTGGGTTTAAACAAATTAAAGATATAAATGTTTGAAAGTAGTAGACTAAATGTTAATGCAGGGCACATTTCAAATGCACTTTCAATGGCAGATGATTAGAATAAGTAGTACGAGGTTTTTACATCACTTGTTTATCTGAAGTTTAAAGCAACTAAATACTGTCTTAAAGAGAATATTTAATAATCATTTTTCTGAGACCTTTTGTTGCAGAATACCATTTTCAAATATTCTTTCATCTAATCACTGATTTATCTTAAATTACTGACTCGATCAATTGCGACTGAAAGTCTACTGTAACATGAAGTAAAACAATTACTATTTTATTATAACATAATACATAAATATATAAATATATAAATTAACTCTCATCCGCCGTAGGGAATTCGGTTCACTGTTAACACGACAGCAATCCCTTTGACGAGGACCTCATTATGACTTAAGCATTGGATATTCAAGATGGGAGTCAGCCACCAGAGGGACAAAATTAAGTCCAACGTGCACTACTCTTTTTTGGATTTCCCTATAAATTTTGAATTTTTGAATTTTGAACCGGTGCAGCCACCATACTTTGTTATTGAGTCCCATCCAGACAGCAAGGGGGATATCTGTACATCCGATCTCCTGCTACGCTTTATTAACAATCTCTACATTACATTACATTATTTATACTATTTACAATATTAATTACAATTACAGTGGACGCTCGTTAATTCGAACTCGGTTAATTCGAACTTTCGGTTAATTCGAACTAATCCAAAGGCCCCAAAAAACGTGTATTGGAGTTAATGTTAAAAATATCTCATTAATTCGAACTAAAAATTTGACAAAAAAAATTATTTTTCCTCGTTTAATGGAGAAAATACACACTGTATTTATTATTTTGTGTGTCAAAATTTCTTTTCAGTGTAAAGAGGCACATGCCTGCATTCCTAGACTATTGCATGTCCGCTAAACGTTAGTAGCTATTGTCCTTCTTATTAGTGCTAAACGGGAAAAGCAATTTTCCTATATTTGGATCGATTTTCTTAGAATTTCAGAAAAACTAGTCTTTACTACAGATTCTAGGGAGCTGCGTCAGTAATAACTGCAGTGCAGACAAGTTAATGTGGTCTAGTTTTTATTCCTCATTGTGTGGTGTGAACGTGTAAAAATTCAGGATGTCTACACGTGGAAAGTACAAAACCCTAACTTTGGAGACAAAGGTAGAAATTTTAAAGAAAGTAGAGAATGGCGAATGTAAAACAAAGTTAGCAGCTGACTATGGAATTAAAAATAAATGCCTCGTCAACTAATTTGAAAAACAAGGAGACAATTTTAGATTCATGGGAAAAATCAAAATTTGCTAGATGAAGGAAACGCATGGGAAATGAGTCCCAAGAAGTTCTAGAAAAAGCTCTACTGTTATGCTTTCAGGATGTTAGATCTCGAAATTTTCCGATAAATGGACATCTAGTGCTGACGAAGGCTGATGAATTGGCAAGTCGAATGGGTATTGAAGATTTTAAATGCAGTGATGGATGGCTTTCTCGATTTAAGTCAAGGCACAATATTTCTTATCAAACTGTATGTAGCCAAAGTCTGATGTAAACGAAGACGTATGCATTAATTTCGGTAGAAAACTGCCAGGGCTTTTCTCTACTTACATGCCGAAAGATATTTTTAATGCGGCCATAATGGACAAAGCTATAATAGACTTTATTAAAACTCTGAAAGCATTTATTCAGATGGAACCTTCCTCTGAAAATGAATTGAAATGTTTACTTCAAATCGAGAAGCTGGCTAAACAATGTAGGCATAATAAACAGAACCAAGCATCAATTTTACAGTTTTTCCCAAAGTGTAATTCATATTTTTAATAAAAGTTTACTTTATACTGCATATATTCTGCTTCATTTTATGATTAAGGTAAGTCTGTATTGATTTTTAATATGTTTAACTTATATAACATAGTATAATATATTTTCTTGGGTTATACATACTAGGAGATTTTCTTCTTCAGTGATACACATTTAAAGTTATATATTTTCTCTTAACATCGGATAATTCAAACTATTTTCTGAGAACCTTTGAGTTCGAATTAATGAGCGTCCACTGTATATTAAATTCTATATTTTAAAGGCATCAGCCTGCCAGGCCGGGGGTGCGGGTTCGATTCCCGCATAAGACTTGGCTGTATTCTGGGGAACCGGTCAGTCTTCCGCCTGCAAATGGAGCCCTGTCTAAAAAGGGGAGCTGCAACCCATCGTCCATCGCCGGTGTCATCGTTTGTCAATAAAATTCTTCTGTGATTGTGTCATTTGTCTGTTTCTATGTCTTGTATTCATATGTACACCGGACTGGGGTGTAATGTCGTCATCCCCCAGGGACATTAGCCAAAAAAAAGAAAAAATTCTATATTAAGACTTTGTACAGTTTCTATTGTCTTACACACACACACACACACGCATATATATATATATATATATATATATATATATATATGTGTGTGTGTGTGTGTGTGTGTGTATATATATAATATATATATATATATATATATATATATATATATATATATATATATATATATATATATATATATATATATATATATATATATATATATATATATATACATACAGAAGGTCGCTCGCACTTTATGGAAACGATTTTGATAGTTTAGTTTTATGTATAAATGCCGTATTTTAATTTTATGCGGTGATTTCCTTCTATCTGATAGCCATGGTTCTTGACAATAGCTCTAGCTCGAATTTTCCAAGAAAGTAAGTTTTTGCTTAGTACTGTCACGTCAGTTTTACCTTATTCCTCTCGGACCGTTTTCCAAAGTCTGCTCAGTGTTCTTAGATGCCGTTTTCCTAAGGGCCTGTTCACATAGGAGTCCGTTCCGTTGCGTTAAGGAAAAGATGTCGTTGAGACGAAAATAAACCAATCACAGGCGTTAAAAATTTCATTGCTAATCGTTTGGAGGCCTATGATTGGTTTATTTTCGTCTCAACATCATCTTTTCCTTAACGCAACGCTACGGACTCCTATGTGAACAGGCCCAAAGGCTCGTATTAAAAAACCGAAATCGCAAAAGTCCATTGGAGAAGAGTCAGGTAATTTTACAGGTATTTCATTAAATGGGATACATTTTATTTCTGTTTCTGATTCTTTCTTTGCTAAATAAGCGGCACTTGATTTAGAAGTGTGACTAGAGGCTTTGTCCATAAGAAGCTTAGATTTATCAGTGTCCTTTCAATATAAGGCTGGAATTTCTTCTTCAAAAGTTGGTTCTAAAATATTCTGATGATAGTAGTGTGAATTAATTTTGGCTTTACTTGAGACTTTTTGTATTTTTAATTTGTCGTTGTGACAAAATCCTGCTAATATCATGAACTCCTTTGAGAACATTTCTGTACACTGACGTAGCCATTTCGTACGTTCCTTCCTGTCAGTTGAGCAATAGAAAATTTATCTTTTTTTACTAAAGTCACTTAAATACACCCATGCCCCATCGAGTGTTACCACAAATTTTCATTTTTCAGCAGCTAGGTGTTTTTCATATAATTTTCTACAATTTGTTTTTCTTTCAGCAATATGCTTTGGCAAAAGCAGGTGAACTTTAGGTTTGAATATCTTTTTAAACTTCAAATCTTTATGAATGATTTTACTTACAGTGCCAGAAGACATTCCTAGTTTCAATGCAATGGATCTTTGAGTCGGCGTATTTTCTTTTAGGATCAGAGACTTCATTTTCTTGATATTTACCTGCGTTCAAACAGTCTTAGGATGAGGTTTAGTGGTTATGTTTGAATTTTTACTTTCATTTAGACGTTTTTTCCCATTCAAATTTAATATATTATAAATACCTATTTTTGAAATGCCATAACCGAAATTTTTACACCGCTTTATAATTTATTGATAAGAATATTTCTCCCCGGAAAGTGCAGTTACTTAACCTTCGAGCCATCTATCAATTTTAGGAGCCCTTTTCCGAATAAATCTTTTATTTTACATTCCAATCAAAGCAAAACAATAGCAGGCGATTATGTTGAAGCTGCCATATATTTATCTCAAAATGCAAATGCCAAAAACAAATTACAAAATCGTTTCCATAAAGTGCGAACGACCTTCTGTATATATTACATTCTACTAAACATCTGATTTACAATCTACATCTTACAATACAATATTAATACCAATTACATTATAGAGGAGGCATATTACACATTTATGATTTACATATCTTTTCAGTATACTTATTATGCCAACACTTTACTCATATATATTGTATTGTATCTTGTATTCATATTACAAGATATATGTTACATTACGCAGTTACTCATGCATCTTACATTATGCAGTTTCATTATGCAGTTTCATTATGCATGTTACATTATTCAGAGCTCATTATACACTATACACAATTCATATTATGCATAATATTATATAAATATATTACTAGTTTTAAAGGAGGGCTCAGTGTTAAAGTGAGCCAAGTCAACTTTTTGACTATTTCGTACTAACACTGCCATGATACAATAAAAACATTATATTTTTAATGAAATAGGTAATCAATTTCGTCCACTAAATTTTATCACATGGCAACAGTTCAATGTACCACTGAATAACAACTGATTTGATTTCAGAGCTATAGTGGACCAAGTAGATTTTCTGAGTTGGGAACAAGGACGTGGTTTAGTAAGTGCATTCTGTGATTTAACTTATTTCATTGCCCTGAACTTACCCCACAGTCAGTTTTGGAGAAACTATTCATATCGTTTAGGAAATTGTGAGACTATTCTAAACAGAATGTTTTCTTGCGTGGCTTAGTACAGAGCAGAAAGACTATGAGATGGCCAAAGGATTGCAGTAGTTCAGCTAAAACCAGAGTATTTCACTATTTTTTATAGATGAGAATTACAGAATTTACAAACATGTTTACCTAGAATATTGAGAAATAAGTTGGGAAAGCCTGTATAGACGCCTCAGTAAAAAAAGAGGTTTTTGGAGTGATTGACAGCAGGGGTAAGGTAACTTCAAACACAATTGACGATTTTGATGTCGTTGCCCATACCAAATCTTTCCCTTGCTACAAGAGTTACCACTGATGAAACGGTTATGCCAACAAAAAGTATCAGCATCTTAACCTTAACATTAAAAGAAAAAATGTATGATCTCTATGTTGCGAATTGTTCTGGTGAAAACAAACAGCCATTGAAAGAGAAACGCTATTATCATGCATTTTCTTTAAAATTCAATTTACACTTTGAGGTTCCTTCAAAAGACATTTGCAGGTTGTGTAACGATATTATGCATAAAATAAAAAATAAGTATGATCCTGAAAAAAAAAACACTTGAAGTTGAAAAGGAACTGCCTTTTCAGTTCGTGCTTAGAGAGCAAGACAAGTCCTTAACTATGGCAGTGACTCAGCATCAATCGAGACTTATATTTGCACATTTGAGCTTCAAAAGACACTGCTTTTTCCAAAACTTCCAGCTTCTATTTCATGCTAAAAAATAAATATATGCTTATACAGTTGTAGTTTACTGTGTCGATTATTACGCTGGCTATATGTATGTTTGGGACGAAACAGTAGGAAGCAGGGGTTTTGAGGATCTTTTTTCTTGTGTTTGCAAGAATTTAAGAGAAAATGCATGAACTTACGAACTCATAATTTTATGTTGCACTGGGCAAGTTGCCTCGTGCACTAGGCAAAATTGAAATGTAAAAATTTCCCGTGCTGAAAGTATCTGCTTAAATAAGTGTTTTAAAAGATAATCTCCCAAAGAATAAAGTTTCAGAGATAAAGTGAACCAAGTCCAGCTTCCATTCAAAGTCTGCGTGGTTGCTCAGTATCAGTTGTATTTTGTGAGACAATTTTAATAAAACAGTTTTAATAAAAAATATAGAACTACGTTACTGAAGCAGAAAAAACAAACAAACGTCAATATTTAATTAATCAAAATCGTTCAGCTTTGAGATCAGTTTTCGCAGAACTGACTCTTATGGACTTGGCTCACTTTAAATTTGAACCATCCAAATATATGATGATTTCTTCCTCTTTATCCTCTACTGTTCTCAGTGCTTGAAGAGCTCTTCAAGATTCTGTGAATATGCTTATCCCCTGTAGTCGATTGATTCTTGCGTCCTCTATGACCATCCTAATTGCCTCTATTTCTGCTCTATAGAAGGATGCACCATCTATTCATGCACATGCGGTAAACTATGTCTAAAGGTATCCATTTACACCTCCTTTTGTGATCAATCAATCGTTGCTTATTTTTCTTCGTTCCACCCTTCTACAATTTCAAAATAAGCTTACATCTGAGTGAGTAGTATTAAATGTTTTTACAGCCGTTTTAAAGATTTGAAAAGTTTGTCCTCAAGAACAGTTTCAGAGGAACATATTCAGAGAACGGGAACCCAGTTGAGCGATTCAGAGGTTATGAAAACAGTCAGACCCATCCAAGAAAAGTCCAACTAGTTTAAGGATTTCAAGTAACGTAATAACTGCCTATTAATGGTTAGTAGGTCATTTTTATTCTTCCATTTAATTTAAAGTTAGGTTATTTATCATCACAAAATTAACTAGTAGTAATTTCTGTTGTTGTTGCTTATGCCCCTTGATCGGCAGCAACATCAGATGAAGGCCATTATAGGCTATTGGGCTGAGTCATGCGGCTCCGGTTTTAAGTTAGGAACCTTTGCTTACCTTTATCATACGTATTTCCCAGCAGCAAAAATTGTTTTAATGCCTACCATTGAGTTAGTTGTTGTTTGCATTATTCCTCCGTCTTCTAAGTTATGACTAAAAGTATTCAATATTACTCGTACGTATGTATTTATCAGACCTATGAGTCCAGATTAAATGTTTTCTTATCGTGCCTCGAAATTACAATGCACTTACGCTAGGAAAGCTCTTCGTGGTAGACATCACTTCTTTAGAGTTCACCGTCCAGTCTCATTGTCATATAAAAACCTGGCATTATTTAGTGAAACTTTATATAGCTGAACTGTAAACATTCAGTCCACTTAAAAAAAAGACTTTTTCTTTATTCCACACAATTACTGTAAAACTAATCCCGAAGGTTTTACTAGTGCCTTTAATTAGACCCCCATAAGTTTTACTGTCATTACACTTTAGTAATATAGAATAAAGAACATAACTGCAGTGCATATTACAAACACTATTTATAAATATAATATTTTCTTGTGTTCTTGTCATGTATCAAACTGAAATCTATTGTGATATAGCTTGAAGGTATACTCATATAAACAGTATTATTTTTTCTTTTCGTTCAATTCACTAACCACTCAGTCTCAGGTCAGTCCAATTTATATATATTTAGGGAATATCTTTTAATTAAAGCATTACCTACAATTATCAAAGCAGAAAATCATTTTATCCTGGTATGAAATATCTTATTTTAAAATTTATAAGTAAGTTCAAATATTCCGACATGGAGAAACGCTATTACCAAATTGAAAAGCAATCTCATTATCGTGTTTATTCTTACGTCCTTTTTAATAAAACAGAAACATAGAACAACTAAAAGTATTTGCTTTCACAACAAAAAAAGTAAAATGTAGGTATGCAACTGACGTATAAAAAGGTAGAGGTTCCTCTTCTTTATTCCTCTAACAAGATAATAAAGGCCTCTTTGCAAATTGGTTTGGACTTATTCCTCCATCGTAGAGCTGTTTTTCAACCTCTCTTTATATCAAAACACTTTTTCCTAATTAGTTTTCTGTTTCTCGGGAATTTTGAAGTAGTCTTTTGTTTCGATACAAAGTACTTAAAACTTATCGTGCCAGGGGAATGCTTTGTAGACGATTTCTGAATATTTTCTTTATACATCATTTTTTGAGAAAAATTTATGAGTTCATACATACTTGAAATCACACACCCAGAGATTTTCATAAGTTACATAACGATAATGCAATAACAGATGTGGGATCCAAAAAGGGAATATCCGTAATGATATTAGATATTTTCTACAACCATGTTGATTGCTACAGATATGCACATAAGGACAGTTATAAAGAGTATATGCGATAAACTAGAAAGCTGGTTTAATGAACACGTACATATACCAACATATTTACTTACGCGTACATACACTAACATTCTCTTATTTCTATTTGTATCAGCCTGTAGAACAAAACTTACAGCTTAATATCAGAAGACAGTAACATATGGGACTGAAAGAAAATAAATATGCTGTCAAGGAGAAAAGAGTATGAGAAAGGGTTTAAAAACCAAAATATGTATCAATATTAAAAACCATCTGTTTGAAATATTTAATGTAGTTATTTTTTAAATAATCGATATATCATAAGTGTATGAGGCTTAATAAGAGACATTAGACTATTTTCCCAAATAAAGGGGTCAATAATCATGTCGGATAAGCAAGTGGAGCGAGTTATATTCTCATTTAAGTCATTTTTAAGGTAAAATAAAAGCTTTGAGTTAAACGGGAAATATTTTTTCTATGCGTTGACATAAGCATAGTCAATAACATTTTTAAAAAATACTAATTCTAAGGCCGTCCGCACACGGAGCGACTCAAAGGAAACTGAGCTGGTTAGTGACTGAAATTGCTTATCGGTTGCAAACTCGTTAGTGATGCGGCTCCGCACACGGGCCGACTCAAAAGTGATTAAAATCAATAGTTTGCGACCTGTCATAAAAGAAAGAACATCATTATCCCGGTTATTATTTTTAGTTAAATTATTATCAGAAATTAATTTGTATTAAAAAATCGTCACAATAGATTGTCTTTGATCAATCGTTTCAAAATGGACTGTATATATGGGCGCACATATTCCATACAACAAAAAACGTTAGAATTTCCTTTCATCGCTAGGCAGAAGTCACGTGACTCGTGTCCGTCATTTGGTAGCTTGCCAAAAGAGCGGCTGTAACATAGATTGTGTAATAACACGCACAACGCAAGAGAAACTGGCGACTGAAGTTGCTAGCGACTCGACACGTTGAGTTGCCTGCGACTGATTACAAACTCGTTGCTGACGGGTTTGTAACCAGTTGCGCCGTGTGCGTGGCTCCATTCAATTACATAGGTTACGACTCATCACGGACTGGTTTGTGATTGGAGTCGGTTATCAGTTTCTTTTGAGTTGCTCCGTGTGCGGACGGCCTTAAGATGTATAGTTAATGAAAAGTTTCAAACCCTTTTGATGTGATGAAATAATCATAAAGTAACTTTCAGCAACGAAATATTGAAAAAAATTAGCATTTAAATATACTTCAAAATGTGATATAACTGGCAGAAAAGTATATAAAATTTTATACAGTCTGTTTCATGTCATGATTTATTAATCCCATCAAAAAATAATGAGTGTTGATCTACATAAAACTACAGACATGGCTTTAAAATATTAGTTGTTATTATAAGTAGAATATATACTAATACTTAATTATGAATATAATTATTAGTTAATGAAGGTTTTTAACTTCATAATCATTTAAATATTCTCCGTATAATAAATTATTTATCTTTAAAGAACAACATAATTTAAGGCTGATATTGTTACTTAAATTCATTGTATAAAGCACAGATGATATTTAGTTTATAAAGTGTTACTTAAGTTTTTAAATATAAATCTATAAAATTTTTAGTTTCAGGGCAATGGCTCTTCAAAATAGTTTCAAGATAGTTAAAAATTACTCATAATGTTATTTATAACTGTGATGCAGTTATAAATAGTTGCAGTTACACACACACACACACACACACACACACACATATATATATATATATATATATATATATATATATACAGGGCTTTTTTTCTAGGGGTACGCAGATGATACGGCATATCCCCACATTTTTTTATGTATTATTTTGGCTTAACTTAACCAAAATTTTAGGAAAATTGATAATCAATTATTAATATACACTGCTGGCCACTGTAAATGCAACACCCTGAAGGAAACATGCAAATAACATGAAATTTACAACATGCATTAGCAGAGGTGAGATATGCAAATGATTAGAATTTCAGCGCAGACGCACATCACGAGCGCTTGTGGCGCCACTTCACAGCGCTATTTAAGACTTGGAGATTTCGACGATTTCAAGTTCGGCAATTGTGTTTTTCTTGTGGTTTTTTCAAAAAAACGATCAATTATGCCTCGTCGAAAACAGCGATCATCTTTTGATCAAGTATCCGAGTTCGACAGAGGAAGGATAGTGGCCTACCGAGATTGTGGATTATCTTTCAGGGAAATCGGTAGTCGTGTTGGACGAAACCAAACAACTGTAATGCGGATATGTGATCGTTGGATGCAGGAGGGTACGACGGACCGGCGTGTTCGATCGCATCCACCTCAGCGCACCACTTCACGTGATGACAGGCAAATTGTGCGCATGGCAGTGACGGATCGCTCAGTCACATCACGAACCATAGCACAGCACATGCAGTCTGTAACGCATCATCCAGTGTCTGCGCGTACCATTCGACGCCGTTTACAGCAGAGTGGTCTGTCCGCAAGACGTCCATTGCTTTGTCTACCCTTGACGCAGAACCACAGACGTCTCCGCCGCCAATGGTGCGATGACAGAAGGATGTGGACGGCAGAATGGAATGAAATTGTCTTTACTGACGAGTCACGCTTCTGTCTGCAACACCACGATGGTCGCATTCGAGTCTGGAGACACCGTGAAGAGTGGATGCTGAACAGCTGCGTTATGCACCGCCATACTGGTCCTGCACCGGGTATTATGGTATGGGGCGGTATTGGATATCCCTCTCGCACATCTCTAGTACGCATTGCCGGTACTTTAAACAGCCAGCGCTACATCTCCGAGGTGTTGGAGCCAGTTGTCCTTCCTTACCTTCAGGGTTTGCCCACAGCCATATTTCAACAGAATAATGCGCGACCACACGTGGCACGCATTGTCCAACGGTTCTTCGTCAATCGCCAGATTGAATTGCTTCCCTGGCCGCCTCGCTCTCCGGATCTTTCGCCGATAGAAAACATGTGGTCCATGGTTGCTCTACGGTTGACCCAGATTCCATCCCCAGCTGCCACAGCAGATCAACTTTGACAACGTGTGGAAGCTGCTTGGTCTGCTGTACCCCAAGAACTCATCCAAAGTCTCTTTGAATCAATGCCGAGGCGTGTGGCAGCGGTGATCTCCAACAATGGCGGCTACTCTGGCTACTGATTTTGGCAGGAACCACACTCCACAGAAGTCTATAAATTTAATCATTTGATACTTGGTCAACATGTTATCTACAAAATAAATTTTGTTGTGATATCTCTTGTCTTTCTTGGTGTTGCAATTTGGGTGGCCAGCAGTGTATAACAAAAAGTATTTTTTTAAATTGCGAGTTTTTTGTTCCCCTGTGACGTGACGTGTGAAAACACGGTACTAAAAATATGCACCTTTATTTGAGAAAACACAGTATACCCACCTATGTTTTTAGAAAAAAATCACTCTCTCTCTATATATATATATATGTGTGTGTGTGTGAGTAATAATAACGCCCCATCATTATTAACTGTTTTGCCCCACGTTTTTTACTTAACGCATATTCTAAATTATTCTCTTTTCAATAAAGCACAGTCCCTTTTTCAAAATTGATCTAGAAGTAAACGAATTAACTAACTAGTTTGTCCCTTAAGGCACGCGCTGAAAGTCAGGCGCCCATGATTCAGAAACCACGCGGCTTGCATTGCATGTTTGGAATCTTTAGTTATGGCTCACGTGGTCAAGTCGAATTATCGGCTCTAGCCAATTAAAGAAATTTTATCACCTAGCGTCACGTTAGCGCCCCCATGGTTTAAAAGATGAGACAGAGGATTTTTGTGCTCGCTGCTTCATCCTTCCTTACCTTGATCTCTTGCTCTTCTGACCCTCGTTCTCTCGTCCCTTGTTCATGTACTGCTCCCAAAAGTACCATAATGTAAGCGTATCATATTTTAAAGCTCCGGCAGGGCCGGTAGCTTCTGTCGTCTTTTAATGTTTCTCCTGCGCTTCTTGTGTCATACTTGAATCTATGTCGCCGTCTTGAATTATATCGTCGAGTTCTTAATAAATAAATTCCATGGATAATATTCGTGCGTCGCGTCTCTGTTCTGTATGTTCATCATTGCATCTCCTCTCTGTGGTTTTACCTCCCCGATGTGTCAATGGTTCTCTTGAAATAGTATTCTTTAGCGGGTGGGCAAAATGTCCGTATAAACTTTAAAAATTCATAAAAACCGGAAAAATAACCAAAATAAAAAAGGTTTGCAGGGTTAGCATCGCTAGGTCACGGGATTTTTTTTCAGACAGGAAAAAAAATTACTCAAAAAACAGCCAAACATATATGCGATCCGCCGAGCGGTGTCTTGTATATATTCAGACCTGCTGCACTCCCCCGTTGCTGGATTTGTGACTCGCCTGCAATGTATTATCCTCTGTGGTGGGGGGTTATGTGGAACACCTACCGCTGTAATAAACGATTTAGAAGCATTCTTTTCGTTATTTGCGTATCTTTTTTTTTTACTTGTGTACGTCAGCGCGACCTATCGGCTGTTTTTTAGTGTTATTTTCGTGTCTTCCCGTGAAAAAGATCCCGTGACCTAGCGATGCTAACCCTGCAAACCTTTTTTTTTATTTTGGTTATTTTTCCGGATTTTATGAATTTTTAAAGTTTATACGGACTTTTTGCCCACCCAGTATATGCACTGCTCAAAACAATTAGGGAAGCACATGGTTTTAACGAAATTACGTAATTACTTACACCGATAAGTAACATAAAATAAATCATCCATAATTTTAAGCCTAGCAGGAAACAGAAGGAGAAAACTTCATATGGAAATCAAAGTTCATGACGTCAAAAACCAGAAAAAGAACATAAGGGCGGAAATCGGGATGTTGCAGAAACGTCTATTTCACAGCCTTAACTGTGAAATTTCGATTGCTCAGTTATTCTTTTTGAGAAAAGGTGACTTGAAAATGTCTCAACAACGTGATTTACAGGAATCCATGGCATGGCGTATTATAGGCAGACTTGAATCCGGACAAACACAACATAGTGTCGCGGACGCTGTTGGAGTCGCCAGAAGTGTCGTTGCAAGGCTTGGAATCGATTCCAAGAAACATGGAATGTTAGACGTCGACCAGGGCAAGGTCGGCACGCGCCACTACAGCAACTGATGACCAGTATATACTGTTAACACCTCGTCGAAACAGAACAGACAATGCTACTCAGCTGCAAAGACAGTTGCTCTTGGCAACAGGACGAAGGGTGTCCAGCCAAACAATACTTAATAGAATTCATCAGGGAGGTCTCTATGCACGTAGGCCAATGGTCTGCATTCCGTTGACCTCACGCTACCGTGCGGCCCGAAGAAGATGGGCTGCTGAACATCGAGATTGGGAGCAACATGATTGGAGGCAAGTGCTGTTTACAGACGAGTCCCGATTCAGTCTGGAGTGTGACACCCGACGTGTTTTGGTATGGAGGGAAAGGGGCACTCGAAATAACCCCACATTCATTCGTGAAATGTCACAATACAGACGAGCTGGTTTTATGGTATGGGGTGGAATCAGCACAGGTGGACGTACGGATCTGCATATCATTCGGAATGGTACTTTGACCGCCCGAAGGTATGCAGACGAAATACTGAGACCTCATATCATACCTTACGCTGCAGCCATTGGAGATTCCTTTGTTTTTCAGCATGATAATGCCAGACCGCACACAGCTCGTCTTGTGGAGAACATGATTGAAGCTGAAACAATACAGCGTATGGAATGGCCAGTGTGCTCTCCTGACCTGAATCCAATCGAGCATGTTTGGGACATGCTCGGACGACGCATTGCTGCGAGACCAAGGCCTCTATTTACTCTCCGAGACTTGGAGATTGTACTTCTTGAGGAGTGGAACAGTATTCCCCAAAGTCTTATCGATAACATCATCGCATCCATGGAAAACCGGTGTGCAGCAGTCTTAGCTTGTTCGAGGAGACCACACGCCATATTAAAAATCTTGCATCATTTCTAAACAATATTTTTTTTTATCGTTTACATGTAACCAAATTGTTGCCCTAAATCATATTTTCATGTTTTTTCCATATTTTCAAAGAATTAAAGCTTAATTACAAATTTTTTTACGTCTTTTTTCTGTATTGCGCATTGATACGCGTGTACTATCCATTTTATGCCAATACGTGGCTGTCTCGAACAGTTTTCTTAACTTCTTTGCTTGCCCCCCTAATTTTTTTGAGCAGTGTATATATAACCAGAGTAAACGCAAGCAAGGCTATAATTTACTCTTGATATACGCAAGTTATGGATATCATCCTTTTGTGACTACCTATGGCATGTAACCATCTCGACTCTACTGGATCCCATAAAAAAGAACTTTTTTAGAAAGACGCACAAATATCTTACATTCATCTTTGGGAAGACAGTCTTTTCATAGAGTTTGAGTTCAATTATTGAGATCACAATCTTTGTAGAACAACTTCTTTTTCCTCCTTTACACGTAATAAACCCTTGTGTTTTTTCTTCTAATTTTGTTGATATTTGCATCCACATTTAAATGAATTGTGATAAGGATTGGAGCTAAAAGTTATAGCGTAACTCATTAACTAATTTTACATTTATCCCACTAATAATAAAAGCTGTACATTTGGACCATAAAAGCGTAGGATATATAAGTATGAGTGATTTATACGTGTCATAAACATACAAACGTAAGATCTTAAAAATAACATAAAAATTTTACTTCAAAAGTCTGAATAAATACTTAAAAATATGCAACAACGTGTAAGGTATAAACGACTATTATACTTGTAATAATTAATGTATTTGTTATATGTTTGCTCCATAAAAATAGTTAAGTACTTGTAATTAATGCCTTAAGTTTTACCGATAAAAGCTGTTAATTTCTGGCGGTTTTGACTGATAATTCCTTTTAAGCCCCAAAAAGTGAGAAACTGTGATCGTATGATGGTTTTATTATCCTGCAAAAAAATATTGTTATCATTTTATATTACCATACGCACTACAGTAATGGGGAAAAAAGTATGAAAGAAAAAATCTCTAACTAGCTAGCTTCCAATATATTTCTAGCTTATCGCAATCTAAAATTATTATTCTAGAAAATTTAGATAAATAAAACTACAATCATTTGAAAATAACTTTATTACTTTTGACAAATTTTCTACAAAAGTCATTTTAATTTTTTCTATGGGGTTTAGAAAGTTAAAAGTTCTTCATATCTGGGAGATATTTTCGTATTTACTTGTTGGTTTGTGATACTATTTGAAATAACAACAAAAAATCTTTTTCTTTTTATTCATTTTTAAGTCTCATTAAATATCATACATACTTCTTCTTAAAATTGTTTATTTATAGAATTTGACAATTTAATTTTTATTTGAATGAGTACAAACAAGAATTTTGTACTTTTCAGTTCAACCTTATTTTAAGATTTATTTGAACGTAAAAATTACACTTTGAAATAGATATCTTATTTTCAGAAATAACGGTTACTGATCATCTTAATCTACCATATTTTAAATTGTTAGCAACAATTACTCATCGTTTAATGATATATATGATAAAATGCACAAGAAAACAGGAACATTTTTCTATTATTTCCCACTGAATGTTTTCAAGAAGCTGTGTAAAATAGGCGTACAAGCTAAACAAAGTCTTATGAAACAGAAATGTTTCGTCTCAAAACTCAAGTTTTAAAGATTATACATCCTTTTTTTTAGTTTTAGAAAATCTTCTAAACAGAAAGTAGTAACGACTGACTTCCAGGGATTAGGATCGAAATCGCATCTCCAATTGTCGAGTCCAATATTCTACCGACTAAACTGCCCAGGTGGTATGAGGAAACATTATTTTCAATGACTTTATATCAGAAATTTCACTCTGTGTTTTTGAGACTAATGAAACAATATGTTGGCCTGGTTAAATTTTATCTATTTATTTATTGATTTTCAACGAAGCTGAATTTTTCCCTTGGTAAGTTTTTTTCATACTCACATACAATCTGTCATCTTTCTTTCCTAAGTCCACACCGATGTAACGGCCAGCTGTCTAGGGAGATGACTGAATGCACTTCCCCAAACATCGAGGCTGATAATCTACAAACTGAACTGCCCAGTGATGTGAAGAAGTGTTATTTCCAATAAGCCTAATTTCCCTCTCTAATTTCTCTCATTCTTTTTTGACCAGTGTCATGATATATCAGCCTGGTTATATTTTACATGTTTAATTATTTATTTTCAATGAAGCTGATTTTTTTTCCTGGGTAAAATTTTTAATATGTTTTACTGACGTTGAATAATTTTTTTTTTTCCAACGATCGCCGCCAATGTAATTATCAGCTATTAGGAGTCAGGACAGAATTCACATTCCCAAAACTCGAGACCGGTATTTTACACACGGAACTGCCCACTAATGTGAGGAAGAGATATTTTAAATAAGTTTTCTCATCGACTATCAGAATTACAGTCGAACTCCGTTACAGCGAACCCGGTATATAATGAACTCATGGATATAACGAACGAAAGTTTTGTTCCCCCCCCCCATTTTCCTATTGTACGTAATTTAATTAATATTCTGTCAGTTTAATGTAATCGATTTTAGTCGATTTAATTCATTATTGATCATTTTTAATAGATTTTATCATTTTTCTAATACATCATTATTGAGTACACATTGCAACTAATGAGTTATATACATTTTGTGAACTCTACCATTTTTCTTAACGGTTCGGATATAGCGA
This sequence comes from Dolomedes plantarius, assembly GCA_907164885.2. Taxonomy (NCBI): domain Eukaryota; kingdom Metazoa; phylum Arthropoda; class Arachnida; order Araneae; family Dolomedidae; genus Dolomedes; species Dolomedes plantarius. Next base: position 67,738,295 of record OU015501.1, read on the forward strand.
ACCACCGGATAAAGCGAAGAAAACCTTTGGTCCCTTGAAGATCGTTATAACGGGGTTCGACTGTATATTAAAACTTTATATGCGGTATTTCTATGTTACTGAGTTTTATAGAATGCAGACAATAAGTCTCACTACTCTTTTAGGAAGCAGTTGAGGAAAAAATAAAATTTGATCAGGCATGTCAACCATACAAAATATTTATTATAATTTCAAAAGATGCCTTCCTTCCTTACATTCATAGTAAAAGTTACATTCACATTTAATCCATTACATACAACATAAAATACAATATCCAATTAAGACCGTGTTGGGAAATTCAGATTAAAAATGCTGGAAGCGATATTTCTTTCACTTTCTACAACTTACCTTCCTTGTTTTTAAAAACATAATAATATTCTAAAAAATGTGTAATGTAAAATATATGATAAAAAAGTTTCAATGAAACAAGAAAATACCCTTACGAAAAAATAGGGATAAGAGAAGCATAAAAATGTTGAAATGCATTTGAGCAAAATAAGAAAAACAGTTGTAGTCATGTCAAAGCTCAGCTAAAGCATTGATATGTGCAACCAAATCATCGCTAAGATCTTCAATTGCAAATCGCGCTCCGCCAAAAGGCAAGAGTTTTTATAAAAAATTGTGTCATGAAACAGTATAAAAAAAATGCAACACACAGAGACACCTAATTATATCTTCTTTCAAGTATTCTTGATGCATCCTCTTACCATCTTTATATAACATAAGGTTCTTCAGAAGAGAAAATTTGTTCATACTCCATTTATGATTGACAGTCAGAAGAATGGGTCATGCATAAGTGGAGATTCAAGAAGTCGCATATCGGTCCAACAAGAAAGACGGGCAGGTTCTTCATCTCGGCTTTCATCGGCTGAAGAGTTGTTATCTCCCTGATACGGTGGGGGTGGAAGTAAGCCACGCTCCTGAGCCAATTTTCCAGCCCTTACAAGCTATAGAAAGGGAAGTGATGTTTAGAAAATAAATATTTAACAAAATAGAAACCTGTTTATTGTACGCTAGAAGTGTTTCAAATCCTTATTAATTTTCAACATTAATGAAGCAATAAAAGAAAATGTTTTTTCGTGAGTAGCTTTCACTAAATTAGTAAAATTTATACTACATGTCCCTCTAATATTTTCCTTTGCTTAATTAACAAAAATGTGAGTGAGCTAACTACTAAATAATTGATTATTTCCACATATGTTTCAAACTCAGCGTTAGGCGTTTAAACTTGGTGTTATGAAAGCTAGGAATTAACATAATCCTCAATTAATGAGGTCTGCTTGAAGTATTTTCTGAATTTGTAGATTAATTTGATTTCAGCAGGAAATGTTTTCCTTTCAGTTATGACTTAACAGCTTGTTTCTACGAACATTATTAAATATATTGCGATCTACTTATCTTCAGTTTGTTGTTTGTTTATTTACATTTTTATCCCTGAGGGAATCCGTTTTATTGAAAATAAGGAGTTTGTATGGAGAAAATTATTTGAATAAACATGAAATTTTTATTTCATTTCACTCTTACAGTGTTATTACCCTCCCTTTGGATACCACAATCTATAAAAAAGATTTATGATTAAGATTTAACGTATCTGCACTCTTTTTTATGTGGCGATTTTTGCAGTGATTTATATAAAACTAAGCATTTTTCAAGAAAATAAATTCTTAGCTCTAATTTAAAGGAAATTTCTTTAAAAGTGTTAATGAATGTCGTTTATCTGTTTCAAAAAAGAGAAGCAAGGAAAGAGAGTGTCCTTGAAAAATATACCACCAACTTATCTAAATAACCAATTGAAGATTTTCTATTTTTTTTTATTCGTTTCATTTGTCTTACTGCTCCACTGAAAGATAATTAGAATAAATGCAGTGAATATATATAAACGGCCAGCAAAGTGTCAATTATTTCAACTTCACTGGTGTTTATAAATAACGTTATGTAGAAAGCAATTTGCAACTTCACTCTCAACATCTTTTATTTTTATAGCAGGTGAGATTGGAAGTTTAACCTCTTACCTTACCATAAGGGCCTGTTCACATAAGAGTCCGGTAGCGGAAGCGTTAAAGTATTGAAATATATTTAGCCAATGACAAATCTCCAAATGATTAGCAACGAAATTTTTAACGCTTATGATTGGTTCATTTCCGTCTCAGCGCCATCTTTCCTTTTACGCTTCTGCTACCGGACTCCTATGTGAACAAGCCCTAAGAGTTGTTATTTTTTTAGAGGAAACCGAGTGTTTTGGGTATCATAAGAGGAGCATGCAGATTATGTGTTTGGTTTGTTTGTTTGGTTTGGAGCGTTACTGTCAACTTTTCGCTGCACGACGGCTAATTAGACCGGGACCTATAGTTTAAAGCCGATTCCGAACAGCTTCAAACATCCATACCAACAGTGGGACTCAAACCCACAGGATCTGAACCGAAAGTCAGCGCCCTAGCCATTCAGCCATCACCTGGCTACAGATTATGTGTAATTTAGCATTTACAATGACCATTATGAGAGGAATTTTTTCTTCATCATCGTCGTCGTCGTCGTCGTTGTTGTTGTTGTTGTTGTTGTTGTTGTTGCTGAGCACCCTGGGATAGAAAATGCTAGACCAAGTCCATAAGGCTCTGTCTTGTGAGCAAATGGGAGGCAGCAGTATCCTGATCTTCTGTGAGCAAGCAGACGGGGATACAGTCGAACCTCGTTATAACGTACTTCAAGGGACCAAAGGTTTTGTTCGCTTTATCCGGTGGTTTCCTATATCCAAACCGTTAAGAAAAAGGCTAGAGTTCACAAATTTTAACTCATTAGTTGCAATGTGTATTCAAAAATGATGTATTAGAAAAAGGATAAAAATCTATTAAAAATTATCATTAATGAATTAAATCGACTAAAATCGATTACATTAAACTGACACAATACTACAGTAGAACCCCGTTATAGCGAACCCGGTATATAACAAACTCACGGATATAACGAACGAAAATTTTGTTCCCGCCATTTTCCTATTGTACGTAATTTAATTAGTATTGTGTCAGTTTAATGTAATCGATTTTAGTCGATTTTATGCATTAATGATCCTTTTTAATAGATTTTATCATTTTTCTAATACATAATTATTGAATACATATTGCAACTAATGAGTTATACATTTTGTGAACTCTAGCATTTTTTTTTATGGTTGGGATATAGTGAACCACCGGTTAAAGAGAACAAAACCTTTGGTCCCTTGAAGTTCGTTATAACGTGGTTCGACTGTAATTAAATTACGTACAATAGGAAAATGGACGGACCAAAATTTTCTTTCGTTATATCCGTGAGTTCGCTATATACCGGGTTCGCTATAACGGGGTTCGACTGTACCTAAACAGTCTACAAAGTGGGAAGGATTCGCAGGAGCAGCAGAGCAGGAACAAAGGGAAAAGACCTTTGTAGAGTCCTGGAAGCGCATTTTGTATGGCCACTCTGAAGACGAGGCAAGGCAGACTGTATTGATCTCAGATTTCTAAAAAGCAAGGCAAGACTTCTTCGTGAAGAGTATAGGGAATAAATTTCTTCTTTTCATCTATCCATTTTCAAGCATCTAATTAATCACGAGGTTAGGTTAGTTAAGGCTGAAGTTAAAACCATAAATATTCTTTGTTAGAAAAAGTTCTGTTCGTGAGGTTTAGGGTTCGATTCTCAAGTGTGGGAGAACCACTCTAAATTTGTCTTGTATGCACAGAGTATGAATTTGTCTCATAAATACTTAAATTTTAAAGTTCTCCTGTTAGGTGGTAGTGGTTAGATAATATTGTGAGCCTGGGAAGATTTTTCCAAATATAAACTTGGAAACCTTAGAATTGTCCTTGATTGTTTATCATTTAGTATAATTTCGAGTATGTGTACGTGCGTGTGGGAGCAAGCCTTTCTACTTTACAATGAATGTGGGAGGAATGAGTCTAATATTGCAAAGTTTGTATATAATACATTCTCAGAACTATAAAATTCTGAAACACTGCTTCTTAAAATACCCATCTCTACGTATAAACTTGTGCGAATAGCTACTAAATTCGGATTAACGGATATATTCTACCATCAGACCTCTAAAACAGCCTTAAAGTCTTAAAATACAGTCAAACCCCGTTATAGCGAACCCGGTATACAACGAATTCATGGATATAACGAGCGAAAATTTTGGTCCAACCATTTTCCTATTGTACGTAATTTAATTAGTATTGTGTTAGTTTAATGCAATCGATTTTAGTTGATTTAATTCATTAATGATCATTTTTAACAGATTTTATCATTTTTCTAGTACATGATTATTGAATATATATTGCAACTAGTGAGTTATACATTTTGTGAACTCTAGCATTTTTCTTAACGGTTCGTAAACAGCGAACCGCCGGATAAAGCGAACAAAACTTTGGTCTCTTGAAGTTCGTTACAACGGGGTTCGACTGTAATAAAATCACAGACTGTAAAACTGTAAATGGGCATTTCTTAAAACCTCCAATAGAATATATAAACGCTCATAGTTCTGTACTATCCGATAATGTGCCCCATCAGGCCTCTAAATCTGCAAAATCTGAAAAGAAACGGGTATAATCAGAACTATAAAACTGCAAATGAGAGCCTGTTTAAGATCCACTATAAAGTGTTTGACGTTTAAAAATACCTACTAGTTTCAGACTGACAGGTATAACAGTTTCTTCAGGTTACGGAACGCGTAATGCGACATGTTAGTCCCAAACTAAGCGCTATTTGAATTACTGTGGCAGGAAATATCGTTCATCTGTATTAATTTTCCAAAATTCGATGAACCAAATCAAAACAGAAAGGTATAGTTTCATAAAACAAGTCTGATTTAGAAGCACGTTAAACTGAACAAATAAAAAATCCATAACTGATCTAGATAATATTTCAGGCTTTGTTTCCTAGAATATTTAATGATGAATATTTTATGAGCCCATTAATGGATTTTGTAATTTAAGTCTATGAACTTAGTGCGGAAATTTTTGGTTCTAAAGAGTAATAGTCATATCATTAAAAGAAAGCTAATAAATAGCACGGATTTTTAACAAATACCTGAACACATTGTTCTCTCTAAGCATTTTCTTACAACTTTAATTAGCTGCTTTTTAACATATACCCGTTAACAAACCAAGAAACTATTTTCATGCCTTTAATAAGTCAACCTCATTAATTCATGTTCCTTCAAGTTTTATTTTTCGTTTAATTTCAGAACTGAGTTCTATTAGTGCCAGGGGAAATTAAGTTTGGAGAAAATTTAAATGCCCGTAATTACAAAGGTGTTGTTGCTACAGATAAAGAGCATTGGGATATTAAGTAAGATTAAAAATAAGCGTGTAAAAAATTGGACAGTGGAAAAAAGGATTATTATGTCAAAGAAAAAACTAAACTAAACGAAACGTTGTGCAATTGTAAATATATTTTGGTAATATAACTAGAGATGCAGTTTTTTTTATTTACATTACAAATATTAGAGTTTAAAACAAAACTGTGGTTAGCTAAAAACGTGAAACAAGATACAGTTGAAACCCGTTATAACGAACTTCAAGGGACCAACGGTTTTGTTCGCTGTATCCGGTGGTTCGCTATATCCGAACCGTTAAGAAAAATGCTAGAGTTCACAAAATGTATAACTCATTAGTTGCAATGTGCATTCAGTAACGATGTATTAGAAAAATGATAAAATCTATTAAAAATGATCATTAAGGAATTAAATCGACTAAAATCGATTACATTAAACTGACACAATACTAATTAAATTACGTACAATAGAAAAATGGCGGGACCAAAACTTTCGTTTGTTATATCGGGGAGTTCGTTATATACCGGGTTCGCTATAACGGGGTTTGACTGTATTTTAATTTTTAAGGTTGCTATGTACTAACCCCATTGGATTCGCTCACCTCAATGTTAACCTTTGGAGAAAATTTGTCCACGGATTGCCGACTTGGATTCAAAGATTTTTTTTTAAAAAATTGTACTCCATCATAAAGAAAGAAATTTTACATTTGTGTACATTTTTCGTTTTTTTTTAATGCAATTAATATTTTAAAATTTAAATTATTCGGGGGAAAATCTGGTATAGTGGGATTTAAACGCTCATAAATTCCTTCAGTGGGCGAAATTTATAAAATGAATCCTGTAGCGCTTTGCAGAAAAGTTCAGGCTATCTGACAATACCAATTTTATTTGATTATCAGCATTTATGTACTTGTAAATAGTCGACAAAAATATTTTTAAATAAAAAAATTGGAGGGCAGCGCTTAACCCCCCTATAGAGAGAGAGCCATTACAATCCCTCAAAATGTCAATCCTAAGGGGGGTGGAACTGTCAACTGGACTCCTCCCACCACAAGAGTCTGCAAGAAGAGGAAAAGGGAAATACGATTTTTTTTCTTAGTACATAGTATTCTTAAAGGTTAAAACTACTGCCGTAACGTAACCATTATTGAGAAATTGTCTAAGAAAGTTTGAATACAGAAGTCATTCAAACACAGTAATTTATGGCCTGCGCACAGTTCAACAACACGAAGGTAATGAAAACAATAAATAATTCAGAACTTTATGATGAGTTCAAGCATCCCATCTCTACAATGTAGAATCTCCACAAAGGACTCTATAAAGGAGCGTATTTATGAGAAACGGGACCAAATATCAATATGTCGGTTAAGAAAAGTACATCAACTATCTACAGTCACATATCGACATTTTAGTATTATGTTTATGTTTGGTATTTCCAGTTGCAAAGTTATTTTTATTTTCTATTATTTTAGTGATAGATTTTATCATTTTGTAAGGGGTTGTAGATAGTTAAATAGCATTTAAAGCTCATATTTTAAATATTTTTTCCTTTTCCGATATTTTCTCGCACACACTGTCAAGGACCAAAAACAAAATTCAGTCGTAATCATATTTGAATTGCTGAAGTTTTAATTTATGGTCAGTTCAGTGAACAAACAGGGGCGTTAGGTGCTAAAAAATGTGTGTCACCTTATAGCGTTAGCTTAAGAATGTATTCTTAGAAATTTTGCTTCCGACGGGAGGGGAATATTACCTGGAATAAGATTAAAAAAGGGTTCTGAAATTCTGTCAGGCTATAGGAAGTGTATTAACTAAATTTGATGGATCAAGGTAACGAGGGATTGCAGAATATCTTTGCCTTAGCTGAGTGATTCGGAATTTTAATTACGTCTCCGGCTAAGTACTCCAATTAAAAAACGGGAGATTTATGAGATGACTCTCTTCTTCTCACCCCCATATCCTAGTATCCTTACCCCCCCCCCCTATCACACAAACACACACACACAAACTCAGCCTCCCTCCCAACTCAGCACACTGTCATAACCACTTCCACTTGACAGCTTTATCCTTATGTGATCGATTTCTCCTCCTATCTAGTAAATAAAACTGCATTGCACACATTCATAATTCCCCTTTATTTCTGCCTTTTAGTTCCCTTTGTAATGCTTTTTCTAATGTTCAAAAAGTATTACAAAAAAGATAATTTCCTCACTCTGTGCCTTTTCGCCAATTTAACGGTTTGGCAGGCACGTTTTACTTTCTTATAGTAGAGGATTTTACGTAGAATATTCCATGTACAGTAGAGAAGAGACCTAAACCTTTCACCTTTTTTCTACTTATACAGAATTATGTGTCAGTTGAACTAATAAAATTTGATACAGTTCATTTAATTTAAAATTTTTGTGTTATGATTCGTAATTTGTAAATAATTGGAGGATAGATATTACTTTTGAGTTCGGAATATAATATACAGGTGTTTTCATCAATTAACAGTACCCTATGAACTAAACTAAATCTGGCATTAAATGTAGTTGTTACAAACTTTTTCTCAATTTTTTTTACATTCATTCACAAAATACGTAATTGTAAATATAGTTAACCACTTTACGAGGTAATTTTTTGGTGTATGATGCTTAATCGATGAAATATTTTATAACTTTTATTAAATATTCAATAAATCAAGGCTATATTTAGCAACAATTCCCGACGCAAAATGTGGCGTTGAGAAACGGAAGTTTTAAAAAATAATTTTCAAAATAAATTATTTTCAAATGGTATGTAATTGCTTCATAATCAATATTTCGTAAAAATCAAAAGGAAGTAACTTGTGTAATATAGAAAAAATTTTAAAATGCAGAAAAAAATAAAATATTTTAATGGGCTTTCCGGAAAAGATTGCATTTTTTCTACAAAATATTCAAATTGTATGAATAAGTGATGAAGCCAGTCACGCATCAAGAATCTAGTTATTCCGCTTTCATAAGATTAGCATCATTATTTTTTTATACTCATAGAAATGGAAATGATTTTAAAATATAACTATACAATCATCAAAATTTAATCAAGACCATTTCTTATAATACAACAAATGAGAACATTTAAAATTATGCAAAAGATTTCAAAGCGACTAAAAATGAATACATTACCGCCTCATTGTACAGTGCAAGGTCCAATGATCTCTTGAAAACGATGGAGGCAAAAACTGACTGCAGTAGAACATTTAGATTAGTTATTCAGCATAGGATATCACAAAAGAAAAAATATATAAAACCTCTATAATATGATTCAAAAATGTCGTTGAAACTCATGCAAAGAACCAGCATTACATAGCAATTGATTATCTATCAGTTATTATGAAACACAATTTGTTGATTTCAGAGACTCAGTAAAGAAATGCAGGGTGTCCATAATTAAATTTCCCTACTTTAAAGTTGTCTACAGTCAAAACTATTGTTCATAAAGTTATGAAATTTTGTGTAAGACATATTGATAGGGTGGAAATTTGTTTGAGAGAATAAAAAAATTAGTTCAAAATTTCACCACCAGACTGCGTTTTTGATGAATTACACATTTAGTCAGCATTTACTATAGTTAAAAAAATTTATTACAGCAAGACATGTTCAACATGACGGCCATCATTTTCAGATACCATTTGAAATCGTAAGATAGCATGTTCTACAGTTGACCGCAGTGTGTCAGGGGAAATGCTGAGAACATGTCGTGAAATGCTGTCTTTCAGATCAGGTATAGTTCTTGGTTTATCAAGACTAACTAGATATTTGACATGCCTGCAAAGCAAAAAGTCACATGGGTTGAGGTCTGGGGATCGGGGAGGCCACACATCAGGAAAGTTTTGACTGATGACACGTTCTTCTGTAAAGGGACTTTTGAGAACGTTCCTAACACGAAGGATAATGTTTGCATAAAAATTGCGCGTGAAAGGCACTGACGTGATTGCAGATCCGGAACAATTTCATTCAGTAACAAGGATGCATATCGCTCCCCGGTGACCGAGCGTGTTACTGGACCTCTAGGCCTTAATTCCTCGAAGAAATAAAAAATGCAGAATAAAAAATGCAGAAAATCCACACCACACGGTTACTTTCTGTGAATGCATCGGACATCTAAGATTAAACGCTGATTTTCTGGTTCCCAAATTCGGCAGTTGTGGGTATTCACCGAACCGTCCAAATAAAAGTGTGCTTCGTCTGTCCAGAGAATATTCCAAGGCTATTCTGCATCAACCTCAAAGCGAGCAAGAAACTGAAGTGGGAACCTCTGTCGAGTCTCGAAATCATGTATAAGCAACCTCTGCACAAATTGAAGCTTGTACAGATAATACCGGAGGATATTCCGCATGACCTTCTGGACAGTTGAACGGGGTAGATCCAATGCTTCTGCCACACGACGGAAACTGGTACTAGCCTGTTCGGTGGACGCTTGTCCTCTTCCACCTAAAGCGCAACCTTCTCTACAGCTTCTGCGCTTTCCTTGCGCTTCCAGAACGAATGTTAAAAGAACCAGTTTCTTCAAATTTTCCACCATTAATCGAAGACCTTTAACAGTCAATGGACCTTTTCGTATTCCCTTCAAACTCCGAAATTTTTGTAGAGCAACTAGTGCTGAATTATCGTTTTGGTAAAACAATTTTACTAACAAAGCTCGATCTGGTAATCGTAACGATGATATTCTGATTAGCAATAGCAAGCACGCTGAAAACAAAATCTCCATGAAAGTTTTTAGGTTTTATAACAGCTTCTGCTCTACGTCGACAAAAATTAATTTGCATATTTGTTTCTTCTTCGTTCCTTCAAATCTTTTGTCCGAAAATTAGTTATCGAAGAAGTTTCCGATCGACTTTGCAATCACTTTAAAGATTGCAAAATTTAATGAATATGAGTTATTGTGTTAGGGTGACCTATAGATAAAAAGATGGTGAAATCTTAAGTAAAGAACCAGTCGTAAATGTTGCAATTCGTCAAAAAAAGACCTCTAGTGATGAAATTTTAAACTAATTTTTTTATTCGCCCAAATTCCCATCCCTTCAATATGTCCTACACAAAATTTCATAAATTTCTGAAACAATAGTTTCGATTGTAGACAACTTTAAAGTAGGGAAGTTTAATTATGGACACCCTGCACTTTCATAGAGTTAACACTAAAACTATCAATAATTAAGATGTGATATTTCTACCGATGTTAATTGACTGCTTGGTAGTTCTAGCGTTGGGAGGTTTAACTAAATACACCCCACTTGATCTAGTATTTAATAATGAATTTCTTATGGATTAAAATTCCATTTTACTGATGTAATTCTGTAATTTTCCCTGCAATATTTTTCACTTTTTTTTTATACAAAAAGTTATTCTTTAAACCACTTCTCAACTGATGCAAAGTTCTTCGTTTGCTGCTTTCGAAATCTAAAAGAAATTCCTAAAAGAGGATGAGTATTGAAATTTTATAAGGCATTTAAATAAAAGATATTTACGATCTTCAGATAAAAAGTTGAATTTTACTCTAGTAAACCAAAATCGCAATATTTACTTGCTTATTGTGGTGGTAAGGCAAAAATCTCTAGGAATTCATTATAAAAAGCAGATAAAATAGTCGGTTTAAATTTTGAAGGCATACAGCTGTCATCTTATCCAGGAAGCGTGCAACAAATCGCTTAACGTTGGAAACAATGGTGGCCAAACACGCACAAGGAGAGTAGTGCCAATCCCCCAGTAGAAAAAACTGTAAAATGTGGGAATCGGTAAACCAAGGAAAAACAGAAAGAGGAAAAGGGAGAGGAAAGAAAATAATAAGAATCAAGAAAAGAGAGAAAGAAAAACTGAAGAAACGGAATTAATAATTAAATAAAAATTATAAAAAGGAGTACATAATAGCTTTTAAAGCTGAAGAAACTTATGGAGTAAGTACTGTTGTTGTTAATCAAAATGTGTGTGTTTCAAGTTTAAAAAAAAATAATTTGAAACTAGTCCAGATGAGAAATAGAACTCAGAGTTCAGAGGATACGAGTTTCTGAAAAATTAAATCCAGGGACTCGCAAGCAATGAAATTAATACCCCAGCATTTATCGGGAAAGAGTGGGTAATTTAGAGAAAAAAACATAAACGCAATTTATCGCCAGATCTAAAGACAACTTTAAAAGCAAATCGTGCTTGCAAACTGGAGATTTTATGACACAAAAAGAGAAAAATGATAAGAAAATCATATTATGGAAAGAAGCTTTAGTCAATAAAGTTTTCCAAAGGTTATTTCTTAAAAAAAGCCTTAACAATAATAGGAAGATTTCATGGGTGACAAAAGGGAAAGGATTTTAGTGCTAGTTTCAGGGCTTTTATTTCCTGTTGATCTAACTGTAGAGTGGTTGATAGCATTGTATGATATTCAAGGATTCAGGTTGCTTTGATATTACAGATCTCTCAATAATTTAATTATAAAAATAAATAGCGATAGTGTCATTGACACTCGTGCATTTAAATAAAAAGAGACATTATTTCACATAGACAGTTCCTGTCAGTATTTATCTAATATAATATATAATTGATATGCTTTGTAAGACAAAACTTTCGCAGAATTATAAAATATTAAATTGACAACAAACTTGATGTGATATATTGTAAAGGTCTCTTTGTTGAGCAATAAAATCCTATACTATATATATTATAATACCATAAAAAATTGGATGGGTAGAATCTGCAAATTTCCATGCAATACATTTCACTAATTTAGCTGAAATTTGTATTCAGTAATTACTTCTCTATTTTCTCAATGATTCTTATTTTACTGTATTTGAAACCAAAAAATATTCTATAAAAATGGTGAGTGGTTGGATTTTAAAAGATATTTTAATATGAAAGACAGATTACAACATCAAAAGTGTTGGACTACTTTTGTGAAAAAAAATGGCTACAAAGATGACTATATACTTATTTTGATTGAGAGAATACTTATTGGTATTGAAGAATAATCATAAAAATTCAGATACTTTCAGTAGCCAAACATCACACCGTCTAAAAAAATCCCATTGTATTTTCCCGGATAAAATATTGATCTGATAGCTCAACTTAACACAGTTGAGGAAAATATCTATCTCCTGCTTGTATGACACAACGAAATCTCATCTTTGATCAGCTTGAATGAAACTGTGTCAGTCCTGTCAGTTTATTCTATTATGGGAATTTTTCCCCAAATTTTACTCTGGCAATTGCACGGCAACCCAAGCAATTTTTGTTGTAACTCTTTGAATTTTTCTTCAGGCTATAAAAAGTTCTTGTTGATGATACGATAAGATAAAATAAGTATTTTTATTCAGAGCAACAAAATTTGAAAACAGTAAATATAAAAAGGAACAAAATTTATATTTCGCTGATTGTTCTAAAGCATTTGGTTAACAACTTTTGCTGGAATGTAATTTGCACTTGAAGTTTATGCCAATTATTTTATTCCCCTCCTTTGAAAAATTAGCTGTTTAACATGTTCATATTTTAATTCTCTTTCAAAATGAATATGAAGACTAAAATTTTCTTTCTTCTTAAACTAAACTAACTTAACTAAAACTTAATTATACTCTTAATTGTAAAAGTAAAGCAATGTTTCATATAATGCAAACAAACATAAAGAACAACAAAGAGGAAAGAATTAAAATTATCTGTATGGTGCCATAGAATTTATGAGAAATAATCTGTTCTAGGATTCCGGGCTTAATTAGCCCTCTTGTAAAAGATGAACTTACTGCTCTAAACCAACCCACCAACCAAATCCGTCACGATTCCAAAGAGTTACAGGGGGCTGTCACTGCTCACCAGGGGAGCAAGAAGGAGACAGTAATTAGCGATTATTTTAAGTATTACATGAATAAAAAGAAATTCCAACAATGGCTGTTATTGAACAACACTTCGTAGAACGACATATCTTGCAGAGTGATTTCGCTCCTGTTTGATCTGCATTTTGGCCGCAAGTCCCACACTTTGGCAGCCACAATAGTTTTACTTCTCTCTCTGTCTTTATATATATATATATATATATATATATATATATATATATATATATATATATATATCGATGAATTACCTTACAGAATTTTATGCTAAATGAATTGCTTTACACTAGATAAAACCGCATGAAATTTCTCTAGAAAATTTAAAACATTACATATATTTATTTTACATATCTTTATTTTTTCATTTTGAAGGTGCGCAGATTTCAGATAGATTTAATTTCTCAAATTTTGGATATCCGCCACTTCTGCTTTAAAAGGAATGCAAATTAGTTTTTGAAATCGTGCCAACCATGTATTTAATAGATAAATACTCTTATAACGTCTGAAAAGGTCTGATAATTTTCAAGTGGTGAATGCCATAGCTTAAAAAAAGTGGTAGAAATTAAATTCCATTTTCTTCCGGGAGAGCTAAAGATCGTTCTTTTTAAAAAATTTTCTTTTATTATTATGTTTCTCTATCCAGAACAGAAGTTTTGGTATATTTCAGATTAACATTATCTAATTTCTAACTCAAAATAGTTCATACTCTCAATTTAGGGACTCAATTTTATCAGTCGAAGAAAAACAGAATTTCTCAAATTGCAAAATGGAAAATTTATAAACATGCTTTAAAGCACATTTATCGCGTATAAAACCTATTGATAGTAGAGATATAAGTGAATTCTGGTGTGTTGTTCCTTTAATAATAATTATGTAAATATCGTTCAGATAATGGATTCGCTTTTATAAGGAAGAGTAAAATCTTTCAAGTGAAATAGTTCTTATTGCCTATGATTTTCTAAGCATTTCATTGCTATAAAAGACTTTAAAGGAAAAATAATTAATTGTAATACCAAATTTATCTAGTATGTCCAAGAAAGCAGGATAAACATACATGAATGCTGTGACATCGATAACACATCTTACTTGTTTTAATCGTTTCTATCCCATACTATTTTTAAGTTCAGTGTATCTGTCTTCTTTCTAGTTACTTTCCTAGTTATGCAACTAAAACCACTTACAGCCAGGGCCCGATTTAGCAAATTCTTGACTATAGGCACAACTCGAGATGGAAGCCCCCTAACACTGATGTGGGCGTAAAATTTCCAAAATTGACACACACAAAAAAAAAATCATGAATCATTGTGAAAGTACCATTTTACCAAGAATTGGCAATTTGAAGCGTAGAAACCTACAACATTATCAAATAACAAAAAGCAATACAACATATTAACTTCATCCTTAAAACACCAATACAAAGCAACCAGAAAAACTTATTAATCTCGCATATACATTATAACATAAATATGATGAACTATACATATAATTATACATATAATGAACCAATAAATCAAATTTGAAAGGATATATAAAAAATTGCTATAAAAAAGGTAAAAAAATTAAATTGGGAATTTTTTCTTTTAAAATAAAAATTTTGGGGCACCTTAGGCCCGGAAATACCGAGCCTAATGGTAAATCAGGGCCTGCTTACAGCAAGAATGAATGCTAAGAAAGAGAGAGCTGAATTCAGACGGCCAGTGAAAAGTCAGCTGCGGGATTTCTAGGCAGCCTAGCGCTCTTTTCTAGGTAAACAGTGAGAATGAATCTTGCTGAAGTGATTATCTTCAAGACGTGCAAATAATCAACGAGAGTGTAATACCGTTGGAACTTTAAAGTTAACAAGTGTGTGCATAACCCAGCTGTGTGTTTTCCACGGGCTTGTTTCTAATTTTAGCAAGTTTGTATTCGAAGCCCTTCATTAAGTTTCGGGACTAAATCAGGCAAACGCTATACTGTTGACAGAATATGTCACATACGTTTATTAGAGGCCAAATGAAGTAAACTCCAGATGATACGACAGCCAATCGATAGTTGGTCTCTGTGTTAGTATCCACAGGTCCCTATAAAAAAAGAAAAATTTATTCTCTTGTATTGCCACAGTTCTCTATGAGAATAAATTTAACATGACATAAATGACACTATAATATATCGAAGTTAAACACATACTTAGAGCACAGCTGACACATATACAATGAAATAAAAAAGGTATATTTATGACATTTTCTCAAGCATTGTTTCATATTCTTCTAGGGGTTCTGAAAAATTTTCTTACAAGTTTTAACCCTTGGTCGTGACTAAAATTCCAATGATATTCTTCAATAACATTTTCCCAAGTCATAGGTTTTAAAGAAGTTTTATGTTTACGTAACAAATTCATGAGGGAGTTTATTTATGTATAGAAATGAAACATATAATTGGCAAAAATATTTCATTAGTGACAAAGGTATTTGAAGAATTATACTTGTATAAATTCAGTACTTTCTATTATTCAAGATCATTATGATTAAAGGGAAATAAAGAACAAATTTATAGAGTTCAAAAACTTTCTTTTGAAATTCGTATAAAAATTAGAGATAGACAAGGTTTAAATTTGAACATTAACTATCTAATAAAAAATTTCAATACCTAAACTAAGAGGTTAGAAAAGATTTAATGTAATAATACTGGGTCTTTAAGGCTTGATATGGTTTTATAATTTATATTATCCAATTGAAACTTTTACATCAGTATCTGGAGCAAAATTTTGCTTATGAGATGTTTAGGTACTAGGTGCATCATAGAAAAAGGAACTAATCAAGAATATATAGCCAGTATGCTTTCGGAAAGAAAATAACAGTGTAGCGTACTCTACAACACTCTTTTTCTCTCTGGATTTCAACGGCGCAGTAGAAGAAAAAACACAACTGCGCTCAACCGGCGCGCACAGCTTCTCTATCCAAGTCATTCTAGAGACTTCACTACTCACTTGACTACGCTGATTGGACCTGGTTTAAGAATGACGCACCTGTTGATCCTGTGGGGCAATACGTTTTTTAGTGCCAACCAAGCACGTGGAATTAGCTAACGCGCATCGAGTAGATGGCGCTTTCCTTTCAATGTTAATTTTTATTTTTGTTAATGTGATTAAAGTTAATAATATAGTGAGCACTGTGTTTTAATTTGAGTAGTTATATGCAGTCGAGAATTCAAGTCCACAGGACATACCTCTTATGGAGTCTACAATCACCACGCTTAATCCTCTCGGATGTATCCTCTAAAGTGGTGTTATAAAAATAAGGAATTAAAAGAAAAGGATATCCTTTATTTGATTTATTAGTCATATTGCCCACTTTCCCTTAAGAACTGTTCCCATACTTCCTGAAAGTCATACGCATATACCCTGGTGGCACACGTTCCTCAGTTTGAGAATCCCTGTATTACTCTATACAGATATTTTAAAGCCTCAACTGCCTCGGAATTCAAACCCAATACATCCTGTTATCTGATCAGGAGGCTTATCTTCATTTGAAACTGTTCAACTGCACACTTTTTTTCTGTCTCTCCAACGAAACTCATAATCAATCATTCTGAAAGGAGCTGTGTATATGTATGTTTTCATAAGAAATCCCTTATTTTTTTTAATATTTATTTAAAGGATAATACCTAATTGTCTCACGTTTATTCTATCTATATTTCAAAACATCTCTCACTATCGATCTCAAACACGAAACCCCTGAAAACCGGACAGACACGTTTAACCTTTCCCTTACGGGGTGGGATAGCATGTATCCCAAGAATACGGGCTCAAGAATGAATATATATATATATATATATATATATATATATATATATATATAACATACAAAACAAAAAGAGCTTTTCTGACTTCCAAATTCTTTCCGTTTTCCTTTAAAATTACTTGGAAGTAAGCAAACTAATTTCGTTTCGTTTTCCGTTTCATTGTGAGTAACCTAAAAGCAATAGTAGATAATTAATATATAGTCCCTTAACCCCCAGTCTCGTGGGTACCAAAATTATATAACAGGCCACAAGGCCTAAGCCCACATGTACTTTGAAGTGATATATCTTGCGACAGGAGATAAAGTCTTCAAGACCCAGGAACTCCACTTTTTAACCAGCAACTCGTCAAAACCCAGAAAACTGGCCTAGGGGCCTCTATCCAATAGGTGCAGAGTGCAAGGGTCATGTGATAACGACCTCACGAAGTTATTTAAGCCTGAAAACGCTTGAAGATCAACTTTTTTTCGCGACTTCGTAGCATAGAGAACATGTTAACATTATCATATCCTTTCCCGGCCAATTTCGGTGGCCGTTACGGCCAATGTTACATCAGGTTCGAGACTAACAAAAGTTATCTACGGCACTCGAGTATTCCTTTCCTGACTCTATGTGTTTTGTACGGTCATCACCCAACGGCTGACTACAAGTCCAAGTGCCCCGGGAAACTGCCTACTTAGCCAAACGGGATGTGACAGTGCGCCGAATCATATGTCAACGCCGCAATAAGATTAGAGGGACCCGCCACGAAAACTGTACCGTCACTGGCATCCACCGAAAGACCCCCCGCTGCGACGGGTATCGCCGCCGAATGGTACATATATATATATATATATATATATATATATATATATATATATATATATATATATATATATATATATATATATATATATATATATATATATACGAGCCCCACGAGATTGGAGGTTAAGGGACGATACATTAATTACCTACTATTGCTTTTAGGTTACTCACGATAAAACGAAAAGCGAAAATTAAATTGGTTTGCTTACTCCCAGGTAATTTTAAAGGAAAATGAAAAGAATTTGGAAATCAGAAAAGGTTTTTTGGTTTGTATGTATATATATATATGTGTGTGTGTGTGTGTGTGTGTGTATAAACCGCTTAATGGCCGTTCTTAGAAAGGGTGTATGAAATTTCCTATTCTAAAGGGGGAATCGGAGAAATGGGTCCCTTAAGCTAAAGGTTAAAGTTTCACCACCCGAAACGAACATACATTTTTCATTGTTAAATCTCATAAATTCTGTTCAAAAAATTTCCCAAGATTTGGAATAAGAATGTTTAGTGAAAAGGGGTTAAAAAATTATGTTTCATGAATATAAGTATAAACAAAGAGTTCAAACATAAGAAAATGAATAAAGAAATCCCACTTACAAAACACACTTTTCCTGGTAATGGCTCGGACATGGATTAGACTAAACATATTGGTCTTGGCAAAGTTTTACTTCACCCTTACAATGAAAATTTTCTCAAACCGTGGCGTTAAAAAATAATGTTTCTATGGAGCAAATTATTGGGGCATTAAGTATTAAAATAGAGCTCTCAATTTTTACTAACATATTCAATGAACATATTATGAAGAAATAGAAATTGATGATGTTCATTTACTTAGGCTCTTCTGGCTCTGCTGTATGCTTTCAAGTAACCGAAGTTGTACTTTGAAAAAATACGAAAAAAATAAAATATGAACAAGTAGTACTTCAAAGGAAAACAAAAACATTTTGGCAAGTTTTTCTGTTAATTAAATGGCAATATTTTCCTCTTCTTTTGTCATTTTGCCAATTTTTCTATGAGCGCTTATGTCGTATCCCATGAGAGTTACGCAAGAACGGCAGTTTGAGAACCAAGTTTGGCAAAACGAGTGGGGAGGATTAAGATTCCCCGAGTCTGCGTCGTCTCTTGGCGAAACTCTTGAGAACCCATTGTCTAAGATACCAATTAAAAAACTTGCTTTTTTCCCGTAAAACTCCCTCTATTAGATATGTGAAGTGTTGTTTCTCGTGAAAATGAAATAGATTTATTTCAGTTTTCTGATGAATTATTTAGAAACATTCGAGAATAAAATTGAAATCTGCAATAAGCAGAGAGCATCTAAATGATCCCATTTACAAACATCTAAAGAGCAAAATAGTTTCTGGAAGTTTGAAAGTTTGAAGTAGTTAACGTCAAAGTCTTTAGTATTTCGTCTTATCTCTGTATGGTAAATACAAGTGATTTCTCAGTTTGATACGCTAAAAAAACTCTTTTAACACTATAGAAGAAAAACACTTGTACTCGGCTAGCAATTCTTGCACTCGATAAGGAATACTAGAGTAGTAAAAGAAGCCATCTATTACAGTTTTTATAATGTTTATTTTTATCAAAGCTGAAAAAGTTTTCTAAGCCCATGAATATTTGGGACCTTATAGGCTCTAAAAACCCTTTATCTCTTTTAAACTGGGTTGATGAATATTTATTAACTAAACTCAAAACTCGGTCTTAATGTGCTAATACACGTATTTCTCTAGCATGAATTTACTTTAACCATTCACAAAAATGTTCTATTTTAAATAAGAATAGAAGATTTAACTGCGAATAATGTAAAAAGCTTCACCAATAATGCTTTTTATCTAATTAACCGTCTGTTAACTGAAGCCGTCTTTCCATTGATGACATATCATAATACTAAAAATCTTAGTTAGTGGAATCACAAATTAATCTTAATAATAAATACATAAATATAATTGTAAAATTAAGGATACAATGTTTACTTGTGAGAAAGTTTCTGAAAAAATTTAATATGATGGTCATATTACGTTAAATTAATAAAGGAAATTCCACATTAAGGAAAATAGATTCTTTTAGAATGCCTAAAGAATTTTAATAAAAGCGAAACATTACTCTTTAAGTCTATACTTGTGCTATTTCATTTATACAGTAGAGTCCCGATAATCCGAACTTCGGTAATCCGAAAGTCCGCTTAATCCGAAACCAAAAGTCAAAAAGAACAAAGATTACAATAAAACCACAGTGATACTAGGTGATATAAAGTATGTTTCTGAAAATTATAAGAAAATTGAAAGTTAGACAATGTACTGAACTAATTATTACTGAACTACATTGGTTTGAAAAAATCTGTTAAATTTTTTTGTCGAAGAGAAGAATACCTCTGTACTCTCTCCCTTGAATCCAAATTACGCCAACGAGTCAGAAAAATGGTGTACGCTCTGGTCGCGGCAGAGTGTTGCTCTACATAGCCTAACACTATATCCAATGCAGCCGCGGAGTCTGAGTCTCTCTGCTCGCTGTCACCGTCTGCTTCACCTTCACTCTCGTCTGACACGTTTACAGGTTCTTTCAAAACCATTTCAAGAATCTACTGATCGTCTAAAATCTTACACTCTACTGAGCGAACAACTTACACTCTACTGTACTGTACTATGCATCGTTCCGCTTTCTTATCACCCATTTCTTCCGGAGGTTTGGTAATGTTTAGACAGACCTTATAAAATAAACTGTGTAATCACACGTAATATGCAATATTCATGTAGTCACGTTTTATTACGCAATTTAAGTATATTTTAAGAATGATTTCGATTAATCCGAAAAATTCGTTAATCCGAAAAGGGTCAAGTCCCAATCAATCCGGATTATCGGGACTCCACTGTATTAGATGACAATAAAATATTCTTCGATCAAAGCATTAATTTTTTAAAACTCACATATATGGTTCACTAATAAAAGCTTTAAGGTATTTGAGGAACAATAAACGATTCAAAAACCGTTAAATGCTTTTAGAGATATCATCATATACTATCATGTAACGACACCGATTATGTTTATATCAAACCGTAATGATTATTATCCATCCCCTCGAGTTTATTATTTGTAATAGCATAGCTGACATGTACTTCATTTTATCAGCAACTCTCTTTTTTGTAATTTTAGATTCTCACGCTCTTCTTTGTAAACAGCTGAAAAAACCGAAAATATCAAAAACAAGGTGACTCCCAAGTTGTTGATAAACTGTTTTATCAGTATAAAGCATAGTGGGCTAACTGACGCCAAGAAGACGTGACATTCACTATTTTCCATACATAAACATTATTTCATTGATAGATGTATATGTAGGGTGGGTGTCCCAAATACCGCCCCTGTGCCCAGGCCCAGATTTCCGCATGGGCAAGTGGGGCACTTGCCCAGGGCCCCCAAATTTATGGGGCCCCCTAATTTAGTATTAAGTTGTACATATTTTTGAAAATTTGGTTTTAGGTTAATTCAGTAAAGGTGGGCAGTGGCGGATACAGAAAAAAAAATCCTGGATGGTGCACAGTGCACCCACTAAATTCATTTCAAAAGAAAATTTCCTGAATTTATTTATTAACATTAAAAGTAAATTAATTAACACATTATTATTATTTTTTTTCAAATGTTTGACTTGTTTGTCAAAAATTTTTTGAATTTCCGGTCTGAATTTATAGGGGGGGGGGGGCTGCTTTGTGAGTGTCCCACATGTTCATGTGGAAATCTACTCCTGGAGGGGGGGGGGACATGGCCTCCCTCTGGATCTGTCCTTGGAGGGGGCCCCAAAAGTCTGCTTTGCCCAGGGCCCCACTGGGTCAAAGTCGGGCCCTGCCTGTGCCTAATATCGCCTACTCGTGTTTCTTAATGTATGATTCGCGCTATGTATGAGAAAATGCAGTAACTTCTTAGTTCTGGGTTTGTACTAACAGCGGCGATAGCGACAACGCTCTTATCACTAACAACAGAAACTATATGGCGTCTGAAGTTGTTTTGGCTGTTGTCTTCCTAAACTTTGGCTCCAAAGAATCAGAGTCCAGTGAATGACCAGGTAGGTGCATCCAAATTCTAATTTTTCTTATACCATTTGAAAGTGCATTAAATAGAGACTTTGCTAGCAACGCCTTTTAACAGGTGCTCCTAATTTCGTCCGGTAGGCGGTAAGAGGAACAGGGGTAGGTGATATTAGGAACCGCTCTGGAGTTCACTGGAAATTTCAATTTTTCTAATTTAGCTACATAACTTCAACTGGCACTGGTTTTGGAGCTGGTTGATCTCAGGATACAAAAGGAAATAGTTCTTAGGGATATTCCTTGAGTTTCCAGCCTAATCAGAAACTAAAAAGTGGATGAAATGTCGAAAAAAAGTTAGAGTAGGCGATATTTGGGACACCTACCCTATATGTATGTATGTATATATATATATGTCAAAACATTAATTGAGAAAATTACAGGGGGCTTTAGAATAGCAAAACTTAACATAAAAATCATTGTCAAAACGCGTTGAAAAAGGGGTTTCCCCGTGACGGGAAGTGACCTCGATTCGCGAAAGTTGAAGTTCCACCGAGGGAATCTATTTTAGATGTACAAGTTTAGCGCGCGAAGATATTGCTGACATAAACAAAAGACGATTCTAGAAGTTTCCGTGTGGTGTTTTGAGCATGCGCTATGGCATTAGACGGTTTGAAACAAAGAGTTTTTAACGCAGAGAGGGATAGATTTTCGATTGGGTTGGTCACGAATCGCGAGGCTTGAGATGATGGCTTGGCAGATAATTAATATGGATTGAATTGAGGTAGTTAACATTCGGAAATAAATTCTTAGGTGTATTTAAATTGTAGTCCTTTGCCACAGGCCTTTATGGCCTGTGGCAAAGGACTACAATATATATATATATATATATATATATATATATATATATATATATATATATATATATATATATATATATATAGAGAGAGAGAGAGAGATAAGGAAACCAACTATGACGTTGCAGTCAAATATTAGACTGTATTTGTCAGACAAAGGAAATAAAGTTTTGTTTTTGAAAACCATAAAAAGTGTATAATATAAATACTTACACAATATTTGTTGAAATAATAAAATCCAACAATGAATTCTACGCCAGATCTAACCATAATCAGGGTGCACCATCCCCGCAGCCATTCTGCTCTCGAATCCTAAGATGGAAGTAACGTAATAAAATATACAATCTCTAAGTGAATGCAGAGGTACAGAAGTATATGAAATATACGTCTGTAGCAACCATTGAACGACAGTGGAAATCGAACCTCACACCTTTGGGCTTTGAAGTCAGTGTCCTGACCACTAAACAAAAAGTCGAGGTAATGTAAGGTCATATACTGAATACTATCCCTCATAAGTTTATGTCCACCTCATTTCCCTCACTTGTAAATGATTAATATGCAGATTTAAACAGATATATTTGAAGAAATGTTCGGAAACGTAATTGCTACTAAAGAAATTTTAATTGTAACTTTCTCTAAAAGTTAAATATACGTACAAGGTGGTCATTAAAAAACTTTGCTGATATATGGACCTCTAGCGGCTGTTCCGTTCAACCGATCAAGATGAGATTTCAGATACAGTTATTCAGAGGTATGAGTTCGGGATTCTGTGAACGGACACAAATTGGCGCTCATGGTTACGGTTATAGGCACATGAACTTGAAATTTTCGAATAGCATCACCCACTTTTTCCCGTCACAAAATGCTCAGCGCATGCGAAAACCCTTATGAACGTTGGAACGGTACGTGTATCACCAAAAAATGGACTCGTTATGCACGCACAAAAAACAGATCTGCGAACGACCAACAAAAACACGATAAGGGCGCATGGAGGAAATTTGCATATGACAGAGGCAAGACACCAATCACTGATGACAAAACAGATCAGACAAAGGAAAACGTTTATTTGGATTACACATTTTCCACATAGGTGCCATCATAGGCCGTTCGCGGAGTTGTTTTTTGTGCGTGCATAACGCGCCCGTTTTTTTGTGTTACACGTACCATTCCAACCCTTTTTGGGGTTTTCGCATGCGCTGAGCATTTTGCGACGGGAAAAAGTAGGCTTTGCTATTCGAAAATTTCAAGTTTCTGTACCTATAACCGTAACCATGAACGTCACTTGGTTGCCGCTCACAGAATCCCGAGCTCATACCTCTAAATAACTATGTCTGAAATCTCATTTCTATCGGTTGAACGGAACAGTCGCTAGAGGTCCATATATCGGCAAAGTTCCTTTATGACCACCCTGTAAATGCTCATGTGAATGTCTGAGTTTAAAATATTGAAGAAATCCAAATAATAAAATCCAAGTATTTCCTCATGCAATCAGATACAGATAGCATCCATTATAAATGCTTTGCTAACAACACGGTATGCCACTGTGTTTTATGTTTAACTAATTCTGCACCTAGTTGAATATAAAAACTTAAATCCCTGACTTAAAAAACAAAACAAAAACAAGTTTTTCCGTTAAGCTGGGCAATAAAAACCCCAGCTTCTTACACAGTACTCATTAATATACTTTTCAGTGTAAAATTCGAGTTATGGCTAAAGCAGGAATAGAAAATGCCGCTGGGTAGTCTAACAACTGAACTGTCGTGCTATTGGTAATCATCCTTACACGCCGATCGGACATCTCTATTGTTCTTTTTGTACCACTTGATAACATGCTGTGAATTTTTATAGCTTTTACAGTACAATATAGCTTATTATATGTTTTTCACATTTATAAATATTATTTACGGTGAGATGGAATTGAACAGTTCAATTCTGCCAAATATAGAGAAAGTTGTTTTATATGTAAGCGGGAAAGTACATCACGCTACGAAATTAGGAAAATTAGAAAAAATGTTTAAAATGTTCAGTTCTATAATGCTTCACAATGCCATTAACTTTCTGTCATCATAACATGGTATTTTTAAAAAAACCCACTAATATAAGGCTATATATTCATGATCTTTATGAAATATTTATTCATATACGAATATCAACAAAACCATAGATAAAGCCGTAAAACTTTTGATTCTTGAAAATGTTTAGTTT
Organism: Dolomedes plantarius; assembly: GCA_907164885.2. Taxonomy (NCBI): domain Eukaryota; kingdom Metazoa; phylum Arthropoda; class Arachnida; order Araneae; family Dolomedidae; genus Dolomedes; species Dolomedes plantarius. Next base: position 67,763,095 of record OU015501.1, read on the forward strand.
AATTTACTGCTCAAGTTTTTGCCTTAGCCTTAAGAACAAATTATTTCCTACTTTTCAACTGTTTCTTCTTCTTTTTTTCTTTTTTGGCTTAGCGAACAAATTCATGTGCTTTTTGTTTTCTAAAAGTTTCTTCGTGGTAGTTCATAATGTTTATACAGCAAATTCAAAGCTTTTGAGGTATTAATCTTCGTGAAACGAAATTTCTTAGCTTTGGCACTGTTATTTTTCAGAACAGTGAGTTTCCTATTCCACCGAATTTTCTATTCTGTGAAAGATGAACTCTTTTAAGCCCGTTTCGAAACTGTTATTGCATTAAGGAATATCAAGCTGACGGGATTCACACATGTGTGCCGTGAATACGTTAAGAGTGTAGTTAAATTAACTCTGTCTGAAATGTGAAATGGTTGGAACGCGGAATCCTACAAAGAGGGTTCACACAATTCGGAAAACCTCAATATTGGTTTCAATGTACAGCAGCTGGAGCCACGAAACAAATTTTGTATGAAACAAGAAAAAAAACATATGAAAAGGGTTCTACAGTAATACTGTAACGTCTGTTTTTCAGGACCGGAACTTATCCAAAATATCCAAATTTCGCTACCGGGCATGCGAGGAGACGTATATTTTTCTTCCTTTTCGATGCAAATAACACTGGATGTAGGTACATTGTTAATAAATAAATTAGTTTTTAATGAATTATTCGACTATGCTTGGTTTTTTTTTCAATCAGTAAACATTTTCTCGTGTATTTCTTGACGGTCAGCGGTTTGAAGCCGCTCTCCTAACCCCAAGGTTGATATTCTACTAAATAAATTATTCTTCGACTCGATGATGTGATATCTTCTGGAACTTCGGCACATCTTTCAAATTATTCTTTTAACTCGTGAAAGGAATCTGGACTTTAACAGACTTTAACACATTTTTTATTATAACCAATGGATTTCACAGATATTGATTTAAAAAGATTTTACAACAAACAGTTAAGCCATAACTGCTAAATCTTATAGTATAAAATGAAATATATAAAGTGAAACATCTCTATGGCGGCCAGTAATGGTTCCGATAAAAAGTGGCCGTTTTGAGAGGTAGGCGGCTAGAAAAGTTCACTGTTATACACTGAAGTGCCACTGAATTAGGGATACCTACCTAGTAACGAGTTGAGCCACCTTTGGCCTTGATAACGGCTGCCACACGACAAGGCATACATTCAACAAGTTTCTGGAAACGTTCCACGGGAATGGCTTGCCAAATATTGGCTAAAGCTGTCCATAATTCAGTAAGGTTCTTTGGGGCTGTGTGATGGCCTTTCACGCCTTGTTCCATAACATCCCAAAGATGCTCAATAGAATTTAAGTCTGGGCTTTTAGGTAGCCAATTCATGACAGACAAGTCAGAGGAATGCTCATCCAACCAGCCAGTAGCCAACCGGGATTTGTGAGAGGTACAGTTGTCTTGCTGGAAAACTCCATTACCGTGCGGATAACAGAACAGCATAAACGGATGGAGGTAATCATCCAGCAACTCTACGTACCGAGTTGCATTGAGGGAGGTTGGTACACGCACCAAAGATCCCAAACTCTGCCACGAAAAAACCCCCAGACCATGATTGAGCCACCATGCCCTTGTACAGTTCCAGCCAGGCATGCAGTATCCATGGCTTCATGAGCCTGACGCCATATTCTCAGCCTCCCGCCGGCGTTAAGTAGTCGGAATCGAGACTCATCACTCCATGCTACTCGTTTCCAGTCCTCCACACTCCAGTCTCTGTGCTCTCTTGCCCAGGCAAGACGTGCAGCCCGATGGCGAGTATAAAACAATGGTACTCTCGTAGGTCGACGGCTTCCGAAACCCATACGGTGAAGCGAGCGTCGCACAGTCCGTTTACTGACTGTACGACTGGCACCGTCATTAAACTGGGTGGTAATTTGAGTTAATGTTTGGCTTCGGTGGCTACGTACAATACGCCTGAGCCGTCTCTCACCACGCACTGTCAAGGCTAATTGTCCTTTGCAGTTTACCCGATCGCTAGTTTTTTTTCCACCATCCACGTATTCTTGGTATACTCTTGACACTGTCGACCTTGAAAATCCTAGCTGTCTGACGATTTCGGAAATTGAATGGCCCATGCGTCGCGCACCTACGATTTGTCCGCGATCGAGGGCGTCTAAATCAGGCAGTTTACCCATACTGGCAATTCCAACAACTAATTCAGAACAACCACAGTACGCGCTATATATGCGGTTGCCACAGCGCCCTCACTTGCGCATACATGATACGCAGCGCTACACAATTTGCATAGGCTTTGCTATCCCTAATTCAGTGGCACTTCAGTATATATATATATATATATATATATATATATATATATATATATATATATATATATATATATATATATATATATATATATATATATATATATACCGGGTGTCCCAAAAATGACCGATGATTTGAAAAGTCAATTAAAGAAAAACGGAAGATGATAGAAATGTATGGTTTGCTGAATTCTGCTTAGGTAAGCAGGGAATTTTTTCTCGCCAATTTTCAAAATTAGTTACAAAGTTTGTCAACAGATGGCGCTTCTGACTGGGAAAACTATAAAACAATATTTTCATAAAAACCACCATTTGCAGCAACAACGTGGATCAGTCTATGGACAAAATTCGTAGACGCCCGTGCAAACATTTTAGTTTGAATGTTCTGACAAGCAGCAGAGATGTATTGTTCCAGGTCATCTATAGTTTGTGGATTGTGACGATACACCTGGTCCTTCAAGTACCCCCATAGAAAAAAATAGCAAGGTGTCAAATCTGGCGAATAGGGAGGCCAATCCATGCCACTTTGAGTATGCTTCTTCCTATGAAAATATTGTTTTACAGTTTTTCCCAGTCAGCAGCGCCATCTGTTGGCGAACTTTGTAACTAATTTTCAAAAATTGGTGAGAATAAATTCCCTGGTCGCCTAAGCAGAATGCATGAAACCGTACATTTCTATCACCTTCCGTTTTTCTTTAATTGATTTTTTAAATTGTCGGTCATTTTTGGGACACCCGGTATATATATAGTTGGCTCTCTGTTTAACGACGCTCTACTTAACGACGATCTCTATTTAAAGACGATATTTCCAAATCCCGACCCCTCCGACGTAAAAAAATTCTATTTAAAGACGACGTTGTTTCTGTTTAACGACGATTTTTTTTACAAGTTAAACTTTTACTTCAACATTTTATGTGAAGGAGGGGAACCTTCTGTGGAGGAAAACAAGTTTGGTTTCAATAACAGACCCGGAATTTCCTTGATGTTTGCAATGTTGCAATCATAGACTTGTTGCAGTGGAAAAAACGGGGAGGGGGATCTCGGAAGATCGAATATTCTTTCATGGAGCTCTTAGTGTGGGAGCTGAATCACTATATTGTCCCTATCATCTGTTGTCATGTGACTTACGAACTATTCGATAGCAGCCCTCTCTCACTCCTTCCGGGAAGAAGGTGTTCATTTTTAGAGAATTCGTGGTTGTGTGAAGGAGCTGATTCCAGTACGAATACTAGATGAGCAGAACAAAATGGCATCAAAGTGAAAGCATCTTACGCTACACGAAAAAGTGAAAATGTTGAAGACTGGGAAGAAAGTGTTGGAATAACAAAAGTCCAATTCGCAAGACAATTTCAGCTACCCGAGTCTGCCCTCAAAGGCATTTTAGCAAGCAAAGAGAAAATTCTTGAAGCAGCACAAAAATTTGGTTTCGGATCCAAATCCAAACGGCAGAAAATTCAATGTGACCGATCAGAAGAGTTTGATAAGGTAGTCTGCAATGGTTTCATGAATCAAGAGCATCCATTAATAAACAATGCGGCTGACAGTATGAAAATAAGAAAATTTACGAACTTGGAAGTAATGCACATGATAACATCAGCATGGAAATAAATTCTTCATCCACAATAAAAATCTGCTTTCGCGTTTCTGGAATTCGCAAAGTACTTCTACAGGAACTGCAAAGTACGGATGTAGAAATCAACGAAGACGACATTACCCCTGAAGAAGGGAGAAGTCTTGTTGAAGATGAGGATGTTTCAATTCAAGATTTTTGCAATTGTGATGAATGTGATTTAACAACAGATTACAGAAATGTAGAACAAATTTATGAATATATAGTAAACGAAAACACGGTGTCAGACGAAGAAAGTAAAGTTGAAGATACGGAAAATGAAACAATGCCACCGTCTTACTCAGATGCAGCTTCTGCTCTAGATGATCTCCGACGCTATATTACATCGAATATGGAAAATGAAACATTTAACAGTTTAGAAAATCTGAAAAAGAGAATAACGAAAGCAAGGCGAAAAATGAAGTAATCAACACTTTTTGACCTTTTTAACACCTAATTTATTGTATTGCTAGTATTCTTTTTTAAATGTAATTTAAAATAACTTTTTATGAATAAAATAATAACGATAATAAAAATAACTTTTTTAAACACTCCAGTATACTCGTATTAAGAAATATATTGACAGTCCTAAGCCTGTAAAAATTGAAAAAAAAAAATGTTATTTTTTTCACAAATTCTGTTTAAGGACGATTTCTACTTAAGGACGATTTTTCATGGTCCTTTGAAAGTCGTTAAACAGAGAGCCAACTGTATATATATATATATATATATATATATATATATATATATCCTTTAAAATCTATGACAGCAATTATATTTCCTTTAAAATGTATGACAGCAAGTTTAATTTTACTGAACTGAATTTTGTGCACCTTGTTTAATGAATCAGTTTATTTTTTTATTATGTCATGTACTTCAGTTTGTTCCGCCATACAGAAGTTTATTTAAACTGCAGAAGACATCACATCTTCGTGGAGCGGAATAGTTTATTCCGCTAGTTAAACTATTCCGCTACAGGAACAGTTTAACACGGACGGGAAACGGACACGGACCTTGTGTTAGTGGAACACGGGAGGATATATTCTGCCGCTTTTCCTCCTGTTTTATTAGCACATGCTCAAAAGTCTTCTCTCGAGACTCGATTGATTGGTTGAGGGCACTAAGATCGTCAATTGCCAGGCGACGGCTAATCCTACCGTTACCTGGACTCGAACCCGGGAGTTCTGTTGTTTGCACTGGCACCATTGGCCATTATATAAACAGAACTCACTTCACTCGTCCTGAATGTGCTCAATAACTTTATATAAACTGTCTTATTTATTCATTCACTCTGTGAAACAGAATATGCATGTTTAATTTAACCTTCATTAATTTGTCACAACTAATTTATGGAGTGTATGTGAATTCGGTTATTAAAATCGTAATTTTCAATAAATTTTCATCAACTCTTCGGAATCACATCTTCGAACCAATTCTATTTTAAAAGTAATTAGTTCTTTAAAATTTATTGCATTAAAAATTAACTCATTATGATTACTCTAGAAGTTGTTTCATAAAAGTCACTTGAAAGTTATCATTAAAGCCGTCTATGTTATTTAAGATCATAATTTAAAGACAAACGACAGAAATTCTTCGGTATCTTTAACATTATCTGCGCATTATTCTGTATATTCAGTTCATGTGTTTTAAAATTCTTAGATCACCGTACGAATTAATATCTTAAGGATACCACCTTTTACATTCTCAAGATTATATGTTCCTCCTCTATACGCCGTAAAAATTCATCTAAGACTGCATTCTTACCATGTGGATAATTATTCTTAAACGTTTATAACCTAATTTCAAATGTGTTAATTTTTTAAAGCAAAACTTATACTAGACGGGCTTCAATTCAAGTAGAAGTATTTTATGGAGCTTTGGAGTCAAAGACTGTTTGAGTTTTGAAGTGTTTACAAGATGATCCTCTGAGCAATGTTATGTTTATTAAAACCTCGGTTTCAAAAGGCTACGATTTCTTCAACGAAAAACTCATCCGTCTCGACTGTAACATGTCTTTTGCAACTGGTAGTTTTCCTCCTTAAATTGTGGCGTATGCAACAATTTTATCATGCTGTAATGAAAATGCAGAAGGCATTTGTATTTAAATTCCCCTCTCATCTTTTGAACGCTAATAATTTGTAAGCACATTTGAAATTTATGTTTACATATAGACTAGAAACATTGGCATCAATACATACAAAAACTGCGTATTTTCCACCCTCGTGTGCAAAGTATCTCAACAGATAACTAAAATTCTGAAAACCACTCTTTTTATTAAAATTTTAATACTTCATTTTATATTTTACTCTAGCGCAGATGTAAGCGTATAAAAGGAACGTGAAGAAATTTTCACTTATTTATGAAATTTTCCTATGGTTAAAATTATGAATGTTTTAACAGCTGAAGACATTGATAACAAAAGATAAAGGGGGAAAATTCTTGAGCAATTTTTTTAATTCTTAATGTGCCAGAGGAGGTACATTATGAATAAAATGTTTATCTTATCCAGTTTAGTTTTATTTCTTATTCAGAACCCATAATTTTCTCTGTAAAAGCTCGGAACTCCTAGGTTAACTGCCTAGATTAACCGGAATTTTTCAGTCACCACTATAAGTTTAGAAAAATTCTTCTTCAGAAATTGTGTTCCTCCCAACTGCAAAAGGGAGAAACTTGGCCCAGGGCTGCTGTGTACTCTGGCGATGCATATATCACTGGTTAGTTCAATAATATAACCTTTCAACGATTAACTTTCTAATGCTAATGCCTTATTATTGCTACTAAAAGTAAAGTAGTCAAAATTTGGAAACTGTGCAGATTTTGAAACTGTTAGAGCTTTTTCCTTATCTACTGCATTTTCCTACAGTTATCCCAATAATATTTAGACGTCATATTTTGTAGAAATCTTTGAAAGTCTATAGCAATATATATGTAAAAAAAAGGAAGAATTAATAATTTACTTTAATTATTTTTTCAGCATATGTAAAAGCAGTTTGGAAAAATTTGATATTTTTGTCTACTAAAATTATTTAGTTTTAATATGTTGACTCTTACAAATGGCCATATAATTAAACTGCCACTATCATAGTCAATTTCCTAGTCTTGTGTTTGGCGCTTAATGTCCTATTTTGGATCTTGGGCCATAAAACCCCAACCAACCAACTCATTATCATAAATAAAATATAAGATTTGTTTGTTGTTGAAAGTTTTGTTATTCAAGAATGAAGTTGAACAGCACAAAATAAATTCCAGAACCGCTTTCTCGTTTCTTAGTAGCACTGTTAAATGTCCAGTCTTCATTTTAGGCACTCTTTTCAATACCATTTTGTATTGAATTTGAAGGATTTTCAGTACTGATTACATTACATTGTAAACTAGCTTACCACATTTGACTTCACCATCAGGAGGGCAAAGATAAGCAATTGGCAGTTGAAAAATGCAAAAACCAAGGCTGTACCATATACACCTGTTAACAGAGAGTAAACAAATTAAAGAAAGCTTTGTAAGTTTGTAAAGAGCACTTTAAGAAACTTTAAAATAATTTTCTATCATAACCAATGGATTTCATGGATATTGATTTCCAGAGATTTTGCAACAAACAGTTAAGCCAAAACTGCTAAATTTCATATTATAAAATGAATATATAAAGTGGCAGTCTATCGCTGCCTGTAATGGTTCCGAAAAAAAGAGGTCGTTTTGATGGGTAGCCGGCTGGAAAAGTTTCTCTGTTATATATATATATATATATATATATATATATATATATATATATATATAATCCCCCAGGATGATAATCCCCCCTATACATACAGATCTATCAAATATTGATTTGAAGAGCATGAAAAGAAGAAAAATATCTTAACTTGCCCTGTACAACACCCCCGACTATATTTCATCCAACCACTGTGATCTGTATAAGCGGATAGAGCCAGGTATCGATTTCCATCACAGCATCTCTACAGGAACTTTCATGATTTTTCTCTGAAGCATGGTATAATATATTCTTAACCACTATTCATGACTTGTATAATTGTATATATATATATATATATATATATATATATATATATATATATATATATATATGCATATATATATATATATATGTATATATATATATATATATATATACAGGTGGTTATCAAAATAATGGAAACACCTATCAATATTAATGGTGTTTATGAATGTGCTTCGTATTCCTTCGAGCTATGGTATCGAAAGTCATGATAGCATATAGAGTGCACGGAAAAACATCCTGTGCCAAACAGAATAGTGGACGAAATGGAGAGCTGAGTGAAAGAGACGGGCGAGGTTTTGAAGCGGATTGTGACATGAAGAAAGAAAACAACTTCAACCAAAATGACCGAAGAGCTGAATCTGCATCTCCATGTCCCGGTATCAACCATTAGAGGTAGAAGGGAACTTCACAAACAAAGCATTTACGGAAGAGTAGATATTCCTAAGCCACTTGTAATAGATGCAGATACAAAATATCTTCCACAATGATGCCCCGAGCGTAAATCCTGGTCGAGTAATATATCGATGAACGGCATTTGGCATGACGAATCATTGTTCACATTTTTCCTCGCAACAGGACGTCCGTATGTCTGGAAAACACCTACACAAGCATAAGATTCTGGCTGTCTCATCGCAACTGTCAATCATGGAGGTAGATACATCAGGGTTCGGGATGGCATCTCATGGTTTTCTTCAGGCCCTATTGTAACCCTAAAAGGGAGATTGACTGGGAAGGACTGTGTCGAAATTTTAGCTCACCAGCTCCATCTTATGGTGCAAGCATTGTTTCTTGCAGGAGATGGCATTCTCCAGGATGATAATCCCCCCTATACATACAGATCTATCAAATATTGATTTGAAGAGCATGAAAAGAAGAAAAATATCTTAACTTGCCCTGTGCAACACCCCCGACTATATTTCATCCAACCACTGTGATCTGTATAAGCGGATAGAGCCAGGTATCGATTTCCATCACAGCATCTCTACAGGAACTTTCATGATTTTTCTCTGAAGCATGGTATAATATATTCTTAACCACTATTCATGACTTGTATAATTCAATTCCAAGGTGAATCAGGTGGTATTACATGACAAAGGTGATCCTGGGACGTATTAATAAAGATTTTCATGATGTTTCTTAGTGTTTCCATTATTTTGATAACCACCTGTATATATATATATATATATATATATATATATATATATATATATATATATATATATATATATATATATATATACTACCCTCTAAAAGTTAAAGTACAACATGTTTTTCGAAGCTTACCATTAAAATAAACTAAGTAACAATAAAATTCATATTGTATATGAATGATAGTAACGAATTTTGAGAAAACTTGGGGAAAATAACCTTGGTCACCCCTTTCATTTTAAAGAATTGTCACTTATATAAGAATAAGAGAAAATGTGGAAAAATAAAACTTTCTTGACTTTGTGTGTAAGTATTGTGAATGATTGTTTATTTTCAATTTTTGTTGGCAATTTCGTTGACACTACCCAGGAGAGTCTACCAATGTCTCGGAGTAGTCGTTTACCCGATTCATTGGTGGCGGGAGATCGGATGGCTGGAAATGGGATTGTCACAAGCTGATGCTGCTAGACGTCTCAATGTGTCTCGGAGTGTAATCCAACGACTGTGGAATCAGTTTACATCAGAAAATTCTGTATCTAAAAGACATGTTCGAGGCCGACAACGAGTTACAACACCTGCGGGATACCGCTTCCTAGCTCTTTCGGTCCGAAGAAGGAGAAGCATTATTGTGCCTCAGTTTGTTTCAGATCCTTTTATCGCTTCAGGGACAAGAATATCCGCTACTACGGTGCGAAGACACCTTCACAATTGTGGTCTCTATGCAAGACGACCAGTTGTGTGTGTTCTACTTAACCAACGACAGATAAGTGCCCGTTTATGTTCAGCAAGAGAACACGTTTCCTAGATCAGACAGTAATGGGCTTCTGTACTCTTCACAGATGAGTTCAGGTTCACACTACAGAGCGATTCAGAGTGTCTGCTGATCTGGAGGGAACAAGGCACCAGATACAACCAATCCAACATTGCTGAAAGACACAGTTACAGAAGTAGTGGAATCATGGTTTGGGCAGGAATCTCTCTCAGTGGTCACACTGAACGGAATGTGTTCCATACAGGAACTCTGACTGGTAAAGATATCGAGACGAGATCCTCGATCAATATGTTCACTCATATGTCGAGGCTATTGGCAACGAATTCATTCTAATGGATGATAATGCAAGGCCTCACCGAAGTGTGCTTGTAGAGGGTTATCATGACGGTCACTGTTTCGAGAGAAGGGAATGGCCAGCTCGATCTACAGACCTGAATCCGATAGTGCATCTTTGGGACTGCCTTGGCAGATACGTTTCTGCTTTAAGTCCTCTTCCAAGGTCGTTGCATGAGCTAGAACAAGGTTTACTCCGTGTCTGGTCATCCCGTTTCGGTGCCCGACAACTTAATTGGCAGCATGAAAAGTCGGTGTCGATAATGCATTACAGCTAGAAGTGGACATATTCCTAAATAGAAACCTTTCTTTTTATGTTGCTATGACATTTTTCCATATAAAACTATGTTCCATATAACCAATAATGGAGTTTTCTGCCAAGAGTACTTTATCACTGTAACTCGTGTAAATTATGTAAATTGTGTAAATTTCTTTGTCAGATTTAATAAAGAACTGTTTAGTGCACATTTCGTCGAAATTTCTTGTGTCTCTGTTCATTCATTTTTAAATTAGACATAAGAAAACATGTTGTACCTCAACTTTTGGAGGGCAGTGTATTATATATATATATATATATATATATATACTGCTGGCCATTAAAATTACAACACCAGGAAGGAAAGCAAATAACAGAACTTAACTTATTGTACATATACAACATAGTAGGAAGAAAACATGATTAAATTTGCAGGCAATTTTTGCGCATACAGGGTCCGAAATTAATACACACAGTTGCCACCTCTAGCAGCTAAAACTGCTGTAACCCGGTTAGGCATCGAGTCCAACAAGGCTTGGATAACAGATACGGGCAAGTCATTCCATGCTGCTTCATGCTGCTTCATGCAAGTCATTCCATGCTGCAAGTCTATGCCACACTTCATCAATCGTAGTGGCTGGAGAGCGGTGGTGGCCCAGTCTCTCAGCAACCCATGACAAGAAGTTTTCAGTGGGTGAGAGATCTCGAGAACATGCTAGCCAGGACAACAGATTAACATCCTCTGTGTCGAGGTAGGTCAGGACACGACAGGCAACATGCGGTCTTGCGTTATTTTGTCGACAGATGACGTCTCCGAGACCTCGAAGATAGGGCACAGCCACCGGCCTTAAGATATGAGAAATGTAACTTTGGCTGTTCAGATTACCGACGACGCGACCAAGAGGTGTTCGTGTCGTGTACCCAATGGCTGCCCATACCATCACACCATGTGCAGGGCCCGTACAACGATATCGAATGCAAGCAGACCACAGGCGTTTTCCTCGGTGTCTCCCGACACGGATACGTCCATCATTTCCTGCATGCAGTACCGGGACTCGTCTGTAAATACGGCGTGTTTCCACTCCTGCATCCAGTTTTGTCGTTGGGCTCTCTACTGTCGCCGCGCGTCTCTATGCTGCAGTTTCGAGGAAAGCCGCAATAATGGTCGATGTGCAGACAGTCCGCGCTGTTCCACACGTCGTCGCACTGTCGGTGCGAGGATAATTGTTGTGCTACAAACAAGCCTATTGCCTGACTCAAGGTCCGAGATGTGGCGGTACGATCCTGCAAGGCCGACCTGACAACATGTCTGTCCTCTCGGACGTTAGCGGCGGGAGGCCGTTGAGATCCTGCATGGCGTTCAGTATGACCCTCCTGAACCTATCGATTCCATATTCGCATGACAGTTGTTGAATTCCGACCAATGCCAGTAGCAATATCGCGGAACAATAAACTGACTCTCGATAGGCCCCTATCCTGCCGTTATCGTATTCCGACACTTGCTGGTAGAACCTTTTTTCTTCTTATACGAGGAATAACACGATCTTCTCACAAACAAACAACATTCACGTGCAATTTCCGAATGAAAAACATGCTGCGTAACTTTCCTTTTATACAGAAATGGAGATGCCGTTTCTCCCTACTGCGTCATTTGATTGTGATTAAATGCTAATCATTTGCATATCTCAGCATCTTCCTCCTTTCATGCGAATTTGACGTTTGTTTCATCCCTCCTTCATGGTGTTGCAGTTTTAATGGCTAGCAGTATATATATATATATATATATATATATATATATATATATATATATATATATATATATATATATATATATATATATATATATATATATATATATATATATATATATATTAATTAGGGTGGTTCGAAAAAAACAAATATTTTTTTTCGGAACGCTTTAGTGGGAAAAGTTGCCTATTGTAATAAGAAGAAAAACGGCATAAAAAATTTAAAATCGGTTAACATCTTCCGTTCGCGCATCTTACTTAAAGTTTATGAAAAATTACAAAAATCACTATATTTTTGTAATTTTTTTCTTTAAAACTTTTAAAATAAACACGCTTTTTTATGGTTGTTTTATGGTTTAAATAATCTAAATAAATTAAACTATGATCAATAATCTAATTTTTTTCTGTTCGCGCAACGTCTTAGAAAAAATATAAATTTATCAATATTTCGTAATTTTCACTGTGCTACTCTTCGTTCGTTTTGCTAGAACAAAACGATCCAGAACTCACAACGCGGGGGTGGTTGCACTTCGAGTTCCACCCACACCCTACCCAACCAACCATTCAATTGCTAGGTGTGGTATTTACATTATATTTACATCTATTTACAAAGATTTTCCATAGAGTAGGATTCTTTGGCTTACTCTGTTTTTAATTTTTTCTTTTTTATATCTATACACAATTAAAGTCTGAATTTTTGGAGAAATGAGGCATAACCGATCAAGACTTCAGTGTTCCTCCGATATAGCCATTTCCAGCTTCATGTCCTCCTACTTTTTTCGAGGCCTCTGTCCTCTGTCACAATTTTGACGCATCTCTCCACAGCCTGGGTGTGACAGGGAAACTTTAGTATTTCTCTGATGGGTGTAGAGTCAGAATTGATGAATGATTTAGTATCATCTTCACTTAGGTTCCGCAGAATTGGGGGAAGATACTCCACACAAGAATTCCAATTAGTAATTTCAATGTAATCGGAAGTTTGAAAGTTAATCTCCGGTGGTACGAAATTTCTAACACTTTCTTCTTTGGGGGGGGTTTGTCTTGCTTTTAAGATCCTTCTGTAACCAAGCTCCCGAATATGTTCTCTTTCATCAACAAGCACTGCCAACAGAACATTCTCTGGGTGCGCAAAGAATGCATTTCGTTGAATTACTGGATCGACAACTTGAAGTAATTCGTCGGATAAATACCGTGATGTTCGGATTGCTTGAAAGATATGATTTGGTCTCCCAGTAAAATATTTACTCTTTCCTTATGGAAAACCACATAGGCATATATGATTTAAAGATGAAGCCAACTATTTCTTTTAAGTTTCCGGAGGGATCTGATGAACTTATTGTTGTTTATTATACCGGAAGTGCAATGTTTAAGCGATGCTTCCCGCCTTGGCACTGAGCCAAAAATCCCCCTTACCTCCACTCTTTAGTCCGAGCCAAGGTAACGTGTTGTGAACACGCTAATTTGTAACTCTCCGTAACTACTATATAAATAAAGATGTTTCTTTTTCTAATAAGATTTAATAACGTACGGATTTATAGCGCACTTCAAAAGGTTATGGGCCCAGATTATTGTTATTATATCTTTTAAACTTCCATTTCAACGTAAAGATATTGTTCTCAGCGTAAAGTGACTTTCGATTTGACGCCATATATTCATCTTTCTTTTTGGAATTTCGGATCAGCAAAAAATGAATATATTGGAATCCGGCCGCCATATCGAAAAGCTGAATAATAACAACTTCTACATTTGGAAATTTAAAGTTGAACTATTGCTAATTAAAGAGGACTTATGGGAAGTTATAGAAAAAGAACCACCATCGCCATTAACTGCAAAATGGTAAACGAAAGATGTAAAAGCCCGTACAACTATAGGTCTTTTATTGGAAGATAACCAACTAGGGCACATCAGGAAATTAACAACAGCAAAAGAAACATGGTTCGCTTTGGAACATTATCATAATAAAGGAACTCTCTCGCGAAAAGTCGGACTCTTAAAAGAATTGTGTTCTCTTCGATTGAAGCAAGATGGAATAATGGCGGATCATCTTATGAAAATGGAAAGTCTGGTGGATCAACTTTCCGCACTAGGTGACAAAATTTCTGATCCATTATTCATAGCTTTTATGTTAAGTAGCTTACCAGTTAATTACGCTACAATAGTAACTGCTCTTGAAATAAGACCAGAAACTGATCTAACGTTAGAACTTGTTGTAAACTAATCGAAGAATTTATACGCAAAAGCGAAAGTAAAGACATTGATAATGCTTCTAAGGATAGTGATTATAAAGCTCTTAAATCTATTAGTAAATCTGTTAACAGTGTTTATGTTGATAAAAATAATAAGTTACGCACTAAACAAAAATAACCATAATCAATTGGTAAACGTAACGAAAGTATCGGATGTGAGCAGTAATTTAGAAGTTAATAATGAATATTGTTTTTCTAGTGCAAATTTTATGAACAATTCTTGGTGTATTGATAGTGGAGCTACAACACACATGTGTAGTGATAAAAATATGTTCACTTTCATTGACGAAAATGCCATTTCGGATCGGATCATATTAGCCAACGGTAAAGCAGTATTCAGTCAGGGAAAAGGAAACTATTTGATAAATTTTAGGAACCAAAATAATAAGGAAGTTTTAATAACTGTAAAAGATGTTTTATTTGTTCCTGATCTTTCCAACAATCTATTATCTGTGAAGAAGCTGACTGGTAATGGCTATGAAGTTATATTTAAAAATAAGAAGTGTCGCATAATTAAAGATAACAAATTTATTGCATCAGGATGTATTAAAGAAAATTTGTATATTCTTGAAGAAGGCGAACATGCCTTACGCACGAAACAGACGCATGCAGAATGTATTCACGATTGGAACGCGAAGTTAGGTCATAGAAACCCAGCAAATATTTTAAGAATGGATAAAGATAATATGACCGAAGATATGAAAATATCACCTTGTTTGCAGAAAATTGTTTGTGAAGAATGCATTGCAACTAAAGCTTGCCGTGAACATTTCCTCAAAAATCTCTCTCGAAAACTTCTGGAACTCTTGATTTAATTCACGCTGATCTTTGCGGTCCTACGTGATTTTCTAGTCGGTGGATGATACCGTTCTTCCATCCAGTGTTGGTTACAGTACCATTACACAATACTACTTCTATATTTTCTAGTGATATTGATAGTTCAGCCAAACGATGAATAATGTTTTGAGTATATCATTTGATGAACTCCAGGAAGGAGATACATGTCCAATATAAGTTGATCCAGGATCCTGGATAAGAGAATAGTGTTCTTTCATATTCCTGCGAAATTGCTTGACATTCAATTTTTCGGCGAACAAAGTATCATCTTTTCGTCAGTCAAAGAAAAGACTCCCACTTTCCTCAGGAGGTGTGAGTTTTCAAATCCATCCTAACATGACCCTTGTCTCTTCTAATTTTACACTTATCAAAAACATAGGAAGAATCTGTGTCGGTTATCATCCCAGCGTCTCGCAGAACACTTGACGCAATGAGAGCTGTTGCCCGATCAGAAACTCCGAACCGATCACTGTTTAGTGCTGTTGCGCTAAGTTGAATTCTCATCTGCCATTGGAGCTTTTCAGTCGATGTATTTAGTTTGTATTCATCTTCCTCATACTCTTCAATAGAACTGTGTTTGGGTTCATCAATTTCCGAGTATTCTCTCATTTTAGGAACTTCTTTGCCACTCAGTGCTCGCTGAAGATTGGAGCAGTAGAGTAGGAAGGAACCACACCACAGTTCAGTCTAATTCAAACCGGTCCAATATAGTTCAAACCAGTTCAACCTATTTCAAGTGAGTTCTCGTTCGTTTTGTTCTAGCAAAACGAACGAAGAGTATCACAGTGAAAATTGCGAGATACTAATAAATTTCTGTTTTTTCTAAGACGTTGTGCGAACGGAAAAAATTAGATTATTGATCATAATTTAATTTATTTAGGTTATTTAAACCATAAAACGGGCATAAAAAATAAAGCGTGTTTATTTTAAAAGTTTTAACTAACAGAAAAATATTACAAAAATATCGTGATTTTTGCAATTTTTCATAAAATTTAAGTAAGATGCGTAACCGGAAGATGTAAAATATAAACAATACAAATAAACAAAAATTAAAATTCAAGCATAAACTGCTAAATCACTTTAACATAAAACAAAATCTGCAAAGAAAAAACATTTTCAATAGAGGATAGCGCAGAAGCTTCATATCCCCATAATGAAAAAAACAAATAAATAATCCAACAGAGATAGAAAAAAATAAAACGAATATAGACAAAAACAAACAGAAATCAAGCACTCTGGGCATCCACGCACCAACGGCAAGATTCTGTATAAGAGCCGGAACTGAACCATAAAGCAGCATAAAGGTAACCGACAGGTCACGTCATCAGGTAGCCTAACCAAATCAGTTACCTCAAGGGGAACTTTCTGAATAGGATGTAGGTAAGCCCAAAAGACATCCCAAGGCCCCGAGTCCCCCAAGGAAGCAATAAGATGCTAATTCAACCGGAAGATGCTAACCGATTTTAATTTTTTTTTATGCCGTTTTTCTTCTTATTATAATAGGCAACTTTTCCGCACTAAAGCGTTCCGAAAAAAAAAATTTGTTTTTTTCGACCCACCCTGATACCCACCCTGTTTTTTCGATCCACCCTGACTTACAGATAATACCTACTAATTAACTAAACATCTTACGCTCTTCTATTTAACAATATTAAGGTGTTACTTGTTTCTTGTCACGTGGATTCTTTGCAATTTTTAATATGACATTTGACTATTTTACTCACCATACATATTATCCATATCCTTGAGATTCAGAGAAACAATGGCCGATACATCTGTTTTATTCCATGTAATATTAAGCAGAACTGGCACATTCCAGCATAAACCTGCAATTGCTTGCAACTGAAAATATTTTTGAAAGGTGTATGAAATATTTTCGAAACTCGCTAAAAATATTTTTTAAATCAACTTATCATTTTAAAGTCGCAGCTTACATTAGCTCTTAGGTTTTGTTCATCCATGCAATCATTGCAATTTTTATAATATTGTTACATTGTAATACATTAGAACAGGGGTCACGAACTGCGGCTCTTTGGTTACGTAAATGTGGCTCTGAAGTAAAATTGAAAATAAAACTATCTTAGTTTCATTTGCAAAGTTTTTAAAGGATTTTGTTCATTTATTGGTGATTTCATTTGTCATCCCGTAAGGGTGATTTCACACCACAAGCAGACTGCTATAAAAGATCTACAGAAGGCAAACTCAATGATTATATATATATATATATATATATATATATATATATATATATATATATATATATATATATATATATGTGTATGTATGTATGTATGTATTTGTATATTTTTCAGGAGAGTGATTTTAAAGTTTGAAAGTACATTAAAATGTATTGAAATAAATATTAATTCTGCTCTCTAGCTGCTAAACATTGGGCGGTGAGGTATGACAATTTTGCAGGGCTATACTACTCTTTCAGGGCATTCTGAAAACAGGCATAACTAAAAATAGCCGATTTTTGAGATATGACGTTGTTGAAAGGAGTGAGCAATATATATATATATATATACACACACACTTGGAATATTATATTGTTGTTGTTGTTGTTGTCTCTAATGTCCGCTTGTCGGAAGTATTCCAGACCAGGTTAATATAGGCTAGCGGGCTGAAGGGTACGGCTCTGGTTTATATTGGTACCACAAGGGTCGGAGTCCGATTTAGCCAGGTGCCACCTCAATGTTGACAAAGCAACCCCAGAAGCGACATCAAGGAGGATCGTACCCTCTCCCACCCTCTCTGACTTCATAGAGGGACTTTCAGGTCTATGGATTTAATGACCCATATCCGGCCTAGACATGGAAGTATTTAATGGCGCTTGTCGAGTACCCTCAGCACCGAAATCCAACGCGCTACCTCTAAGCTACCCTCAAGCCCTGGAATAGTCTTTCGGACTCATATCATGAGTTGAAAAAATTTCCAATTGGGGTTCTCACTGTCTTCAGGTCTAATTATTTACGTAAGCAATCGTTTGTCTCAGGATAAAATGATTACGCTTATTATAGTAATATTTGCGTTTATATTTCACAATCCATCATTTTTATGTTGTTATTTTTTATATAATTTCGTTTATTAATATTTGTTAAAAACATTTATTAATATTCAGTTTCTTTTATGTTTCTTGCCAAAGTTAAGTTATATTAAAAACTCTGGTGTAAGACTGATCTATATTGTTAATGAGAAACGATCCTGTATTAATTGAAGCCTTTCTAATTTATAACAAATTTGGCATTAAATAAATAAGGATATTTTTTAAAAGGATTGGAATGGGAAAGGGAAGTTAAATATTCACCAGCAATTAGTAAATCCATCACTTATTACTGGAGTGTATAGCAGATATCATCCGGTTTTCATTTATAGGATTGTCATTATTGCAGAGCTTGTCTTAATTCCATTAATTTTCATATACCTCAAGACTTAATAAAGTAAATGGAACATTAACAGAGTATACGAGTTAAAGAAATTGGTGTTTTGGGTGAGAAATAAATGAATATTCTATTCAATAACAAAAAAGCCTTTATTTAATTAACGTAAACCTTGAATAAGATTTTAGTGGTATACCAACCAAAGAGATGTCCCATAGGTGCATGTAGATTTGAATAGAAAGAGTCAATTCCTAGGACTGTTCTACTTTTTTCCTTAACGTAAAACTATTTATCTCCTAAAGATTAAAATATTTTCACTAATATAAAAGGGAGCATATGTTTCTCTAGTCTTATTTAAGGAACTATTTCATTACCGTTTATTTTGCTTTACTCTACTTTAGAACTTAATATGTAATTTTTTCTACAAATATTATTTGATACTGAATTTGTTTAATATACCATATCAAAATCGTCTTAAATGTTTAAATGAAAAATGATTTATTTCATAAATGAGGTATGATCCTGGATTATTTAAGTGGTTTCATTGAGTTGTGACAAACATAGTGTTAAAAAAACAAAGATTGTTATAAACAAAGAGGTTTTTTTTTAAATGTTAAACTGAAAATAAATAAAAGCTTACAGTAATAACTGTAAATCCAGACGCAATTTTAGATGTGTATATTGGAAGCTATCCAGTTTTCTTTTACAGGATCTATAACATCCTAAACAGTAGTGAAGAACCCAATTTCCTGAACTGATAATCAAGTTTTGTTTCAGTGATAAATGATTTCCTAATCATTCTGTATCAAAATAAATATATCTCAAGACGTTTTATTGACGATCCGATTAGGAATGCCTTAATGGTCTACCTAACGTAAGAGTAATGCACCTCAGAAAGCCTTCCTCTGGTAAAGCCATTGTTTAACATGTATTTCTCGGCTCAAAGATTTAGATATTTGGGCTCTATGAAACTTCAATAATCTCTATCTCCTTTTCGAATATTTTCCAATCCTCATAAAGTCTATATAGACTCTTTTCTGAGTTCTGTTTATGTAGTTTTGAGATACACTCATTCAAATTTGGGATGTTTTGTTCCTAGTTTATTTTTATACTATTTCAAAAGAATATGCAGAGAATTTTTAGAGAGATAAAGAGGATTTAAAAGGAGTTTCATCATAAGACAATATACAAGAGTTCCTCTCTATCTTAGCCCTCTGATCAGAACCTCAGAGGAACTGAAAGATAAAACCTTCTCGGCAAAAGTAAAAATATAGTCAATGAGAGAAATCTGGGCCTCCATCCTTGTGTATACTCGTATAACTGTTTAAGTTGTAACAGAACCTGTTCGGAACAGAGCATTTAGTTCTTAAAGGAAAAGTATCCGACTTTTTACATCAAGTTATCTGGTTACTGAATCTCAAGTTCCTGGACTCTTGATGCAAAGGCTATATGTTTATTTTCTTGGTTACACTTAATTTTGATAAATCTTATTAATATGGCATACTTCCACTTGGAAAGGCTTAGAGGGTACCTTTATGTTCTGTCAGTTCCCTGCGCATAAGGCATTACAGTTCCTTGTGTCTGCTTAAAGCGTGTACATCTTAGGTAATAGAGTGGTGTACATCACATTCTTTGTATAAATTGGAAAGTGTCAAATGTTTTAATTTAAAAAATTTATCCGATCTTGCAAAAGTTATAATATCAGTTAAACTAAAACAAAGTATCTCTATTCGCTTGTGTGCATTATTTCTAGACCCCAATAGACATGCAATAGTGTGTCTTCCCACAAGTCTGAAAGTTCGTCTTCCCTCTCTGATTAAATTTTTGCCTGAATTCTGAAATATCAAAAGTGTTATAATTGCTCAAAAAAAGGCTAGAAGAATAGCTATTTCAAAAATCCTAATGGCGATAGCATTCTTCTGTTGTATAAAATCACAAGATTTATTTTCAAAACAATTTTCGGTGACATTGATATGAATTTTGCTCAGGATCTTTAACTTAGCTTTGACCTTTGAAATTATGTTTTGATCACATTTTCTTGTTATCGAAAAAACAATCAAATACTACAGCTGGAATGTCTATGACACTCAAATCAACAGGAAATACTCAAATTAGGATAGAAAAATCATCACATGACAGCAGAGATTTCCAAATTCTCACAAAAGCCGACTATATGGGCCATTTCTGTATCAACTTCTATCATTTCAAAGTGACTGTAGATAAATATTTCTACTGTACATAAATATTTCTAGTCTTTGTTAGATACAGATAAAGACAACCATAACAATAAGTGCATGAGTCAAATTGTTGAGTTTTGAATTGATTTCTTCCATTTATTTTCTTCACCATTTGAATCGAAACTAAAAATAGCCATTCATTACGGCATTTTAATTCGAAAATCTTTAATCTTTTATCTTCCAACAAAAAAGTTTCCAAAAAGTTTAAATCAACAAGGTAGACTTTTAAGTGCATTGCTATAATTTGGGGTATATATGTACGGGTATGTATGAGTATACATGGAAGTGGGAATGATAAAATTAAGGACCATTTAAATTTTCTGAATAAGGGTTTACATACCAATAAATTTCATTGCTCTTTTTTTTATATTTTGTGTATGAGATGTTAACCAAAGAAATTTTTTCATAAGTTTTACTGTAATTATTTTGAGGGATTTGATCTGTTTTGGAACCGTGTTTTAATAAACCAAAATTTTAAGTTTAATATCGTTGTTGTTGTTGCTGCTTATGCCCCTTGACTGACAGCAACATCAGATCAAGTCATGTATAGGCTATCGGGCTAAAGGGGTCGACTCCGGTTTTAACTAGCACCACAACGGTCGAAGTCTGACTTGGCTACGAACCGGTCCCGTAATTTTGAACTGAGTCAAGTGATGAAACCGGTGCACTTGACCCCGCACCTCCAGAGGTAAATTTGAGAACTTGGAGGACATTGCAGCCACGACAGATTTTTCCTGTACCAGCCACCATTAATGTACACGGAGGTGGATTTGTCAGCGACGGGCAACAGTGACGGAACCAGAGACGTTCAGATCACTGGCTCGCTACCTTTGCCAACTGGGCCAACGCGCCGTTTGATCTCGTAAAAGTGTAAATGAAATTTTTTGCAGACTTCCATAGCGTATGGTATTAGTTTTTAAATACAGAGACTGTATTATTTCTATTAAACTTGGATTAATATACAAACAGATTTAAATTTTCATCAAATTATTAATTCATGAGTTCACAAAGTTTGCAGCCCCAGTAAATTTAATGAGAAGTCTGAGATCGGCTTTTTATTGTTTAACTGAATAGACTGCAACAAACTCTACTACAAATAAGATCTACGGTGTATTTAAAATTTTATGTTCTTTATTCGAAAAAATTATGCAGATTTACTTAATTGCCGGTATCTTCATGCCAATTTCCTAAATATTTGTTTTCTAGTCCCGAACACAAAAATTATGATTTTTATTGTACAAATATTATCTATATATACAAAACAGTTCCGTAACTGACTGACTCACTGACTGACATACAACGCACAGACCAAACCGCGGGACCTAAAGGACTGAAATTTTGCATGGCGATTCTTCTTATAGTGTAGGGGTGCACTAAGAAAGATTTTTCAAAAATTCTTCTTAGATTTTTTTTAATTAAATTTTTAATCTGTTTTTGTAACTTTTTTTAAGTTTGCATTTGAAATAATAATCTGAGGGTTATAAAATTTATATCACGAGAAAGATCATAAAAAATTCCTTTAAAATGATAGCTTTTCGAATCTTTACGTCCATTTTCTGATTTTTGGTGAATTTTAAAAGATTACTTTTTAGAATTTAGTTTATTAAATATTGATCACGTGGTTTCTTTTCTTTTTGTGATACTTTAAATAAATTTTGCGTCATGGGCATAACAACGAAATAAATTGACAAAAAAAATTAAAATACGGTAAAAGATAAAATTTAACCACTAGATTAATTGAGATGGAAGTTTTTAAAGAATTTAATTCAAATTAGTATGTTTTATGGATATTGAACATACAAATTAATTGCGTACATTGACCGTTGTATTTAATTTGAATATTTTCTTTTATATTATTTTGTCTATAAAAATATCCGTTACGATTTCTTTTTTTGCCATCAACTGCATACATTGATCGTTGTATTTATTAGAAATATTTTTTTTTGTCATTAATTGCATACTTTGACCGTTGTATTTAATTTGAATGTACTCCGTAGCGATGTACGAGTATTCACCTAGTTATGGAATTAAAGTCGACATATAGAAGACTTTATGGGGGGGGGGGGAGGGATATTTAAGAAAATTGCTATTATCGGGTTAACTCTCTATTTGTTGTCATCTAAAAAAATATCTTAATTGGATTTTTTCAATTAGTTTTGTTTCTACATTTTTTAATGAAATGTTAGATTCGATTAGACCTACGGGACTCCGTCGAAATGTTTTGCCACATAATGCACGATCTCTCTTTAACCAGTAGAATACAATGACTTTGGTTTCCTGCATTACAACAAGAATCATACCGCCTTCTGTATCTGTATTTTTTCTTCTCAATATTAAGAAAAATTCAAATTTTGCTCAAGATTTGCTTGTACATACAAGCGCATTCGGCTCTCTACATTTGTGGCGGTAAAAGCCGCTAAGTACCCACGTGTGCCAGGAAAATCCGCGAACAACTCGAAGTTTCTCAACCATAACTCTACTAGTACAGTCGACCTGTTTAACTCATGGGACACAATTAAAACCCATACAGTACTAATATTTTATGTTTTCTAAATCTCAAATTACAGTATTAATTTGAGATTTAGAAAACGTAAAGTATTAAGAGATTAAGATTATTCTATTATTTTAATTAGAGTATTTTTATTTAAATATTGAATGCTACCGCTCACATACTGAGAAAGACAGATCAATGCTATTTTATGTTAAGCAGTCCATGTATAGTATTTAAATAACAGTAAAACTATTTTCACTGAAAACAGTTAAACATAATAAAGTGTAATTCCTATATCGCACCTCTGCTAGAAAAGTGTTACATCTCAAAATAGCCATATTTTCAGGAAGAGCTATTTCATTTCTTCTTTAGCTCTTCCTGAAAATATAGCTATTTTGAAATGTAACACTCTTCTAGCAGATGTGCGATATATATTTTAACTTAAATATATTTAGTAAAGTAGTTGATTCTTAGCCCGTCTGCACACGGAGCAACTCAAAAGAAAGTGATAACCGACTCAAATCACAAACCAGTACGTGATGAGTCGCAACCTATGTAATTGAATGGAGCCACGCACACGGCGCAACTGGTTACAAACCCGTCGGTCGGGTTTGTAACCAGTTGCGCCGTGTGCGTGGCTCCATTCAATTACATAGGTTGCGACTCATCACGTACTGGTTTGTGATTTGAGTCGGTTATCACTTTCTTTTGAGTTGCTCCGTGTGCAGACGGCCTTAAAGTTTCTTGTTTAACGATTGGTGGAAACTCGCGAGTAATCAAATCCATGAAAATCGAATGTCTTTCCAAACAAGAAAGTTATAGTGTTTTACCCTTAACTAATTTTTATTGAATTTCGTTTCGATTTATATTTATCCTGGATCAACTCTAAAATCTGCTTTATTTTAATTATTAAATATTATTAATTGATGAAATGTTGTTTATAAAAATTTTATAATTTTACATTAGTTTTAAATTCATGCACCAGAAAATTTTTTTCTTGATTTTTTCTATAGTTCATAATTGTTTACTTTTTAAATTTAAATAAAAAGTATTTATGAAAAACTGACTAATATAAAGTTCCCAAACTGCAAAGGAACTGCAAAATCTTCTGTAATTTTTTGCCAAATCTCAATTTTATTGACACTATTTTTAATGAAAAAGATTTGTTTCTCTAATGAGTTTATTTTCATTGCCTTCGCAAAATATTTTCTTATTCCCATTTCGGTATTTAAGCTTTCTTGCCAAATATTAACTATCTGAAAAGTGCTTACTTCCTAAGATAATTTCTTTGAAAAGGCTGAAGAAGGCTTTTCTCGTCAGTCGATATTTTTTAGTGCCACTATATTAATTTTTCTACTCTAAAAGAGAAGGCAGCATTTTAGATTTTTTAGATTAGTGTGACTTACACAGAAATGACGAAAAAAGTATTCTTCATAATTCTCTGTTTGAATTTCTGGTTTTGTAGCCAATATCTAAAAAGGAATAAATTCATCGCACGAATTCAGGTACAGCATTCATTCCGGCCTTAGCGGGTCGTTAACTCTTTGGGGAATATAGCATTTGCAAAGTAGATAGACAAATATCCGTTTGATATAAACATAAAACTTTTCCCATTAACGCAATTAAATATAAAACTAATTTCACATGAATATGTTTTTATCCTCTATTTTTTATGTAGTGAAACATTTATTGAGGTTGTCTACAGAGTAATCTACAAATGCAAGGAATAACATTAAGCTGCAGATTGGTTTCTTACAATGGTAATGTTCATCGTGGGACGAATTGACCAAGAGCAATTAGAAAAGGTGTACTACCGCATGTTCAGCACAACAGTTCTCGTCAGGGTAATAAAACTTACAACCTTTCGAAAAGGCATTTAGATTGGAATTCCTTGAGGGTTCAATAAAGACAAATGATGATACGGTAAACTGATCCATCCGTATCCCATACATCGTTTAATAACTATGAAAAAGTTGTTGTTTTTTTTTATTTTATCGAGAATACTAAATTTTCTAATATCTAGATATAGAAAGATATCAAAGTAAGGAATTATCCTTAGTCTTGTATGTCTTGGTAAGCCACGGAAACCCTACTTTTGTCCTTCATAAAAAACTGTGAAAATACTTACAAAGCTTAGAACGGCAGCTACAGCTGTAGCGACGTATGGTGTGCAGCACATCGTGCTCTTTTTTTCCCTCTCAATATTCACTCGTTTCTTCCGTAGTCTCCTCTGGGAAGTTCTTCACGGACAACTTGAGGATATTAATAATGCTTGTCATACTGAAATGTCTGGCTCCGTATTTAAGCGAATAGTGTCTCTGAACTCAGGCGATAATACATGAACTTTGTTTAAAGGGCAACCTCTCTGATAATGTCCTAGTTCTTATCGTCAGTCAAAGACAATGTCATTTCTTATTGGTCATAATCAAGCAGTCTATACGTCGAAGAGTGACACATAAAGAATAAAATGGAAAACACATCATAATTTTCTTTTATTAGCTTTTGCAGTGGTAAATGAATTTGTGATTTATTTTTCAAACAAACAATCATGAACTTACGGCTTAAAGGTGTGCAGGACACAAAATTCTTCAAATTTTCAAAAAATTATTGCATTAAAAAATTGCGTGTTCTTTTCTGCTTAAAATGACAAGAGATATCACAACAAAATTTATTTTGTAGATAACATGTTGACCAAGTATCAAATGATTAAATTTATAGACTTCTGTGAAGTGTGGTTCCTGCCAAAATCAGTAGCCAGAGTAGCCGCCATTGTTGGAGATCACCGCTGCCACACGCCTCGGCATTGATTCAAAGAGACTTTGGATGAGTTCTTGGGGTACAGCAGACCAAGCAGCTTCCACGCGTTGCCAAAGTTGATCTGCTGTGGCAGCTGGGGATGGAATCTGGGTCAATCGTAGAGCAACCATGGACCACATGTTTTCTATCGGCGAAAGATCCGGAGAGCGAGGCGGCCAGGGAAGCAATTCAATCTGGCAATTGACGAAGAACCGTTGGACAATGCGTGCCACGTGTGGTCGCGCATTATCCTGTTGAAATATGGCTGTGGGCAAGCCCTGAAGGTAAGGAAGGACAACTGGCTCCAACACCTCGGAGATGTAGCGCTGGCTGTTTAAAGTACCGGCAATGCGTATTAGAGGTGTGCGAGAGTGATATCCAATACCGCCCCATACCATAATTCCCGGTGCAGGACCAGTGTGGCGGTGCATAACGCAGCTGTTCAGCATCCTCTCTTCACGGTGTCTCCAGACTCGAATGCGACCATCGTGGTGTTGCAGACAGAAGCGTGACTCGTCAGTAAAGACAATTTCATTCAGTTCTGCCGTCCACATCCTTCTGTCATCGCACCATTGGCGGCGGAGACGTATGTGGTTCTGCGTCAAGGGTAGACAAAGCAATGGACGTCTTGCGGACAGACCACTCTGCTGTAAACGGCGTCGAATGGTATGCGCAGACAGTGGATGATGCGTTACAGACTGCATGTGCTGTGCTATGGTTCGTGATGTGACTGAGCGATCCGTCACTGCCATGCGCACAATTTGCCTGTCATCACGTGAAGTGGTGCGCTGAGGTGGATGCGATCGAACACGCCGGTCCATCGTACACTCCTGCATTCAATGATCACATATCCGCATTACAGTTGTTTGGTTTCGTCCAACACGACTACCGATTTCCCTGGAAGATAATCCACAATCTCGGTAGGCCACTATCCTTCCTCTGTCGAACTCGGATACTTGATCAAAAGATGATCGCTGTTTTCGACGAGGCATAATTGATCGTTTTTTTGAAAAACGATCAATTGCCGAACTTGAAATCGTCGAAATCTCCGAGCCTTAAATAGAGCTTTGAAGTGGCGCCACAATGATTAGAAATTCAGTGCGTCTGCGCTGAAATTCTAATCATTTACATATCTCACCTCCGCTAATGCATGTTGTAAATTTCATGTTATTTGCATGTTTCCTTCAGGGTGTTGCATTTACAGTGGCCAGCAGTGTATATATTTATTTTATTTTTTTTTTGCGCCATATTCTAATAGCAGCCAATCTTTGTTTAAACCTGTAAATGCGTTTTTCTGCACGATGGGCTTTTTCCCCATTTCTCGTCTTTAAATTGTTATAAGTCAAGAACTGTTAAAGTTAAATGATTCAAACCTGAAACATGTTTTTTTCAATTATTTTACTTTAATTTTGGTTCAGCAAATTTGAAAAAATATTTACTTTTGAAACTATGATTTTTTTAAAATAAGTTACATAATTTTTTTCTTTACTCTAAATATTTTAAATTTTTTTTTAATTATATTTTAAAAAAAGCTGAATCAAATTTAAAACTTATATATTTCTGTTTAATTAAATGAAAAAATTTTGAAATTTGACAAATAATATTTCGAGTTATAGCGATTTTAAATTACAACACTTTTTAAAAATTTTTTAATTTAAAAATTTTTTAAAAACTTTATGAGAATTTTTATGATGTGATTTTGTTTACAAATTATATGATTAACCATAAAAAAATAAAAATTTTAACTCAATAAATAAAAAAAAATTTTAAAGGTGTCTCGGACCTCCTTAAACAAAGATAGGATTGCTTTACGTATGCAAAGAATGAATATTTTTCATTAAAAGTACATGATTTATAGCTAAAAGCTATTAGTTTTAGTCTTAATTTGAAATTCTCTCTCTTAGAGGGACCATAATGTTAAAAATTCACATCCGTGAACGTTTCTTCGATAATATATTCTAGCATTGTCTGCAATTTGCTCTAAATAAAAGTACAGCAATATTGCTTCAAGATTGGAGGTCCGTATTTTGACAGTATCCTCCCCATATGAACAGGGGGGGGGGGGGCGTAAAAGCCTCTAAAATCGAATTAAACGCACTTCATAAAAATATATTAAAAACACTAAAAATTTGACGGTTTTCATCACATTTAATATACAGTCTAATTTCATTAGAATAAAGACGTCAAGTTTCATTTTCTTTAAACTGCTCGAATAACTTTTCGATAGTAGCAGTAAATAGAAAAAATTACTACCAAGTGAAGTGTGGTCCAAATAATACGAAGGCTCCAGCCACAACAAACATTTTGACAACAGTTTCTCAACTTCCCAGCTTGTTAGAGTTGTCCTCGCTTCATTCGTCTCCTCGTCGTATCTCTCGTTATTTTCAATAACGTGAACATTTACTTGAGAGACAAAATCTTTATCATTCAAAACAGTATTTGTGAATTGTATCTTTCGATTTTTAATCTCTGGCATCAGACATTTCCCAAAGCAGAATTTCTCTGAATAAAACCATTAATTTACAGTGTTTTATCAGCCTAAGCGTGCACTCTTTGAAATTTTTAGGTCGAAAATTCTTTAAAAAAAAAGAAGGGGGATATTTGAGGGGCTAATCGACAGTTCGGACTACCCGAGACTCGTATAATCGAGATTTAACTTTATTTTCGAGTTATTACAAAGAGTTCAACAATATTTTAATGAAGACTAGCTATAAGTGGATAAATTTATGAAATGTCCATACCTCAAGAGTCATCTGATTACTTACCAATGCCATATTTACGCTGCAAGTGTTGTATCTGAAATAAGAAATTAATCCACACTGCGGAATTGCTAAAATGTTACTACTTTCCTCAAAGTATGACTTTCAAACAGCCAATCTATAGTTTCCTGTAATAATAAGATAATACTCAAGATTGTCAAATGTAAAATATAGGCAATCTAGAGTTTCCTGTTGTAGAAACGTGGCAAAGGTGTTTTTTTTAACCATGGTGCAGGAACTTTCCTCAATCGACATTCGCAGAGAAAATGTATTCTCATTCCATGGGAGGAAAACAGCCAAAACGTACCTCGGTGTCAGACTCATAAATTGAGCTGTCGTTAGTCCTTATAGACAGTTTTCGCGCTGATCGGGTATAGGCTAGTATTGAGAAAATTTTAACCGATATATATATATATATATATATATATATATATATATATATATATATATATATATATATATTCCAATGGCTGGGAGGTGAACGCATGACCTTCTCCGGAAGAAGGCAGAAGCGTGCGACCACTTCGCCGCATGCGTTGCATGCGTTGCCCCAGGTGCACCACAAGGGGTGGGTCCCCGCTGCACCCGTTTCAAACAAACCGGTCCCGTAATTTTGAACCTAGTCAAGTGACGAGACCGGAACACTTGACCCCTCACCACCAGAGGTATTGTTTTCGGAACTTGGAGGACATTGCAGCTACGACAGATTTTTACCGTGCACCAGCAGCCATTAGTGTACATGTCGCGTCGGGTATTGAACGGGTTTTGTCGACGTTGGGTATCGAACCAGCAACTTGCACATCACTGGCACGATGCCTTTGCCGACCGGGCCATCGAATACACTGTATTTTGGCTTTCTTCAACTGTTATTCCCGTAATAAAGAATCCCTTACCGATATAAAAGCATAGAAGCTCATTCCTTTTTGAAAGTCATACTTTGAGGAAAGATATATCATTTTAACAATTCCGCCGTGTGGATTTAATTTCTTATTTCAGATACAACACTTGCAGTGCAAAGTAGCAACAAGTTACTTGAAAAACTTGAAAAAGTGATTGAAGAAAAACAGCTTCGGAAGCGAATTAATATATATATATATATATATATATATATATATAACGCGTAGATATGCGGCACAAAAGTCAACGATATTTATACACTCCGAATGGCAACGGCTGCAACTACCAGAGCTAAACATTAGCGGCTGTCTGCAATTTGCAACCTCGTGTCAACATGGATTTAACGGGCTGAAATCAGGAATGCTCGAAAGCGGGCTACACGATCAAGTGAAAATTGGGAACGGTCTCAATAAAGAAAGCGAAGAAGAAATAATTCATTAAGAGATAGGCGTGAAAGAGAGAGCATAAATGATCGCGAGGTTAGGCTTAATCGTCGCCGGCACAGCAACCGACAGCCAGTAATAGTTAATTTTCTACACTTTTTTCAGTACTTGCTGAATGTTTATTCCCTTTTATAAGTGAAGAAATTTTCCCAACAATTTATTATTTGATATGATTAAGTGGAGATATCTGAATTGTGAACAACATTACATACAGAGAGTGATGTAATTCACACTATATTTTAGTACCTGCTGAATTTTTACTCCATTTTTTAAGTGGAAAAAATTTTCCCTAAAAATTTCTTATTTGATGTAATGATAAAGTGTAGATATATTAATTTTCAAAAATAGTACATACAGAGAGGGATGCAATTTTTTAAATCATCGGCGTCGGGTTTCTTAGTCTTATCTTTAACTCTGTTCTGAAGTAATGGAAATTCACATTTTTTAATCACGATGTTTTAGAATCAGCCTTACAGAGAATACCTCTTAACGACATATATTTATGATGACAGGTAAGGGTAACATTCCTTACAGATGTTACTTTCAGTTGAGTTGTTTTGCAAAAGAAAATATATAACTAAAAGCGACCATGCTGGTCGCGCAGCGACTAGTTACATATAAAATGAGTCTGAAAACATATATTGGTAATTTTGTAAAGCATTTAAAATAATTTCAGCACCATAAAAACATACTTCTAAATTGGACGTTTTGAGATCAATAGATGTAGGAAAAAGAGTAAATAACAAACAGATGTTGCTTTCAGAAGGAAGGCGAAATGAAACTTCGAATAAAAAAAATATATTACAGTTTTTTTCAGTAGATGTCGATAGATTAAATACACGCTCCAGTTAATAGAATTTACAAAGAAAATATAGCTAGATGTTTTACAGAAGACGTGAAAAAAGTTAAAAATTATAACAGATATACTTGGACTTCGGCTTCGCCCTTGTTTTGGACAAAGCAATTTAGCAACAGCTTGTTTTTTATGTTCTTTACATGTTTTTTTCGTCTCGATGAGTAAGAATGGTAGGTTAGTATAACTGGACAAAAGAGATAATATTGGGGATGGAAATATTTCACGTTTGCTTTTGAAGCATTCTAAATTATAGACGGCTGTTTCTTCGATATGATCTAATATCCTGTAAATATTAGTCTTTTGGGATTTTAGCGGGCTGTTTGCAGTGGACAAAAACCACTTGTTTGTGTCGCTATTAAATGATTTCAGAGAAATTTTTATTGTTTAAAGAAATTTCAAACACGTAGTAAAACAAAACATTTATGAAAGAATATTGATATGTCGACAAAATCAACACTGTTTTACGTACACTGTATTTTGGCTTTGTTCAACTGTTATTCCCGCAATAAAGAATCTCTTTCCGATTTAAAAGAATAGAAGCGCATTCCTTCTTGAATGTCATACTTAAAGGAAAGTAATAACATTTTATCGCTACCGCTTTGTGGATTAATTTCTTATTTCAGATACAAAACTTGCAGCGTAAAGTAGCAACAAGTTACTTGAAAGCTTTAACCGAATGAAAGAAACATAGCTTCGGAAGCGAATTAAAATTACATATTAAATGAGTCTGAAAATATAAATTGGTAATTTTCTGAAGTATTTAAGATAATTTTAGCACTTTGAAAATATACTTCTAAATTGGACGTTTTCAGATTCATAGATGTGTGAAAATTAGAAAAGAACAAAGAGATGTCGTTTTCAGAAGGAATGTGAAACGAAACTTTGAATAAAATAATATATATATTATGGTTTTTCAGTAGATATCTTTATATTAAACACACTTTCCAGTTGATAGAATTTAAAATGAAAATATAACAAGATGTTTTATAGAAAAGTTGGAAAAAGTTAAAATTATAACATATATATATATATACTTGGACGAAGGTTTCGCCCTTGTTTTGGACAAAGTAATTTCGCAACAGCTTGTTTTTTAGGTTCTTTAGATTTTTATTTCGACTCGATAAGAGTGTGGATACCCTGCTTGTTTAAAGCTTGATATTTAGGTTGTTTAGATGTTTATTTCGTCTCGATGAGTCAGAATGTTAGGTTAGTATAACTGGACAAAAGAGGTAGTATTGTGAACGGAAATATTTTACGTGTGCTTTTGAAGCATTCTAATTTATAGACGGATTTTTGTTCGATTCGATTTAAAATCCTGTAAATATTCCTTTTCTGGGATTTGTGCAGACTGTTCGCAATGGATGAAAACAATTTGTTTGAATGGCTATGAAATGTTTAGAAAAAAAATTTTAATTTTTATTGTTTAAAGACATTTCAAAGACGTATTAAACAAAAATTTATGAAAGATGATTGATAATTTGTCAAAATCAATAAGTTATATTTTGGCTTTGTTTAACCGTTATCCCCGTAATAAATAATCCATTTCCGATATAAAAGCATAGAAGATCATTCCTTTTTAACAGTCATACTTTGAGAAGAGTAAGAACATTTTAACACTACCTAGCACCGTGTGGATTAAATTCTTATTTCAGTTACAACACTTGCAGCGAAAAGTACCTTAAGTTACTTGAGAAATTAGACAGAGGTACAAGCACCAGTTTAGGGAATGAATTAAAATTACGTATAAAATGAGTCTGAAAATATATAGTGGTAATTTTGTGAAGCATTTAAAATAATTTTAGCACCTTAAAAACCTACTTCTAATTTGGACGCTTTGAGATCAATAGTTGTATGAAAAAGAGTAAACAACAAAGAGATGTTGCTTTCAGAAGGAAGGCGAAATGAAACTTCGAATAAGAAAATATATTATACTTTTTTCAATAGATGACTATATTTTAAATACACGCTCCAGTTGTATAATTTACAAAGAAAATATAATTAGATGTCTTGTAGAACACGGGAAAAGTTAAAAATTTTAACTCATATACTTGGACGTAGGCTTCGCCCTTGTTTTGGAGAAAGCAAATTAGCAACAGCTTGCAACAGCATTTCGTCTCCATGAGGAAGAATGTTAGGTTAGTATAACTGGACAAAAGAGGTAGTATTGGGGATGGAAATATTTCACGTTTGCTTTTGAAGCATTCTAAATTATAGACGGCTGTTTCTTCGATATGATCTAATATCCTGTAAATATTTGTCTTTTGGGATTTTAGCGGGCTGTTTGCAGTGCCACTTGTTTGTGTCGCTATTAAATGATTTCAGAGAAATTTTTATTGTTTAAAGAAATTTCAAACACGTAGTAAAACAAAACATTTATGAAAGAATATTGATATGTCGACAAAATCAACACTGTTTTCCGTACACTGTATTTTGGCTTTGTTCAACTGTTATTCCAGCAATAAAGAATCTCTTTCCGATATAAAAGCATAGAAGCGCATTCCTTCTTGAATGTCATACTTAAAGGAAAGTAATAACATTTTAACACTACCGCCATGTGAATTAATTTCTTATTTCAGACACAATACTTGCAGCAGAAAGTAGCTACAAGTTACTTGAAACACTCAAGATATAACGGAGGAGAGCATCAGTGTCATAGGATTTTGATTGGGTGATTTCGTATAGTGGTAGTTAATGACACCATTACTCTGAATTCTAAATAACACACTGATTTATTAACATAAAACACATAGATGTTTACATACTAAATTATATTATTGATAATTATATCAACATAAAGAAAGACACTCATTATCTCAACTAATTATTCGATCATATTATTTCATATAATTAATTTAATTTGATATCACACTCAGTACGTAATTTATTGTTACTCCCTAATTCTAGCCTGTATTATATTACTCGGGGATTTATAGACTTTTTGGCAGTAGGTAATGAAAGGTTACCTCCGTTTGTAGACAGCACTGGAAACACTCGCAGGCACGTTATCTTGCATCGATTGATGTATCTTCTCTCGGGATTCAATTCTCTCCGGTGACGCAGTCATCAAATTTCGCTGGACGGCGAGGGAATATATCTGGCGATTACCGGGACTCCACAGTAGTAGGGCAGGCTCCCCCTCCGATCAACTCTCATTGCTGGCTTGCAGAGGTCAGGCAATCTTTTTCGGCTCCCCCGTTCATCTATTTCATTCTCATCGTTGGATTGCAGAGGTCAGGTAATCTTTTTCGGCTCCGACGTTCATCTATTTCATTCTCATCGTTGGCTTGCAGAGGTCAGGCAATCTTGTTTTCGGCTCCGACGGTCATCTATTTCATTCTCATCGTTGGCTTGCAATATTATAGCGATGCACTGAGTCTGGGCGCAATCTGGCATATACTCTTTTAAAAAACTTCTTTCTTATGATGTTACTATCTCATGGCAATGTGTTGAATCTGGGCGCAATCTAACGGAGACCCTCAAAATTCTCTCTCTTACTTTTTCTGCTTATCTCATAGCGGTGTGCTGAGTCCAAGCGCCAACAGATACTCTATTTTTTATCTTTTTCTCTGTTATTACTTAATCTCACCGTTCCTCCCTTTTCATTTCATTGGTCAATCATGTTATGTCATTTCTCTCACTTCAATTTCCATTCGCTAATTCTAACCCCCTAAATCTTCTTTATTGACCATTCCGAGTGAGGGGCGTTTCTCATTAAAATAATTTAGCCTTCTACTTTCCCCATGCTCTTCTAGGAATTTTGTTTTCCCAGAAAATCTCATATGCGTGGGGTCGTTTCATCTTTGCCAACAATCACCCTTTTTATTTCATTGTCCCTTTTAGGAGCACCGTCTTTTAACTGCTCTTTTCAATCACTTCCTCTCCTTCCTGGCTTTTGTAACGGATGGCGCCATTTCATTCTTTCGCTTTTCACCTGTTTGTTCGACTTAATTGTTTCGTCTGCTTTTTCGAACTTTTAGCATGTCGCACCCCATGACAATCAGAAGCGATTTAATAGTAAGGTAGACTGGGGCTTATTGGCCCATTTTTTCTTCAATATTTTTTAAAAGGTAATTTATTTAAATTTTTTATTTTTTTTAGTTTGTGCAATCGGCACATCTTAAAGCATAAACACATACGAGAAAATTTTTAAAATATTAGCTTATATTTTCTATATGATTCTCAGCAGGACATCAAGTCACTGGGTCGACCTGCCCCATCGAACGGGGCAGGTTGGCGCTGTAAGTGGATTTGATTTTCGGATAACTAACGGAAATGAAAAAATAACATACAATATCAAATGTAACTTTAATATGGTATATAAAAGACACAAAGGATAAGAAAAGATACTTTGTCCAGCTTGACTACTGCCTTCATCGATCGTTCTCATCATCACAATGAATGCAAACATACAGTATCGTGTCCCCAGTGACACATGATTCATGTGCCCAACGATTGCACCTGGTACATTGAATCCAGTCTTCTCCTGATTAATTGACAATTTTATTGACTTTTATAGGCTTATGAATGTAGAAAACAAACTCTTAGAGTGCGGGGCATCTTGAGCCACTGGGCTAACTTGCCCCGGATTAAATGGGTCAACTTGCCCCATATCGCCATTTTGGATTTTGATCGTTGTATCAAATATTCTGTTATTATTTTTTGAAATCAGTAGGTAGAAAATTATCTCCGAACAACGAACTTTTAGATTGTTATTCACTTAAGTGAAACTTTAATTTAGAAATAAATCAGAAACGATTATTTATAGGTGCAAAAAAAGACTCATTTCAGGGAAAATTTGAAGTGGCTTTCGTTTGATTGCATCTTCGCTGCTGACGCTGTTATGGGTGAAAGAGAACGTCCTAAGACACGCGTCGCTTACCTAATAACGCAATCTACCGGATAGCTTGAAAAATATCGCAGATGGATCAATGTACCCCTATGGCCAACATACCCCGGTCTACCCTACATATAAAATGAGTCTGAAAATATATATTGATAATTTTGTGAAGTATTTAAACTAATTTTAGCACTTTAAATATGACGATATCGAATGTAAGCAGGCCACGTGCGTTCTTTTCGGTGCCTCCAGACACGGATGCATCCATCGTGATGCTGCACGCAGAACCGGGACTTCTCTGAAAAGACAATGGGGTGCCACTCATGTATCCAGTTTTGCCGTTGGGAGCATTATGTATCCAGTTTTGTCGCAGGGGTGCATCACTGTCGCAGGGGGTGCCACTGTCGTCGTTCAGCGCATCACTGTCTCTATGCTGCAGTGTCAAGGGAAGCTGCAATAATGGTCGCCGTGCAGACAGTCCATGCTGCTCCAGACTTCGTCGCACTGTCCGTGCGGATATTTGTCATTTGAGATGCCGCTTCTCCCTCCTGCTTCTTTCGATTGCGCTTAAATTCTATTCATTTGCTTATCCCAGTATCTTCTACCATTCATGCAAATTTGACGTTTGTATCATCCCTCCTGTATGGTGTTGAAAGTTTAATGACCAGCAATATATATATATATATATATATATATATATATATATATATATATATATATATATATATATATATATATATATATACACATACATATACACATATATATAGAGAGAGATATATATAGAATTAGATATATATACAGGCTGGTTATAATTAAACTTCCCCTATAAACAACCTCCTACACCTCAAACGGGTGAACGGAATGTAACCTCATTGGGTATATAGACTAAACACGAGATGTGTTCACGTAATTTCGAAAAAGAAAATTTAGTTAAAAATGTCCACCAGATGGCGCTTTTGATGGAAAAAAATTAAATTTAACAAAATAAGCGACGAAAACGGAATATATAAACGATTTGAACATTTATTGACTAGTTTTTGATCACCTTGTGATTGAACCTTATTAAATAAATATAAGGAAATAAATAACAGTACGCCTTTGATGTTTAAGAAAAAAAAAGTTGAGTTTCAGAAACAGGTATAGATTATAACAAAATGTCACAAAAGGAACAGTTGTTAATTGTGTCTAGGGCGATGTAAAGAAAGATGCTCAATGTTACTAACGTCAGTCACCTGCAAAGTTTCAATGTGATGGACAGTGTGTTCAACAACAGATCGTAACTGATCAGTTGTGATGCTTCGGACTTGAAGCGTAATGGAGCTCTTTAAGTGATCCAACGTCGAAACATCCCAACGATAAACCATACTTTTTAAGTGACCCCTTAACCAGAAATTGCACGGAGTTAGATCCGGCGAACGTGCTGGCTAAGGATTTCTAAAGAAGCGACTAATAACACGTTAGTCCGTGAAGTGTTGTAGTAAAAGTGCCTTCACTGACCCATGAACATGTGGGGGCACACCATCCTGCATGAAAATGGTCTATGTAAGTCACTACCTTTTCTGTAGTTGAGGCCCAACAAATGTCTGCAGCATGTCATGGTACCGACGGCCCTCAACAGAACATGTGAGAGGACCATGTGCAGTTATTTCCTTAAAGAAGAATGGCCCAAAGATGAATATAGCCGGGAATCCACACCAGACAGTCAATTTTGGAGAATGTAGGGGAATTTCCTTGTACATCCGCGGATTTTCCTTAGCCCAAATGCAACGATTCTGTATGTTGACTGTCCTATTGCACTAGAAATGAGCTTCGTCGCTCCACACAATATTCCACGGCCATGACAGATAAGCAGCCATTCTGCTGAGAAAACTAACTGCGAATTATGCGGGGCATTATGCGGGTGGGCCTCCTGCGGATATCATGCCAAATTCTGTCGTGTGCTCTCCGTCATGAAACTGTCGTTGTGTGCGGGCGGGCATTATCTTCCTGAAATGTAAGCCCAGAATGACGTGATAAGAAGGGCAATTCAACGGGGCGTAGAATATCGTCGACGTACCGCTGTGCTGTAAGGGTGCCGCGGTTTACAACCAAAGGGGTCCTGCTACGAAATGAAATGGTACCCCAGACCATCACTCCTGGCTGTCGCGCGTATGGCGAAGACAGTCAAGTTGGTATCCCATCGCTGCCCGGGGCGTCTCCAGACACGTATTCTCTGGTCATCGGGGCTCAATTCGAAGCGGGACTCATCACTGAAGACAATTCTACTCCAGTCAGTGACATTCCAGGGCGTATGTACCCGATACCACTGCAAACGGGTTTGTCGGTGTACAGAGGTCAATACTAGTCGGTGCAAGGGGACCGTGAGCTCAGCCCCCTTTCTCTGAACCGCCTATGAATGGTCATTACAGTCACTGAAGCACCATTTTCACGTACGATCTATGATAATGATGAATCTGCGGCTGTGAGTACCGCTCTGACGATTGCTCAGTCCTCACGTTCTGTCGTTTCTCTAGGCCAACCGCTTCCTTCTTGACGCTGTGTTCGGCCATGGTTCACCCATTCCGGCCAACATCGTCTAATATTGGCATCACTCCTATCCAAATGTCGAGCGATTCACCGATTAGACCATCAGGCTTTTTTGAGCCCAACTACACGTCCTCTCTCAAATGCTAACATCTGCGCATATTGTTCGCGCACCTGTATTAGAGGCATAGTTACTGTCTACCTGAGTACACGGAATGAAATTCGCAAAGAATTTATGACCTGGAATCGAAATTTCTCCTCTTCAATATCCTACCAGTTGCGCAGTTGAGATGCGCTGCAGCGTCACATGTTCATTCATTGACTGCCAAACTTTAAAATTTTGTATTTTCCTTCGAAACCTGTATGCATATCAATTTGTGTCCATTTTGCATTACCCCTTGGTGCGTCGTTTTTTGTTTCTTTGTTTTTTGTCTAAGAGTGTATATATATGCACAGTCCAGTCACATTAATGTGACCACCTGTCAAAATCCACAATAACAACCTTTTGCAGAGCGCACCACTGCGAGACGTGCAGGAAAAGATTCAATTAGGTTCCTGGAGGTGTTAACTGGGATGTTGAGCCTTGCAGACTCCAGTACCGTGGCCAGCTGCGCTAGGTTAAGCGGGTGAGGATCCATGGTTCAAACAATCCGATCGAGGTGGTCCCACAGATTCTCGATTGGGTTAAGTCCGGAGAATTTGCTGGCCAAGGGAGTACGGTAAACTTTTCCTGGTGCTCTTCGAACCACGCACGTACACTGCGAGCTTTATGACACGTCGCATTGTCCTACTGGTAGATGTCATCATCCTGAGGAGAAACAATTCGCATGTAGGGGTGAATATGGTCCGCAAGGATAGATGCATACTTGTGTTGATCCATCCTACCTTTCACAATGATGAGTGAACCCATAGAATACCACGAAAACATTCCCCAGTCTATAATGCTCCCTCCTCCAGCTTGGACACTTCCGGCAATTGTTGCAGGGTGGTTGCTTTCAGACGTGTCACGCCGTATGCACCAACGTGCATCTATCCGATGGAGCATAAAACGGGATTCATCGGAAAAAAGCCACCTGTCTCCACTAAGTGGAAGTCCAGTTCCGGTAATGGCGGGAAAATTCCAGGCTTCGTCGCCGATGAACAGCAGTCAGCATAGGTGCATTAAACAAGCGTCTGCTGCGGAGGCCCATACGCAGCACCGTTCGCTGAACCATTGTTGTGGAGACACTGTTGGTAGCCCCTTGGTTCATCTGGATGGTCAGTTGCTCAACGGTTGCACGTCTATTCTCCCGACAACATCTCCGCAGCCGTCGTTCACCTCTGCCATCTATGGCCCGTGGTGCACCACATTTGCCACGTCGCTGATTTTGGATAGTGCCATGTTGCTATGCACGGTATACTTTTACCACGGCGGCCAGTGAACAGTTTACAAAATTAGCCGTTTCGGAAATGCTTCCACCCTTGGCCCGAAATCCAATGATCATGCCCTTTTGGGCGTCGGATAAATCGCTCCGTTTCTGCATGACTGCAAGAACTGAAATGTTTTCTGAATGCCTACAACACACTTTATATATCCACCAAATTTGCTGATGACACGTGCCTTCTGCGATTGGTTATTTAACGTTGACGTCAAAAGTAGGCGGTGGTCACATCAATATGACTGGACTGTGTATATACACTAAAGTGCCACTGAATTAGGGATACCTACCTAGTAACGAGTTGGGCCTCCTCTGGCCTTGAAAACGGCTGCCACATGACGAGGCATAGATTCAACAAGTTTCTGGAAACGTTCCACGTGAATGTCTTGCCAAATATTGGCTAAAGCTGTCCATAATTCAGTAAGGTGCTTTGGTGCTGTGTGATGGCCTTTCACGCCTTGTTCCAAAACATCCCAAAGATGCTCAATAGGATTTAAGTCTGGGCTTCTAGGTGGCCAATTCATGACAGAGAAGTCAGAGGAATGCTCAACCAACCAGCCAGTAGCCAACCGGGACTTGTGAGAGGTACAGTTGTCTTGCTGGAAAACTCCATTACCGTGCGGATAACAGAACAGCATAAACGGATGGAGGTGATCACCCAGCAACTCTACGTACCGAATTGCATTGAGGGAGGTTGGTACACGCACCAAAGATCCCAAACTGTGTCACGAAAAAGCACCCCAGACCATGATTGAGCCACCATGCCCTTGTACAGTTCCAGCCAGGCATGCAGGATCCATGGCTTCATGAGCCTAACGCCATATTCTCAGCCTCCCGTCGGCGTTAAGTAGTCGGAATCGAGACTCATCACTCCATGCTACTCGTTTCCAGTCCTCTACACTCCAGTCTCTTTGCTCTCTTGCCCAGGCAAGACGTGCAGCCCGATGGCGAGTATAGAGCAATGGTACTCTCGTAGGTCGACGGCTCCCGAAACCCATACGGTGAAGCGAGCGTTGCACAGTCCGTTTACTGACTGTACGACTGGCACCGTCATTAAACTGGGCGGTAATTTGAGCTAATGTTTGACTTCGCTGGCTACGTACAATACGCCTGAACCGTCTCTCACCACGCACTGTCAAGGCTAATTGTCCTTTGCAGTTTGCCCGATCGCTAGTTTTTTTTCCACCATCCATGTATTCTTGGTATACTCTTGACACTGTCGACCTTGAAAATCCTAGCTGTCTGACGATTTCGGAAATTGAATGGCCCATGCGTCACGCACCTACGATTTGTCCGCGATCGAAGGCGTCTAAATCAGGCAGTTTAACCCTACTGGCAATTCCAACAACTAATTCAGAACAACCACAGTACGCGCTATATATGCAGTTACCACAGCGCTCTCACTTGCGCATACATGATGCGCAGCACTACGCAATTTGCATAGTCTTTGCTATCCCTAATTCAGTGGCACTTCAGTGTATATACGGGGTAGTTATAATTAAACTTCCAATAAACGGCATCCTACAGCACAAACGGGTGAACGGAATGTAACGAAATTTCGTATATGGGCTATACACGAGATGCGCTCACCGAATTTCGAAAAAAAAAATAGTTCCAAAATGTCCACTAGAGGGCGCAATTTCGGGAAAAACTTGAAATTTAACAAAATAATCAGCCGAAAGGGAATACATAAACAATTTGAACATTTATTGACTAGTTTTTGATC
This sequence comes from Dolomedes plantarius, assembly GCA_907164885.2. Lineage (NCBI taxonomy): Eukaryota > Metazoa > Arthropoda > Arachnida > Araneae > Dolomedidae > Dolomedes > Dolomedes plantarius. Next base: position 67,804,741 of record OU015501.1, read on the forward strand.
ACCTTGTCATCTAACCACATTAAATAAAGACAAGGAAATACACTGCTGGCCACTGTAATTGCATCCACTGTAAATGCAACAGGAAACATGCAAATAACATGAAATTTACAACATGCATTAGCGGAGGTGAGATATGCAAATGATTAGAATTTCAGCGCAGACGCACATCGCAGACGCCTGTGGGCCACTTCAAAGCGCTATTTAAGGCTTGGAGATTTCGACGATTTCAAGTTCGGCAATTGTGTTTTTCTTGTGGTTTTTTCAAAAAAACGATCAATTATGCCTCGTCGAAAACAGCGATCATCTTTTGATCAAGTATCCGAGTTCGACAGAGGAAGGATAGTGGCCTACCGAGATTGTGGATTATCTTTCAGGGAAATCGGTAGTCGTGTTGGACGAAACCAAACAACTGTAATGCGGATATGTAATCGTTGGATGCAGGAGGGTACGACGGACCGGCGTGTTCGATCGCATCCACCTCAGAGCACCACTTCACGTGATGACAGGCAAATTGTGCGCATGGCAGTGACGGATCGCTCAGGCACATCACGGACCATAGCACAGCACATGCAGTCTGTAACGCATCATCCAGTGTCTGCGCGTACTATTCGACGCCGTTTACAGCAGAGTGGTCTGTCCGCAAGACGTCCATTGCTTTGTCTACCCTTGACGCAGAACCACAGACGTCTCCGCCGCCAATGGTGCGATGACAGAAGGATGTGGACGGCAGAATGGAATGAAATTGTCTTTACTGACGAGTCACGCTTCTGTCTGCAACACCACGATGGTCGCATTCGAGTCTGGAGACACCGTGAAGATTGGATGCTGAACAGCTGCGTTATGCACCGCCATACTGGTCCTGCACCGGGTATTATGGTATGGGGCGGTATTGGATATCCCTCTCGCACATCTCTAGTACGCATTGCCGGTACTTTAAACAGCCAGCGCTACATCTCCGAGGTGTTGGAGCCAGTTGTCCTTCCTTACCTTCAGGGTTTGCCCACAGCCATATTTCAACAGAATAATGCGCGACCACACGTGGCACGCATTGTCCAACGGTTCTTCGTCAATCGCCAGATTGAATTGCTTCCCTGGCCGCCTCGCTCTCCGGATCTTTCGCCGATAGAAAACATGTGGTCCATGGTTGCTCTACGGTTGACCCAGATTCCATCCCCAGCTGCCACAGCAGATCAACTTTGACAACGTGTGGAAGCTGCTTGGTCTGCTGTACCCCAAGAACTCATCCAAAGTCTCTTTGAATCAATGCCGAGGCGTGTGGCAGCGGTGATCTCCAACAATGGCGGCTACTCTGGCTACTGATTTTGGCAGGAACCACACTTCACAGAAGTCTATAAATTTAATCATTTGATACTTGGTCAACATGTTATCTACAAAATAAATTTTGTTGTGATATCTCTTGTCTTTCTTGGTGTTACAATTTGGGTGGCCAGCAGTGTAGATAGATAGATAGATAGATAGATAGATAGATAAATAATGTTATTTTTTAAAGAGAAAGGACAACACACACAATTAGATATGTGTGTGTGTGTTTGTTTGATATTGTTTGTGTGGTTCTAATACATGTTATAGTATTCTGTCATAGATTATGTAATCCTGTATATTTGTAATATTAAATTAACATCCGAATAACAATATATAGAAAAAACATTTCGATTCAGAAAAAGTCAGTGACATTTAAAATTAAAATTTATTCCCATTATTAACGTGAGACTTGCTCATCTGAACCTGAGAATCAACACAAATTTCTTTCGAAAAATTCGAATAATTCAAACCAAAGAAAAACAAATGCATTATAAAATAATACTTTTAATCTATTGTGTTTAATAAGTTTATTGTGAAAACAAATAAATAAATAAATTGACTTTGAGGAATCATTCAAAATCTTGTGGGCTCTTAAAGTGAAAATAAGGTCACACTCACAATTCATCCTCAGGTATAAATCGTTTTATCTTCGTTTTATATTAGCTGTACTAATACATTCAGATCTTTCTTAGGACTAAAAATACATTTTAATAGGGCAATGCTGTAGATTCATTAGCATCTGTATCCAAAGGTTGATAACCGTTTGCTTCATTCCTGCTCAACAAGGAGGACAAATGCTCTGCTGTTAACACATCTCTTCGTAAACTATTCGGTTCATAATTAGGATCCATTTGACCTGTTCTGATACGTTTCAGGGCTTCATAACTGAGTGACCAACTAGATTCATAATCTTCGCTAATTCTGTCATATATTTCAGGAGGTAAGTATGGAGGACAGCTACTTCTGTAACTTGGAGGGGCTTCAGGTAAAAGGTTTCGTTGCATTCCGTCATTCGTATGAGTACACCTTCCAATGTTGGAAAGTATATACAAGGCCAGCTGAAAATAAAATAATAATAATAATCCTTTACAAGTTTTTTACAAATTCTCCGGATTCACACGGAGTCGTGAAAGAGGACAGCACTACCCATCGGCCAGCCGGTCGTGTTCACTACCTCGTGTGAACCATCGGCAGTGGGAGTGGAGGTCGTGCTCGACCTTGAATATCCAGGCCGGGGAATCTCCGATTGGTTGGAACAAGCACGACCGCTTCAGTCGTATTTATACTGAAAAGGTGACAACATGTCGGTGTACAAAATGAGTAATGTGCAGGTGATGAAGTGTGTCGAGTTGTATCGCGAAAAGGAATGTTTGTGGAAAATTAATTCCGAAGCATACAAGAACCGAGATGCAAGGGACGAAGCATTGCAAGAAATATTTAGTGAAATGAACATTGATGGTTTTGGAATCCGTGAAGTGGCACAAAAAATTTTTAAAAGAACATTAGATCTTCCTATTATCAGGAAATAAAAAATAATTGTCTCAACTCGAAGAAATCCGGAGCCTCTGATGATGAGTTATATAAACCTAGGTTTCCATGGTTTTCAATAGTGCATTCGTTTTTAAAAAAGAACCCGGAAATGAATGTAACCGAACCAAATCTGGATTCAAAAGTTCGAAGTGGCACAACATCAATTCGGCTAGATGAAACAAATTCTGAAATTACCCTCCAGTCGGTAGCTTGTCGATCGAAAGAGGGACAGGGGAAACGTTTAAAGTTCCTACTTCACATCAGTCCATTTCATCGAAAAAAAGACGCTTTCATGATAGATGTACTCCGACTTCGCACATTACAGAAGCAATCCAAAAGCTGGTTTCCATACGTTCAAAATTTTCAACGCAGACAGAGTTTGATGTTTGGCGTCGAAGTTTGGCCAAACAACTTAACAATATGAAGGCTTGAAGAGCTCTAGACCTCCAAATGAAAATCCAAACCCTTGTTTCCAGAGAAAGGATAGCATATGAAAAAAAAATCATATTTTCCATCGGTGGACGTTGAGGCTTACCCCTCTAGTCCATCTGCCTACCAATTTCTGTGTCATTACAACAATGAACCGCCTCAGTCTGAGAGCTATCCTCCACAATAAATTATGTGAACTGCAGCGAACCACCACGGAAGACCTACATCGCCAGGAAATTAACTCAATACCTGCTGAACATAATCCTGAAGATGACAGCTTGGATACCTTAATTTCATCTATTTGTTCTCCTTCATCTGAATCGATGTAAATAATTATGCTAATTCTATTTTAGTGCTAATTTGATGTTATTTAAAGTTAAAAAAAATTATAAACGTATCAATTTTTACTAAACAATTTTTATTTAAAAATGTGCAACAAGGAATGTTTCAATATCATTTTTAAAATACAACATTTTAAAAATACAATAAATTGTTGCTACTCTACCTACATTCAACATTTTTTACTTTTATCTAAATTACGAACCCATACACACCTCTTTTTTATTGTTTGAGATTTTTAAATGATTTTTTAACTCAGGTATTAGTAGTTCACAAATAACTTTCTCAGCTTCACGATTTGTCTATGACTGAACAACGGGCGAGAAACTAACGACCAACGAGGGCACTTGTTCCGTGTGAACTGGAAAAGGTCCTGGATCCCTGTGTTGAAAAAGCAAGTCGTAGCGCATGCTCAAAACAAGTAGTGTTCTCGCCCGTTTCACAACTCCGTGTGAACCCGGCTATATAGGCAAGTTACACCCTGTCGAACACAGTCCCAGTTTTTAAACAAACAATCATTAGAATTATTTTCAATGACTCTCTCCAAAAATAAAATTTTTTGTTGAACTGCAAAAAATAAAATTTAACAAAAGATATAAATAATTTAATTTCGAACATTCAAACTTGTTTCTCACTTGAATCTTTTTTGTTAATTGGCTGGCCATTTTCAATTTTTAAAAGAGATTCTTGTTCAGTTTTTATTTTACAGAACCATGTGTCTTTAACAATTCCCTAGGCCATTCTACTTTGTCATTCAGTCCCCAAAGTTTGTCCCTTAGCTAAAATACCAGGTAAAGGGAAAATACTTTCCATAATTTAACTCACTAAAATATTCGGGGGTAAGATATTGATGTTATCTATTAATTTCGCAAAGAACGAAATGGTGTATACGTACTAGATAATGAGCCGAGGGAAAATGGCTAATAGGCTTTGGAACATACCTCGACGCTGAAACAATCCTGGTCAAACTGGGACTTTTGGAAAGTTTTCAAGAGTCAACTTATTAAACAAGACACCCACCCATATTTCAAAATTTAGTTTAAGAAATTGGATCATGACACTGACACACATTTAAACAAAATTAGTTATTATCTAGGTGCAATATGATTGACCGACAGGCTTGAAACAAAAGTTGAAACGTACAGTGCATTATGACAAAGTCGAGTTTATTTTTAAAAACTAGCAATTAAATTAAAATTATAGAGAAGACTCCTTTTTTCTAAGGTTTTAGAACTGATAGTCTGCTACATACTCTCTCAGATAGTCTCTGTATTATGACCTAGATTCTTTTGAGGTATTTTTGCACGAGCCGCATGCACATGCATCAGTTGTATCATAGATCAGATCTAACTTAAAAATGAGCCATAAGAGTCAAAAGGGTTGCTTTTATGGCGTCTCGAGTTGAAATTCAGTTAGAGTGTTGGAGGCATTTTCTGAAACAGCCTTTCCGTTAAGCGAAAAGAACACCATGAAAACTTTTAAAAACATTTTACCCATTTTTTATGTAATATGGAAGGCCGTTTTTATACACTCTAAATTCTGGTTGAGTCTTTCAGCCTTATGAATTTCTATGAAAATATTACTTATTTACTAATTTTGGTGTTATTAATCCCACTCTCTACTGATTACATTGGGTTGAATTGCTTGCACCTTTCAAAACACATTTTCTCCTCTAATTCACACCAATACTTTCTGTTTCCTGACTATAAAAATAACTTCACTGAATCGCTCAATATTTTCCATTCCTCTTTTGGTCTATACTATATATTTTGAAGGGTAGATTTGTTATACGAGAACATTTATATATCTCATGTTATCAAAAAATAAGCCTTAATTATTCCCTACAGAATTCTGATCAGGATGTTATAACACACATTATAGCCATTTTCATACGTCAGGGAATTTTTTATAAAGTCAAATTCTCTGTCGTAAATATATAAAATGCAATATTAAAAAGCATGTTCTTGTGACATTCAAGCTTTTTAAATATATTTAACTCTCGGTAAATAAGCTTACCGTGGAGAAGTCATGGTCAATTTCCTTTCCTCTTCTTTCAACAACATTAGCAAAGAAAATCTGAAAATATCAGTACATCACAGCTATTAAACAAAAATAATATTTGCATATTTGACAATATTTAACAGCGGTGGCCAAGGTAAACATTGTTAAGAGCCATTTGGGAATGTCCAATGCTTAGAAAAGACAAAGACAAAAAAAGCTTTTTTTTAATATGCGAGAAAATTTAAGCATTTTTGTAATGTTTTTATTATATTTGTAATGTTTTTTATAATGTTTTTATTATATTATTATAATGTTTTTTATATAATGTTTTTGTAATGTTTTTATTATATATTTTTAATATATGATTCATCAATTTTAGAATGATTAATATTTCTAAATTCCTAAATAGTTTTAATTTCTTTAATAATTATTTTTCTTTTAATTTTTTGCCAAATTATTTAAATCTGTCATATACTGAGATGTTTTAGTTCGTAGAAGTTCAGTTAAATGTTGATTTGTCGCCATTGAGGGTTGGTTGCATTTATCTCTGTTTATATTAACTCATATCGATTATATAGTTTCTTTATCTTGTGCGCATTGTAGTCAAAAATGTTTGTCCATGTGCTCGCTGTATTGGAAATTTTAAAAAAAATACCACCACTTTTACAGTTTTTTGATCTAGGCTAAGTAAAAGGTATAAAATAAGAAAATTTATTTTAAAAAATTCAAAAAAGAATACAAGAATTTCAACAGGGCAATATCCCAACAGATGTGTCTGATCATCATACCTCCAATTGTATGTCTCTCATTTCACAAGACTATGATTACAAAGAGTAAACATATGAATTGAAGTCTATCTCTACCGGTCATTAAATCAGAAGTATTAGTATATAGCCTATATTTCAAAAAAAAAAATCTAGTCAGTATCATCTTTATTGTACTGCTTCTAACTCTAGTAGAACTCGAAGGCTAATAATGACAGCTTAAATCTTCTATTCTGAGACAGCTTGAAAATTTTGTATCAAATATTTATATCGAGTTTCCTTTACATTGATGGGATTTTCTCTCTTTGACAAATATCTGGAACAAAATAAATATATAACATTCTCATTTGATGACATGTACAGTAATATGTACATGAACAGTACTCTATTTAAACCTATCAACAATAGAGTACTGTGCATGTACATATTACTGTACATGTTATCAAATGAGAATGTTATATGGTAAGTCTTGTAGCTCACAAAAATATAGCAATATCTATGAAAAAGTGTCGTGTGTACTTTTACAGCAAACTATCTGTAAATTCTCAGATACACTAAAATTAAAATTTTAATAGTTAAGGAGTCAAAAAAATTATTTTAATTTGCATGACCTGTTCGAAATCAATTTCAAGTTCAAATATACTAAAGTATTTTCAAGATTGTATGACTTACATTGAGAAATAACAGAATTCCTCCTCCAGAGTAGATACTCAATAGTGTTAAATAAGTCAGTGTCTTAGTAGGAATCATATCTTTGTAAAATTCGGATGTTTCCGAAAAAGATTCCTAAACAAATATAATTAGTAAGTTATATAAATTTGTTAAAAACAAAACACACAAACATAAATATTTTCAGATTTATTCATTTTGTACAACCATAGCATATGTATATTGCAAGAAAAGGGTAAGTAAACAAATTCAAAACTTATTATCCCTTTTGATTAATTTTGGTTCAGAAATAGTCATTTTTTTTATCTTATTTAATAAAAAAAGTGATAAAAAGGTATGTAGAGATGAATGAACTGAGGAATTAATTAGTTCAGAATGTATAGATTCAATTGAGAACTTAATAAAAAAGATTGGTATATTATATGGTTAAATATGTTGATTTTTTTCTAAATGCGGCAGATGGTATTCTTGGACATTATACATACCGTCATGTGACACAGCGGTTTTGCGGGCCACTTTTCTGGGAGCACCGTATAGGTGGACCACCATTACCTCCCCTATGGGCCGGTCCCGTAATTTTGAACCAAGTCAAGTGACGAGACCGGAACACTTGACCCCGTACGTCCAGAGGTAAATATATGATGAATTATTGAAATATAGAATTAAATACTAGCTGGATATATATGTGTGTGTGTGTGTCCGTCCCGTAGTTAAAATAAATGTACAAATTAGATTAATCGCACAAGTATCACGTGTAGCAGTATTTTTAGGTGTTCGAAATTGAATGCAATCTGTTGTTCGCAGTCTGTGTAACCTTTGTGTAGGAAAAGATGACAGTAGATTTCCAAAACAGAATCAACCAATGCTTTTTAAGTGCTAAAATCATTAACAGCTAGTCATTGGAAGAATACTTAAGATATTGTGAGAATTCTGAAAGCTAAAAAGTCATGGAATATGGACCCAGAGATCTTTCTGATTAACCATAAAGCCCATCATCGTTGTACCTTTCTGGTGGATGAATACCTTGAAACTGGTGACATCGCTCATTTGGAACTGGCCCCCCATACTCAACGAATCTTAATTCATTTTAAAATGTGCGGCGAGTCTTAAGACGATGAGTTGCAGCTCACCTGCACCTTCCCCAAAGCGAGAATCCACGAATACAAAGCCTACAGGCGTTAGGATCTCTCCTAATGCAAAAATGTGTGCTATTTTCATAGACGCGGGCGTTAGCCTTATTCATTTAATGGACAGATGATGCAATTCCAGCAAAACATATTAGGTTGAATAAGGCTGCTCTGTACAAATCCTATTGGATTCGCTCCCCTCAATGTTAACCTATGAAGAAAATTTGGCTACTATTTACAGCTACATAAATGCTGATAATCCAATAAAAATGGTGTTTTCAGATAGCCCGAACTGTTCTGCACCTTGCAACAAGATTCATTTTATAAACTGCGTTCACCAAAGGAATTTATGAGAGTTTAAAACACACTATACCATATTTTCCCCCCCAAATAATTTAAATTTAAAAATATTATTTGCATTTTTTTAAACGAAAAATGCTCCAATGTGTAAAATTTCTTTTTCTATCACGGAGCAGTAATTTTTTTAAAAAACAATCTTTAAATCCAAGTCGGCAATTCTTGTACACATCTTCTCCATAGGTTAACATTGAGGTAAGTGAATCCAATAGGGTTAGTACACAACAAACTTAACCATCACTCTGGCTCTCCTATTAAGGATAATGGAGATACCCCGATTTGTCATTTTTATTGTATATCAAAATTTTTAGCACAAAATTTTAGGCACATCTGGTAATGCAAGTAGTGTAATATGTCTTTTTTAAAGTTCCCTGAAAATATAAAACTGTTTCGTTTCGTACATCACAAGTAATGCTGATTTCTCTGTATAATCCTCTAATTTAGTACACTAGGGTATTAGCTTTACACACTGCAGAGGACAAAACTGAACGTACAAGAATTATAACTAAAGATCACCAATTTCTAACGAAAATTTAGTTTTTTTAATGGATATCATCAACAACTTCTTATTTAAAATGCTGGGCGAGCTCTACATAGGCTTATTTCATTTAAACACAATATGACTTTGTTATATGAATTTTCACAAGTTAAAATAACTATCTTTAATGATGATTTCTTCAGAATTTTATTAACCTTTAGCTTACGGGGCCCATTTTCCGATTCCCTCTTTAGAACGGGAAGTTTCATACCCCCTTTGTAAGAACGGCCCTAAAGGGGATTATATATATATATATATATATATATATATATATATAACAGTTCCGTAACTGACTGACTCACTGACATACAACGCACAGAGCAAACCGCTGGACCTAAAGGGCTGAAATTTTGCATGCCGATTCTTCTTATAGTGTAGGGGTGCACTAAGAAAGATTTTTGAAAAATTCTTCTTAGATTTTTTTAAAATTAAATTTTTAAGCTTTTTGTGACTTTATTTTAACTTTTCATTTAAAATAATAATTTGAGGGTTATAAAATTTATATTACTAGAAAGATCGTAAAAATTTCTTTAAAATGAGATATTTTTCGAATCTTTACCTCCATTTTCTGATTTTTGTTGAATTTTTAAAAATGCATTGTTAGAATTTTATTTATTAAATGCTGATCACGTGATTTCTTTTTCTGGTACTTTAAATAAATTTATCGTCACGTGATAACAACGAAATAGACAAAAATAAATTTCTTTCTAATGCGGCAGACGATTGGACATTATCCAAAATAAAATATTAAAATACAGTAAAAGATATGTTCCTCAAACTGTACTATATTCTTTAGTATGTCCTATTAGATTTAATTTGAATAGTTTCATCTACATTATTTTGTCTTTAAAAATACCCCTTACGATTTTTTTATAAATATATAGATATATATATATATATTACATCAACTGTATACATTGATCGTCGTATTTATTATAAATATATATATTAATTTTTTTTGGCATTAATTGCATACATTGACCGTTGTATTTAATTTGAATGCACTCCGTAGCGAAGCGTCGGTATTCAGCTAGTATATATATATATTCATTCTTGAGCCCGTATTCATGGGATACTTGCTATCTCACCCCGTAAGGGAAAGGTTAATTTAAAGAATGGAATGTGCCCCCGATAAAAGATAACATTTCGATAGCATTCCGATAATATTTCGATAAAAGATAACAAAATAAAATGATAACATTCTCATTTGATGACATGTACAGTACTCTGTTTAAACCTCTCAGCAATTTAGTCTTGTAGCTCACGAAAATATATTAATATCTACGAAAAACTGTACTTTTGCAGCAAACTATCTATAAATTCTCATATACACCAAAATTAAAATTTTAACAGTTAAGGAGTCAAAAACAATTATTTTAATTTGCATGACCTGTTCGAAATCAATGACAAGTTCAAATAATCAACATCTCATAACAGTTGCGGACCATTGGAGTAAATGAGAAAATAATTGTATGTGTATCTCTGGTTGTTTGGTAACTTCCGCAAATTTTGTCTGGAAGGAAGTGAAAGTTAGCAAATAAAATAAAGCAACATTTTATCATTGTTTTGAATAGAGTACTGAAGTACACTTGACGATTTTAACTTAATTTTTTAAGGGTGAACCGGTTCACTTAAATGCAAAGATATAACATATTTATTTTTAACTTAAAGAGATCGTTGTCTTCGTTACACTCCTAAGGTTTAGAAACTTACAACATCTTACATACCTGAAATTTTATGCCAAAATAAATAGTCGCTCCGAACTCAAAGAGTGCGATGAGATATGTCAGAAGTATCCAGGGTGTTAATCGACCATGACTTTGATACTGCATGATAAAGGTAAAGTGCATTAATTTTTCTGACCAATAAAATTAATAAATGAAAAAATATCATATTCATAACTCTTTATGCTACTTACAATGTTACCTGCTGCTGCAAAAATACCGAATGCAAACCAAAATGCATTTAATCCAAGGGCAGCTAAAACAATTCCGTGGAAGACTAAATAATAAAAGAAAAATCAAAAAAGAGTTTTAAATGTTTGCTGCAGCGTTTGCTGTACAAATTTTATTATGATTGAAAGCAGCTTTATAGGAAAAAAACATTGAAATATTATGTGTAGTATATAGATGCTACCTTATTGTTAAGTATGTTATGAAAAGATTATTTTAATGTGGATAATAAGTGGCTAAAATCTGTTTTGATGGCTTCAGTAACACTGTTTAATGCAATTATCGAAACAAATCCCATACGAATATCTTTTAAATTTAATTTAGAACCAGAGTGAAAGCAGGGTTAATAAGTTTTTCTAAAAATAGAGGATATTAATTTTTTTCATAGGTAAAAAGCATTGAAGGTTTAGAAAAACTTTGAAGTTTGACATTATTTTAAATCAATATACATTTTTAAAATGATCCTATAACTAATTTACTTGATTTTTATCTCTAAAATTAACTTTTCCCCTTGCAATGGTAATAGTCATCTGGGATTAGGTAGTTTCATAGCAACAGATAGTTTACTTCTTTAGGTATAAATATTATTTAATATACCCATAACGTAGAGCATTATAAGCGGAGATAAATGATAGTTCAAAAACAAAAAAATGTAAAGCTGTACTGAAGAACACAAAATTAATGCAAATCAGCAAAATCAGTGAATAACTGCTTTGAAAACATGCTAATGATGTAAGCTTGCTTACTTCCTGTAGGTGCATCGTTCACTAAAAGGATGTTTATGTAGCCTCTGTTGTGAGATATTATTAAAAAATATTATTAAATAACCTTAAAATTTTAAAAGTTATTCAGAAATAATTAATTGCACCTCTCTGACAAAAAATTCTTTCCTCAATCCCTGCACTCATTCTTAGATAGCTTACGTTCCTTTTTCTAAATTCTGGAATGCTATGAGTATGAGGTTTGAAATCAATATAACGATCTGTAAGGACTTTGCCTTAAATAAAAGACTGCTAGCCTTTTTGTATTTAATGCTTTAATTGCATTTCTCAACTAAATACAGGCTATTTACAATATATATATGTAAATTAAATCCGTGGGTTCACGGCATCGACGAGGAAGGTCACACTTGAGTTGTCGCTGCGCTCATTCAAGTCTATCTAGGCCCGACAGTATCTCCTTGTCTTCGGCTCCAGCGTCACACTGAATAACTTAATCTCTGAATCACTGACTGACTTTAACTCGCGTCCGGCGACTTTATATACCTTCGCTGAACGTTCTCGAAAGGTCTGGAAAACACCGCCTTTCTTTATTCAGTTATTGTTCCCAGACGACTAGGCGCCTCCGGTCGGCGTAGCTGACAAACTGTTCGAGCTGTCGGTAGCACTTCCGGTCTTTATGTCGCCAAGACTGTCTGTCTCCAGAAGTCTAAATCAATTATGTGCACAAACTGCTCGTTGGTTCGTCTTCCCGGAAATTCCCCCCGCAAAAAATTCGCTATTGTACGGGAGTCATTACAGCTCTCAAGAGGCAACAAAGACTAGGCGCCTCCGGTCGGCGTAGCTGACAAACTGTTCGAGCTGTCGGTAGCACTTCCGGTCTTTATGTCGCCAAGACTGTCTGTCTCCAGAAGTCTAAATCAATTATGTGCACAAACTGCTCGTTGGTTCGTCTTCCCGGAAATTCCCCCCGCAAAAAATTCGCTATTGTACGGGAGTCATTACAGCTCTCAAGAGGCAACAAAGGCTTCGGAATCGTCCCTAATCATAACCGGAATATGTGTGGAAATAAACAAGACGGACTAACAGGTAAGCCTGTACTATGTTCATGCGTCTCCTTCGTATCAATATAGATGATTTTTATTTAATAACACCTAAAATTCTAAAAAATTAGTAACGGTTTTTAGACACTGGAGTTTGATTTCTCAATATTTAATTATAATATTTAATTGAGCAACCTTGATTTGTTATAATAAAATTTTGGAATAAATAATTTTATTTAAAGCAATAATTACATCCCGTAAGTTGTTTCAATTCATGAATTTATTCCCACATTTCACCATTTTATAAATTCTAATCACGTGTGAACACCTGTCAGATTCAAAAGCAGAAAGCCTATCAAATACTAGGCCGAGACATTTTCATGTTTTCGAAACAGTCAATCGGAACACTGCCATCTCATCATGAGTAAAGTAAATATGCATTTAAGCCATAATAATAGTCATCAAGACCTGGAAAAAACATATATCACGCATTTCGGGTTTCTTTTGTTCTTGACCATCGTTTAAATATCGAAAACCAAGTAACTTCCTAACTTGTTAATTTAAAATTCTACTTAAAAAGTCTTAATAAAAGCCAAGGTATTTTTTGCTAGAGATTTTAATAAAGACGACTTCAGTTCTCTGTTGTTTAATATTCAGGTTCCAATACAACAAATAAGAAAATCTGGATTTCGATATTTCGTAAGGTTTCTTAAGTTTCTATTTATAATAGTAATAAAGATATATAGATAGATAGATGAATAAACAAATTTTGAGAAACTTCTAATCTGACATTTACCCAGAGTCATCCAAGTACAAAACATTTTTGTGAATCTTATTAATGAAAATATGACTGATTTTTGTATTATTAGTAATTTCTGAGTTTGATTACACTGTATATAAAATGAAATTAATTTATTAAAATCGAAATTAGAATGTGAAACCACTAGCAACAACATTAAAAAGTATACATTTAGTGCTTAGAAATTGTATGTATCATATAGTAGTGATTTTTTATGTTATTATTCAATAATCTTTTTAATTATAGGTATGAGAACTTCATTTCGCAGAACATGACATAAGACGAACAACAGAATATTCTTGTGATAAAACTGGAAAGAGGACGGTTATACAACTGCAGCAACCAAGGTTAAATGATGGGGCTGTTCCTTCAATTTTTAATGGGTGTCCAAAATATTTATCTTCTTATAAAGTGTCGAGAGAGGAACCAGAAGCGAAAAAAAGAAGAATCGAGTGCACACAGTTACAGGCTGTTTTAAAAAATAGTCTAAAATCATATGAAGATCACAACAACAAATATAAACTTGAATCTTTGACTGAACTTGGACAGAAAGTTCATTTAATTGATTTACCTAATGGATTTAATTCTGTAATGGATTTAATTCTGTCAAAATGAATTTTCTTCTGTCGTAAAAATAACTGTAATTGATAATATTCCTGAATATTTAATGTTGATTGTTGATGAAAATCTATGTGCAAATAATTTAAGGATCATTTAAAGCTAAGAAAAGTTGATGCATTTTGTTTTCCTATGAATATTAAAAATCTACAAGAAATTTCCACTATTTTACTTGGTTTAAATCAATATTCTTGTAATAATTCAAATAAGAGAGAAAATTTAACATTTTCCATAACTTACTTGCTAGATAAATTAGAAAATATATGTTCACCAAATGAAAAATTAAGTATTAGCTTTATTAAAGAGCAAGTGTCCCTAATTTTCACACAGAAGAATCAAAATAGATATAACTCTGATTTGTTGATCCTTTCATCTATCATGTCATCTATTCATATAATTTCTTAAGAAATAGTGGAGTTTTAATTCTACCACACCCTTCAACTTAAAAAAAATTATTTTGTTGTTATAATATGAATCCAAAAAATGAAAAACGGATGAAATTTTTTTACATTATGCCAAAGGAAAATTTCAGTATTTATCTAACAATGATAAAACAGTAACACTGATGATGGATGAAATCCATTTAAAATAGTTTTTAGATTTTAAAGGGGGTAGTATTATTGGAATGTCATATAATTGCAGTGGGACTGCAAACTCTGCTTATGTTTTTATGGTGCAGAGTATACTATCAAATTATAAAGATGTTGTGGCAATAATGTCTGTTAAGACTTTAAAATCCGATTCCCACCATGAATTTCTGAGGAAGGTCATAATTGGATTAGAAATTATTGGTTTCCATGTATTTTGTGTCATTAGTGACAATAATCTTTTAAGTGACAATAATCTTTAGTAACAATTGTCATGAGTGACAATGGTTTTTAAATCTCAAAGATTTGTCAAAATTTGTCACACCACCCCAGGTACAAATTGTTTATCCCCATCCACAGGGAAATAATAAAAAAATATTTTTTATGTTTGATAGTGTGCATATTTTGAAAGGTATCAGAAATAATTGGCTAAATCAGAAAAATAATGATTACTGTATGTTTTACCCTGAATTTCCTCATGATAGCAATGATTCTCAATTAACTAACAGGTTAAAAACAGCATCTTTTCAAGCACTACGTAAATTACATGAATATGAACGTACCACTTTAATGAAATATGCATACACTTTAACAAAAAAATCTCTTTCCTCAACAAACATCGAAAGGCAGAGTGGAAAATTAGCTTTGAATATTTTCAATAAAAAATTAGTCGAGGAATTAAATGAAACGGCAGACATACTTGATTCAAAGTCAACTGCACAATATATTGAGATTATTTCTAATTGTTGGGATGTAATGAATGTTAAAACTATCATGAAAGGTATACACAAACGAAATATTTTCAGGAGCCATTGAGGTTAGATGACTTTCGCTTCGATTTTTTTCTATCGTTACCTAATTTGGTTAGATACTTGGAAAGAATAACTTTTAGACACTGGTCATTTAACACAAGAAACACATCTTGCACTGTCACTGACAACGTATACAATGGTAGAAATTTGTCGTTATTGTACAGAAGAATTGCATATGAACTTTATACTAACAGGTAAATTTCAAACTGAAAGTTTAGAGCAGAGGTCCCCAAACTTGTTTGTCCCGTAGACTCGTGCCGATTTTTTCTGTTTTGGGTAGACCCCCTGCTATCCTAATACTGATTTTTTACAAATTCATCAACTTTAAAAGTTTTTTTGAAGCTGACACAGAGCTACTCACTTTCAGAGGGTTTACTGTACAGTAAAAAATTTTAAAATGAAAAAAATAAAAAAAAAATAAATAATAAATATATATATATATATATATATATATATATATATATATATATATATATATATATATATACATATACGAGGGTTATTCGGAAACTAAGGTCCGAATAGTCGTAGGTAATCGAATGTCGCGCAAACATTGAAACGCACATGCGTACCAACTCCCGGCATGCCTTGCTCGTCAAACGACGCCATTTGCATTGGTATTGTTGCAGTGTGCTAAGTACAGTGCTACTTCAAAATGTTTAAAACAATCGATCAGCCCGCCGACTGTGAAATACGGTCTGTGAAATTCGGTTTTTGACAGAAAAGAACGTTTCAGCAGCGGAAATTGATAAACAGATAAGCGAGGTGTATGGCCCAAATGCGATGAGTAGCAGCAAAGTGCGTAAGTGGGTGAGAGCTTTCAAGGACGGACGGGAAAATACTCATGATGAACCGCGTTCAGGTCGACCATCAGTGATCACAGATGATTTGGTCAATGCCGTGGATGAAAAGATTCGTGAAGACCGGCGATTCACAATTTCAACGTTAGCATTGGAATTTCCGAATGTGGGTAGAACAACTTTGCACAAAATCGTTTCCGAAAAGTTGAAATTTCGCAAATTGTGCGCACGTTGGGTTCCTAGGCTGCTTACTGAGGAACACAAACTGAAAAGAATGGCTTGTGCTCTTGATTTTTTTGGATCGATATCATAAAGAAGGTGATCAATTTTTAGAGAAGATTGTCACAGGGGACGATACGTGGGTTTCTCTCAGAACCCCAGAGTCTAAACGTTACTCAATGGAATGGCGTCACACAACATCACCAGTCAGAGTCAAGGCCAAGCAGACAATCTCAACACGCAAGGTCATGGCAACCGTGTTTTGGGATAGACATGGGGTCTTGTTGGTCGAGTCTATGCAGCAAGGGACAACAATAAATGCAGCCGCTTACTGCGCTACCCTAACTAAACTTAGACGTGCAATACAGAATAAGCAACGTGGTCTTCTGATGTCTGGAGTTTTGTTGCTGCATGACAATGCCAGACCCCATTCTGCCATTCACACCCAAAATCTGTTCAGATCTTTTGGATGGGAACAGATTGACCACCCACTGTACAGGCCAGACTTGTCGCCGAGTGATTTTCACTTATTCCGCTACCTAAAAGAGTTTCTCGGCGGCAAGAGATTCGCCACAGATGACGAGTTGAAAGAAGCATTTCAAGACTGGTTATCCTAACAGGCGGCAGACGTCTACGACTTAAGCATACAGAAGCTTGTAGAACGTTATGACAAATGTTTAAATAAATATGGAAACTATGTAGAAAAATAGAGACACATGTAAGGAATTTAAAAAATAAAGTTATTTGAAAAAATCTGTAATGTTTTCTGTTTTATAAGTAAACGGACCTTAGTTTCCGAATAACCCTCGTACATATATATATATATATATATATATATATATATATATATATGTTAAGTTTTATAGTTATACATTTATTAATTAAAACGACACAAAATGCAAATCTGGTAACATTTTTACATAGAATAATACACAACAAAATCAGTTCTTTTAATGGGAGGAATGAACCTGATGCTTTGATAG
Source organism: Dolomedes plantarius (assembly GCA_907164885.2). NCBI lineage: Eukaryota > Metazoa > Arthropoda > Arachnida > Araneae > Dolomedidae > Dolomedes > Dolomedes plantarius. The sequence goes on from OU015501.1 coordinate 67,822,350, forward strand.
CAAAATTTCAATTTTCGGCTTCAGTTTAGTCAGGTTTAACCTTAAATATCCTCGGCGAGTGATTTTCAACCTGTTTCTCTAATTTTTATTTTTTTTTTGTAAGGAGATTGACAACCGCGCTGAAACCCCTTTCCACGAGGTATGAAGATGGAAAAGCTATCAAAAACTTTCTCGCGATAGCTCATAATGCAGGATATGTAACAGGTATGTCTCTTTGAAGCCAGAATTGTTGACATCCCTTTCTAAACTGCACTTTAAGTTCTTCGTTGGTGATTATACCAATCAGTTCTTCTTGTAACATGACATCCGTTTCTTCAATGTCACCGTATGGATTGATAATCCACTGTGGTATTTCCATAGTCAATACATCTTCAAACTTAATTTCAAAGTTTGTGTGAAGGACATTTAAATCTTGAACGTAGGCTTAAAAAAGGCCATCATCCTGGCAGTTTGTCTGTGTCAAATTGGGAAACTGTTACGTTCAATAAAACGACTACCTGCTGGCCCTCGCTCTAACCGTTCCAGTTCAAAAGTCCATGATGTCGCAACACAAGTTACACGTACTTCGGCCGAAAAGTGAATAGATTTCTTACACAATTTTATGAAATATACATGTAATTAGGAAATGTATCTATCTATTATGAGAAAGTACTCATATTACGTAAATACCTCCATAGGTACTATCTGTGTTAGGCGGATTATTACATTTATGGAAAGCCAAAATTTTGGTGATGGACTGTCTAAACTTGTGGACCCCCATTTACATCTCATGCACCCCCAATTTTCTTTTTCACTGGCATGGACACCTTGCAGGTCTATATCGACCCCTGGGGGACGATATAGACCACTTTGGGAATGACTGGTTTAGGAGGTATCGGTCAAAACAGGGTTGTTTCTTTCTCTTCCGTACGGTGACTCCTTTTTGACTCCTCTTCCCTACGGTAGGGAAAAATGCAGGGTGGAACTTCGCTCCTGCTTTGAACTAGGATTAAACCCGCTAATTACCCATGATGCATTGCGAAGCAGGAAGTTAGTAGTAAACAAACATGGCGGATTTGAACATGAGCGAACCAATGAATATTAACCCCTTAACGATCTCATAAATTTCAAGAGAACAGTAAAAAAGTGCCTATTTTTTCCGGAGGATTTCATTCATTTTGTGATCTGCCACATCTAGTTTTTTAATAAAAACTATCCCCAATTACATTATAAATAGAATGGTACTGCCATCTGGTATGTAAAATAAGAAAAAAAATTCTTCTGGGTAAATGAAATGGATTGTTTTTAATATTTTTGGTGTGTTACTTTTGAACACTCCAGCCCGGAAATATCACGGGCACGAGAAATAGAGAGCAAAACCTCACCCCGTAATTTTGACGAGAGCGAGAAGGAAGGGGTTAAAGCGAGAATGTTGACCTTTAAAAAAATAAAATAAAGAAAATAAAGAAATAAAGAAATTTAAAAAATAAAATAAAATAAAATAAAATAAATAAATAAAAATGGGCAAAACATTTAATTTTTAAAAACAGTTTATTATAATTTTGCACATATTACATATTGGAAAACTATTACTGTATATTATATTCTTTTGTTCGTGCTTTTATAATAAATATATAACACTCTTAGGCAAGACATGTTAAAAAAATATTTAAATCTATCGGAAAAATATTATTCTAAATCATATGTTGATACGTTTTGAAGCTATTTAATCTTTTACAAACAGCATAAAACTTATTATTGATGAAAAGAGATTCATTTGCATTAATTATGTTAATTTTTTCATAGCTTTTCAGCACTTAAATAAAAATGCAACATTTTCATGTAAAGTGTTATGGTAAAATTAATAAATTTAATAAGAATAGTCAATAATTAAACGTAATATTAAAATTTATTTATAAATTAATTATTTTAGAATTCACAGATAAAAATTACTTTATAACTATTTATGATTTATTTTATTTATACATGACTAAAAATTTCTGAATCAAAATTGAAATCAAAATTACATTTTGATTTTATAAAAGGATTTATTAAAACAATAAGTATCTTACAATTAATCTTATAATTTTAAAAAAATTTACCTATCGATTCGAAAATTTTCTTTCCAGTCTTTATTACTCCAGGAATTTAAAACTATTTTTTCCCACCAAACAGAGCTTCGTAATTTTGCCCACATTCTTCGTTGTGGAAAAACTAAATTTAGCGATGAAGCCACGGATCATACAATTATATCTAATATCAGCGTCAATCTTCTAGTTCTTATATTCCTTTTTTCCAATCTATTTTCTAAATTTATTTTTAAAAACAACAGAAAAAATCGTAAACGTTCTATGATTATCAACAGCGACTGACATGTGTTGCATTTAAATAATAAATAAACAAGGAGTGATGGTATGTGATGATCACTTCCGCCGAATCATCTGATGGCCTTTACTTCCGGTAAGGCGGGTAAAAGCAGGACGAAAATGTTGTCCCGTTTAAACGGACTTCAAAGGATTTCCCTGTTAGCGGGTAAATCCCGCGTATTATTGTTGTCCATGCAAACGCAGCATATGAGGTAAGTGGGTGGGGAAGGTACGATCTCCTCAGATGTCGTCCCTCGGGGATGCTCGGTCAAAATTGTAGTGGAACCTAGCCAAGTCGGACTCCGACCTATGTGGTGCTATTATAAACCGAAGCCGCACTACTCAGCCCGAACCTGAACCTGGTCTGGAACTTCCGGCCAGGGGGCATTAGGAACAACAACAACAATTTCCAAGTCAGTAATTCCTTTTACCAAAAGTAAATAAGTTACAGATTTCTAAATTTTAAAATATACCCTTATGTTACTGATTTAAATAATTTAGTAACTACCACTGTGTCATTAGCTGCAGGAAAAATGTTTTACCTATCTTAATATATAAAACTGACCCTCAAAATTTGTATATTTTTTTCTCTTCAAATTTTTATTTTATTTCTGAACTCGTGAGCAACATTAGAAAAATTATACAGAATATCTATGTTGTAACGGACTGTTTTCTTCTTCCCTCCCACACACAAATAGACTCTTCTTTCAGCACCTACGGAGGTCATGTGACCACGAGTCCAGAATTCATGCTTTGTGTTAGTTTGTTACTTTTGTATCAGCATGTAGAATGTTCTGTTATGTCCTGTAATTAAATGTTCGTGTGTTTTAGTTTTAGTATTTTTAGTATGCGGACTATACTTTATTTTAAATTTTAAAAAAACAGATGATTTTTTATAAGAATGTTAAAATGTGGTGTAAACAACCTTCCTTAAATTATTTTATGACTATTTGTTAAAGTATACCTACAAAAACAATGGGAAATTTTATAGAAAACTTTTCTAACGTAACCGTGCTTTAGAAAAATCATAAATAAAGTTTATCGATTGGTAATAGTGATTCAGCGCTTGAAATTTTAAAATTGATAAATATCTTACCATCAAAGTCTTCAATTGTTTCGATATTAATCACGAAATGAGACGGGTTAAAAATTCCACTCTCAGATACCAAAAGTAGAAGTTCAACGTTTATTAAAATACCAAGAACAGCTTCAGTCTAGAAAAAAATAAACAGTTTAAATACCTTAAAAGCAACAAAAGAACATAAAGAGAAATGAACCATTAATTAGCGCAATAAATTTGTTACGACTTCACGTGATACCGTTCAACAATAGACAAAACTATTGCATCACCTTTAGATCTAGACGAAACAAACAAGTTATACTGAGGTCTTACGTAACAGAGCGTGGATCGTCAGACAGTGCGTGGTAAGAAGTACGGGAGATTAAATAATGTAGGATAGATAATCTTTGCATTCAGGGATAAAATTTGAAAACAAATGTGAAACTGTTTAATTGTTAATTGTAGCGTGGATGTGTAATTGAAAAATGAAGGAAAAATGGAAAGAAATGACCGCATCTAAAAGGTCCCCTTTGTTTTACCTTAGAACTTGAAGGATATTCCAAACGTGTAGCTGAAAGAACTGAAAGAGTATCTATCAATCAATCAACGGTACCAAGATTACTAAGGAAACGGGGAATAAAGACGATGACTTTAAAGCCGTAAAGGATGGGAAAGGAAAAAATGCCTTACTGTAGCTCAAGATAGAACTTTGAAACGTCAAGCCCACTCACCATTATTCCTTTTTATCAGTTCAGAAATGCATTAAATATAAGTAATCGCACAACATTAATAGTACAATTAGTCTGAAAAACAAATACTATCAACTATGCGACAGATTAACTTATCACTATAATTATTCACAAACAACATTTTTTTATACTTTTGCATCTATTAACTTTATAACATAAAACATTTATGCAAATTAATTGACATATAACTAAGTAAATGAAAATAAATTTATGCAGGCATGATGTCGGCATATTCGGGGAGAAATAACCAAATATGATGTTAGTAGCTCAGCTTTCAATTTGGCCATAGAGGACATAGGTGTATCCAATTACTTTATATGCAGTTCCTGAAAATCCCATAAGCTTTCTATAATGTTAAGACTTGGATACTTTAGAGGCCAATCGATTTTCAGCATACAATAACTACTCGTATATGGATGACATCATTTCTGCAGGAGTGTAACCAGATTGCATTGGCATAACAGTCTTAATACAAAAAATATCATAGGGGATATGAATATACCTAATCAGCAAACAGTCCAAAATAGTTGAACATAGCTCCTTTAAGTTAAGCATTCGCACACGCACACACACACACACACGCACATATATATGTGTGTGTGTATATATATATATATCCCTGTTATTTATTCATCTCATTTCCCTCTTTTCACAACGTAAAAAAATCTACTTAGAATGTTTTTAATAGGCGCTTTAAAATAACTGAATAAACTTGAATGCCAAACCTCTTTAATAAAATGATTGTAAATTATCAAAACATTCTTTTTAAAAAACTCACTATACAAATAAACTTAACTTGTTACATTTGGAAAAAATATAAGTAATTTACATATTAAGAAAGAAATCTATTATGTATTACATTTCTTTCTGTAGAATATGTAGCAAAAATTATTGCTGCTATGAAATATCATTAAGCGTAAAGCACATTTTTTTTAGTTATACAAGGTTAATTCCTCAAAATTGCTTCATTTACTTAGTACAGAGTATTAATCCTGTAAGAAATCTAAAACTTTTCTAACTGAAATAAAAAAAAATTTATCTTTACAAAGTATAAGTTTCATTTTCTACCTTCAAAGAATTATTTTCCTCATACATGCGTCCTCAAAGCAAAAGTTTTTAAGTTTATTTAATGCATTATCAAGAATTCCCTTACTATATTTATGTGTTAAAACATTCGTAACAGCTTCGAGAAAAAGTTTTACTTACGGTTGCAATAGCAAGTGCGACACTTGTCCCTGTATATAGTGAACAACAACCACAACAACATTTTTCATGCATCGTTCTCGTAGAAAATTTGATCGTATATTAGCAGATGAGTTATAATTTGAAAAGACGATTGACAGGTTCAGGACAGACATTGTTTTATTTTATCTTCATTGTATAATTGCAATCGCTGATTAGATAACCTCTTTCACCAAGTATTTTTATCGTACAGTAATATGATACGCAGTATATAACATTCCCTCCTCTCGATAAAAGTATTATTCACATTATAAAACAATGACTAGAGTGTCATATGTCTCCGTTAATGACAAAGTGTTAACCTAAGTAAATTACATTTACTATAAAAAGTTTCATGTTAAGTGATACAAAATGGGAAATGTACCTCTTGCAGTATGGAATTGACTATGATCCATAAAACTTGAAGTTTATCCTTTCTTATGTTTACGAACTATCAGTTAAGAGATATGAAATTCTTCCAGTGAAATTATATGCAATGATGTAGAAAGTTTAATAAAAGAAACTGGCGTAAAATCAACTTTAATTGTTAGAATTATAATTTCCAAGAAAAATAATAGACCGATTTATTTTTAAAAAATCCTCGAAAATTAATTTATTTCTAAAGACTCACAAGTTAATGCGTCATAGTCAAAATTCATTTGATTAGCACCGGAACGCATGGAAGAACGCGCTGTTTTGTCAATAATAAAACTATATTAAACATCCCGATGAATTAACTGTATAACTGTGTCCAGTTACTCAACATTGAAATTGCCTTCTACTCGCGAACAATCATATTTGTTTGAAAATGACAACAATCATTCAACAAATTGGACAGGTGTAAGAAATTACCCTACGTTTGAGTATGACGGATCTTTTTAACTCAACGAATATTTTGTTAGAAGTATTTAATCGGTGGAAATCCTCTTATAATAAAATATAATCTTTACAAATCTTAAATTAACTAGATGTATAGTTTTCGTACCGGGAGATTTTACATTTATTTAATCTTGAAAATTTAGCTCTATAATTCATAAGTTTAAATAGTTTTTTTCATTCTACGCTCATCTCCAGACTCTCGATCATTAATCGACGGGCAGTCCAGTAAAAGTCTGATAGAGTATAAAAGTCTTTGAAGGCACCAACAATGGCATTCTCATCAATATTTACAACAATACTTGGCCAGCTCATGAGGTGATATCCATTCATTTCACCCAACCTACATAATGGGCAGATAGGATCATTAATCAGTCCAATGCGGCGATGTAAGTGTTTCTGTAGGTCATGTCCCATAAGCACTCTAAAACAGGCGACGCCAATGGTCCTAGGCAAAATCGGAGGTATTCTATCTCTATCTCTCAAAAGGGTACTCGAGCACTTACCTGGGCAGTCTCCCGATAAAATAATCTATTATTTTTAGAAAGTTTTAATAATCCCTTTAATGTTACGCATTGGTAATAAGGGACTAGTTTGCGGCATTTGAGAACCAGTTTTCGCCAAATAATCAGCCTGCTCGTTTCCATAGTTAAAGCAGCGACTCGGAATCCATTGGAGAACAACTGTTTCCTTACCTTTTCTAAGATTGCTCAATTTCTCTTTACAATGACAGACAGACCCATGATTACTATAATCGTAAGTGGTAAGAACCACTATAGTCGTCTGGGAATATATGAAAAACATTGTTATCTTCATTGTAATCTACTACTTTAACAATCGTTTTAATAATTAATGTCTGGTGATGTGGTTTAAACTGGTTGAGAAAACCATTGTCTTTATTAAAATTAACCAAAGTCTACAGACATAAAATTTTGGTAGGTTATTTGGTTTTGATTTGGAGCGCTACGGTCAACTTTTTGCTATACGAGGGCTAATTAAACCGGGACCTACACTTTAAAGCCGATTCCGAACGGCTACAAACAACCATGCCAACTGTGGGACTCGAACCCACAGGATCTGAACCGAATGCCAGCGCCCTAGCAATTTGTCCATCACATGGCAAAAAATTTTGGTAGGAAATTTGTCTTTGTGTGTTAGTATATGATTCTGTGACTAAAAGCATTCAAGGTGAGAGTTCCTCACACCATCGTGAAGGAAAAATAGCCGGATACTACACCACTTACAGATTGTTCATTCGGGTTTCAATACCCGGCCGTAGCTAGGTCGTTATATTGTCATCCGATCGCATCGAACAGTCTGATAATGGAAAATTAGGGAGATATATGACAGTTGTTCATGACCAGCAAAATAATTCGACATAGTCGGGAAAAAAATTACAAACGTTAGCCTATTATCCTTTTGTTTGCCTCCGAAAAGAAGATGGAAAGATGTAAGGAATAACATTCAAAATAAAACGCCCTTACTTTGTCAATACAGAATAACAGAATTACGTACCATCATCATTAACCGACTAGAAGATCCGTGGTACGAGACCCGGCCCTGGCAATCAATTGTTACATATTGTCTATGACATATCCAAAATTTTCAAAAGTCATGTCATAGCACAATACGTAACTTACCTTTTAAATACATAACTTAAAAAATCATTTTGAAAAGATTTTTTATTTATCATAATAGAATACTTTACAATAATTTTTTATTTATGACAGCTGATGTCATTTTTAATCCTCTTCGAGTGATTAATTATCGCCTTTTAACTATAATTAATCACTCATTTCATTCGTGTATGAGACGTATTATAGTGTTCTGATAAAATATGTTTTAAAGACGGACACAAAAGAAATTTTTAAAAAGTAGAAAGCTAAAAGGTTAAAGGGAAAAAGATAATGTATCCAAAATTGAATATGTTGCAAACTTTTCCTTTGCAGTTTTTAAAATATCATAAGCTATTACAAAGTATTTTTATTATTTAATCGAATTTGGTGTGAAATACGCTCGGTCAATTCTGCATTACATAGTTATTTTTATAAATGAATTTAAACTTAAATACAGAGGCTGTTCGCACATTGTTTAGACGATTTTGGTAAGCGGTAATAAAAAATCGTTTGCTGCAAAAAAAAATAATTGCAATTGTACTATGTTTTTAAAAGTCAAAATTATCGTCTGCGGCTTGAAAGTTTTGTTTTTATTCAAAATGGAGTTTTTAACAAAGCAGTGGTTCGAAGACTACATTTATGCTCTTTCCGAAGAGAAATATGCATACTCCATTATCCAAAAACGACGTGAGAGTCATGGTTTTGGGATATCTAAAGCGTCGATAGGTAATATCGTCAACAAGAAAGGAAAAAAACGTCAAATTGGAGCCTCAAGTGGGACGAAAATTCCAAACAAGTATCCAAGGAAAAAACAGACATCTTCGACTATTGCAAAGGTACGTTGTTTAATGTTAAAAGAAAATCCCCCTAGTCAAAGGACAGTTGCAAAATCATTAAAATGCTCGGTGTCCACTGTAAACAAAATGATAAACGTTGATTTAAATCTTAAGAAAGCGAAAAAACGCAATGTGCATCGTTTTCTTTCAAATCATATCGCTGAACACAGGACACGCTGCAGAATTCTATATGAGAAACACTTATCCAAAGAAAAATGGAAAACAATTGTCACAATAGATGAACCATGGGTGTATTTAAATGATTGCAACAAAAAAAGAGCCATTTATTATCATAAAAGGGGAGAAAAAAATTTAAGTACATGGTTCAAAGAATCGAAAGAAAGTTTTTCTAAGGGATTCATGATTGTTGCTGGTTTTTCTTATAATGGCAAGTTAAAAATAAAGAGAGTGGAAAAAAATGTCAAAATTAACTCCAAATACTATCAGGAACATATTTTATCGCCAATTTTCTGAATGAAATACCATCGCTTTACCCACAGTGCCATCAATCTGTGAGACTCCATCAGGACAAAGCTAGCAGTCACACATCAAAATCCACTGTAAATTTCCTAAAAGAAATGGAACAAAAAACTGGTATCAAGGCCATACCCTTCACTGATATCCCTACTAAATCTCCCGATGTATCACCTATGGATTTTTGTGCTTTCGGACTTTTAAAATCTGCATTATCCAAACGTCGTCCCAAAACCCTTACAGGACTCTGGAAAGCTGTTCAGGAGGAATTGGATAGAATACCTCTTCTGACACTTCAAAAGGCGTTATTATCCTGGAAATTGCGGTGTCGAAAGATAGTTCAGAATAAGGGATGTCAAATAGAACATTTAAAACACAAGAATTTTATGTAATTTAGTTTTGTGAATACAATATACATCGTCTAAAAAATGTGTGAACAGCCTCTGTATTTCTTTTTTATTTGTTGGTAATTTTTTGTAATAATAGGTTTTGACATATATGATATTTTATAAATCCCTTTTTTGGGAATTTAAATGCCAGACAATATAAAGGTATACATTTTATGTTTTAAAAAATCAAATAATAAAAACTAAATAAATGAATAATAAGAAAGATTTTTAACACTAAATGACAGTAAACTAAAACAACGCGTTTTTATTATTATAATAATTAAAGCGAGTCAAAGAATATAAAATATAATCATATAGATTTTTATTACAGTGCCTGTTGATTCGTGCTATATTATATTCTATTTATATCTTTACATATTACATAAAGGAAATCATTTGAAATAACTATGAAGAGTTCAGAATAAGGGACACCTCCTGTTGTGCTTATTTCCAAAAAACAACACTTAAAAAAAGTAAAGCCTCATTCCAATACTTAAAAGATTGAAGGTAGTTTTAAACTGCACTGCTATGATCCACACTCTTATCTACATTTTTTCAATCGAAAGATTACTTCCTGCTTTTCAATTGGTTATCAGAAGCGGAATAGAAGGTATCGGTGTTTTATTTCACAATATGTTCTTTAGGAAATGCGAACTTCTTTGTGTATTGTGTATTTTCTTTTCTCTAGCAGTGTATGTTTATGATTAATGTTGTGTTGGGGAGACAAAAAACTTGTATTCCAAAAATGACGTTTGGAGGCTGCAATTTCCAGTTTTGGTATTTGGCAGCACCAGCCTATTCCGCAGTAAGTATATTATTAGTAATATTTGTTTGTTGAATGGTGATAAAATAATACATGATGACAGAAGGATACTTAATCTCTCTAATTAATCTTTCCTAGGTTATTCCTAATACTTTAATGAATTTTATACACGCTTAAATGGCAATTAACAATATTAATAATATAAAATGTGTCATCTAAATCTAATGCCTTAAAGATACCTTCATCAGAGTCTTTAAACTATTTTTCAAATTTGTGTTTCGAGTGCTAAACTGAAATAAAAATATAATTTCGTATAAATAATACCTGAAAAAGGATTATATGTTTTCCTTTATAATTATGCTTGATGGAATTAAAAGTATACAAGGATATTAATTAAAATAAATGTACATATACATAATGTACGTATGAATAAAGGAAATAGAATTTTAATTCAACAAAGCGTAAAATGCATATAGCATGCAATACTTTTTAATATTCTGGTTAAAATTAAAATTTTCTTATTCATTTTCAAACTAATATTGTATTTTTCCCAGAATATTTTAATTCCTTACTTCGCGTAGGATTCTATTAATTTTACAAAACACTTTTCAGATTAAACTGACTAATATTCGCAAATATTTTTATGTACAATAGTGACATTTATTGGCTTTGAAATAAAGTAAAAAATGCCAGTTGTCTCGAAAAAGTTTACAAGTAAAACAAACACAATCATGATTTATGATTGTAGAAAATCATTTTACAGTAAATTATTTTTACATGTAAAAACTTTCTCTGGGTATATCTAAGCCTGTGAATTTCTGTATGACAATCCGTGGTACAAATTAGTCATAAATATGAGAGAAAATTCGAAGCAAAAAATTGCATTTAGTACAAAAAAGGATATTTAAACCCGTAATGGATTTTTGAATCTCATACTGCCACCATATTTCAGGTATAAAATATAAGTTACAAAGGCACTGCTTCTCTCCAAAATTCATTTGTATAATTGGTTTTTTATATGCCCTTTTTTTACCTATCATAGCAGCAGTTACTGTACCAGATATTACAATGTTGGCAAGAGTTAATGAAAATCGATTCAACGTTTTCTTCCCTGCTTAATATAAATTTCTCGAGGTTGTCTTGTCTTTTAACGGTACTAATTAAGTCATTTCTTCAATTACAATAAACTCGTCTTTTATACCTCTAGTAAAAATGGCAAATTCAGTCTTGTCAGTAGCATCAATACTTTCATCCATCGACAAGGAGTAAATTTTAAACTAGAAGCATTACTTTTTGAATCGTTTTCGATATATTTCCCAAGTTAAAGAATAAAGATCTATAGAATTAAGGAAA